>CAWUFW010002195.1:1800000-2357419 GCA_963921515.1 Calotriton arnoldi | reverse complement strand
CTGGTCTGTAACCTAGTGTTGGTGGTTTTAGGCCTCTGGGCACTTTCGCACTGTGGTCCAGTGGAAAGTGCGTGCGCGCTCTGTGCACATTTAGTGAGATTGACCTGCCCTCCCATAGGAATGCATTGGGGATATGTGTGTCCATGGTAATTCCTGGTGTGAGAGGAGTGCAGGGGCGAGTTTAGTATGTGCAAACTCGTGAGAATAAATGCTGCACAATGGTGTGCGCAGATTTATTATAACTGGTGTAGAAATGCCACTTCTAGAAGTTGGCATTTATGTGTGCTCTGTGTCTGCCTGCCTGATGTGAATTGCATGTCTGGCTTGTGAGTGACAGGGGCTGGGAGGTGTGTGTGTGGCTCCAGGAGGGGCAGGGTGAGTCAGAGCATGGCTGAATAGGGAGATCTGCATCTAGATGGGAGGGAGGAGTTGCACCTGGGACCTGAATAGGGCTGTGCCTTCCCTCCACAATGCTGGCTCCACCCCCTGTGGTGCGTCTGATGTCCCTAGCCTGTCCTGTGAAAGGAGAGAGGAGCTGAGCAAAACAAAGTGCTCCAATGCTCCCCCAAACCAGTTGTATCTGGTTCCCCCAAACCCTGTGCTGTGACACAAAGGAAAATGCTGTATAAAAGAAGGGGCTGTGACCCCATGAAAGTGTGCAGTTCCTGGTTGCTGTTCCTACGGGGCGTGCTGCTGTTGGGGCCCAGGGGGGGCTGCCAGGAGGGCTTGCCTCCCTGGGCCCTGCATTGCCCCTTCACCTTTGAGGACTTTTGCTTCATCTAGCGCCTGGAAGCGCTATCCTTTAATTGCCCAGCTGAGCAGGAGCGGGGGCTGTGCAGCGCGATGCTGTTCGCCTCGTTGGAGGGAATCCCAATGCGAGGGATTCCCCCGTGATGCTCAAGTGCGCGGGTGCCCACCCCGCGTCTTTGCCTTTTATTGATGGAGCGGGAGCCCACCCCGCTCTATATTTTAATTTCCGAGGGAGCCTACCCCTCATGGCCGCAGCCGAGAAGAAAACGTTGCCGGGCCGCTGCCAGCGCGACCCGGAAGTCAGGCAGGACCGGAAGTGATGGCGGTACCGGTGCAGGGCTCCCATGAGCCGAGGGGAGCCCCGGTGTGCAGAGGAAGGGAGAACGGGAGCCCACCCCGCCTCCCGGCGAAGCACCGGAGAAGTCCTGAGCCCTAGGAGAGGGCCCAGGCAGAAGAACAGTGCAGCTGGAGCCTCGCGGGCTCCACAATGAAGTCCCGGGTCCCGAGAGGTGGCCGGAGGAGGCCGCGGCCGAGCGACATCCCAGGCGGGGCTCCCGTGGTGAAGAGGGAGCCCCGCGGCAGCCGCAGTGTGACTGGGCGAAGAGAGAGTCCGGTGAGTGAACCAGGTGGGGAGGGGGGGTGAGTCGAGGCACGCGATCGGTGCCTGCCCCCAGAGCTATTCCCCTGAGGCACAGAGGTGCCAGGGCCCCATAGCGTGGTTCATCCCAGCTGCCCCGCTCGCACAGGGCAGCTGCAACGTGGGGCATGTTTGCTTCCAGAGGGCCCCAGAGTCTTGGGGCATATCGAGGCGCATTGTCGGCGCCTGGGCGGTCCCGCCAGAGAGCGGGCCGCCCCAACGATGGGGGCATGTGTTGATTGCCATGTGGGGGTCCAGAGGGCACAGAGGTGCCGGGCCCCCTTGATAAGAAGTGCCACAGCTGCACCGCACCAGCGCGGGCAGTTGCAACCCTTGGGCACAATTAATCCAAAGTCCCTGAGGGGGACGGGAGGCACAGAGGTGCCAGGCCTTCCCGTGATTCACAGCTGCCCAGCAAGTAGTGAGCAGCTGCAACGTTTAGGCAACAGTTCTGTGGGGGCATTCTTGCATAAGATAGGAGTGAGATGCACTCCTCTGCCCCAGCGCAATTACGCGCTTTTGGATATGGCTGCATTGGCAGCTGAACTCTGACTTTGGACATAGGGCATGTGAGCCCTAGAGAAGGCCGTTGGCCAGGAGGGTCAGGGATTATGTGGTGCTAGGAAATGTGATGCAGTTACCCTGATTTACGCACCCTGTGTTATACCTCTAGATGTGGGTTAAGATTGAGGTTGTTTGGCATATTACGGTTTATGCTAGTGATTTTATTATTACCTAATGCGTTTAGGTTGTGAGTTATTCTCTACTGTGATTTACGCCCTAATGTGAGTTATACTTAGGAGGTTAGGGTCTAATGTGTTTAGACTGATGAGAGGATTGCATAATGTATTTGTGCTGGTGAGGTTGGCGCAGAATGTAATTCGCGCCTAATGTGATACTGTGCATAATGTGGTTTATGTTACAGGCTGATGCTAAGTACAGTGGTTACCAGTGATTACTGGTTGTACGTTTATGACGTGTTCTACATTTATTATAAGTGATACATATACTAAGTTCGCTTTGTGCTGGTTCTGACAGTGGTCCAGTTGGCCCTGTCAGGTGTAAATAATCCCTTGTAAATATGACCTAGTGCCAGGTGGCACGATGTATATTATGTGAGTACTATTCTAATGTGTTTATGATAATACAAAGGCTATTTTTATATATAACCTTATGTGGAGTTCCTTTTTGTGGTGTGCCTAGTATGTTGTTGCTGTGTGTGCGTGCGCAAACGCTTTACACATTGCCTCCAGTATAAGCCTGACTGCTCGTGCCAAGCTACCAAGGGGGTGAGCAGGGGTTATCTTTGGCGTGTAACTCCCTTGCCCTGACTAGAGTGGTGGTCTCTGCCTGGCTTTGGCGCAAGCCTTAGCCAACCAGAGATCCCATTTCTAACATTGGTTGTCAGCGGTGAGGATTAGGACTTGCGTTTGCGCAGTACCACAGCGACAACTGGCTGCACTACAAAACTCTGCATTTTAGATAGTCACATGGAAAGGGATTATTGTTTCTGAGTTTGTTTTAAGTGTCATTTCTTTTTGAAATGTGTTTCTTGTGCACTATGAGTTGAGTGTACTGCCAAAGACAGAAACCAGAGAATCTGGAGGAGTGACTGCCCTTGTGCAGACTGCTATTGGGTTGGCCTAAAGCTGGAAGAGGGACTGCCCTTGAGCCATGGTGCTGGTTCTTGGGTTGGCCTGCAGCTGAGGGAGGGACTGCCCCTGTGCTGTCTGCTAGTTCTTGGGTTGGCCTACAGTGGGGACTTAATTGGTATGGAGTCACTAGCTCGGGAGGGTAGATTATCCCCTAAGTGCAGTGTGAGTTTTCTGGATTCACCAGTAAGGGTGGGATCCAGTGGTGGCAGCGAAGTGTGTGTCCAGTGCATGAAGTCCCCGTTCCGTTCCCAGAGTATGGTACCTGGTGCTCAGTAAGAGCGGTGCAGGTTGAGATTCAGGGACAGTAAGGAACTGTCTCACCAGTCTGGGGGGGTGTGTGTGGATGAGTGATGTGCTGCTGGACGCTGGAGTGAGTTCTCTGAAATAAGGAGCTTGCATGGGGGAGTGACCCTAGAGGAATGGTGCAGGTATCTCCCAACCCGTGTGGTGGAGATGGTTCAGAGGAACACAACTAGGAACCGTTATAGTGAGGAGGTTGCAAGGCCTCACATCATGTCCTGCGAGGAAGGTGTGAGACTGGGCCGTATTCCGAGCCTCAATCTCAAGTCTCCGGTACTGGATGGTTCTTAGAAGGAACACCAGGAAAGGAACCTAGTCTGTCCTGTTGGACTGTTCTGTGTGGGGGATCTCCCCATGGTAGGTGAGCTGGAAGTGGTTCCAATAAGAGTGGCTCGGGTATCTTCCAGTCCTGTGTGGTAGAAGAGGTTCAGTGTAGCCCAGCTAGGTCCCAGTGGAATGGGAGGGGTGTAGGGGCTCACGTCCGGTCTCAGTGGAGACGGAGTGAGTGTGGGACGGTGTGTCCCACGGTGGCCCGAAACCCCGCCTCAGGGCCTGGAGGGTTCCCTAGGGGAACACCAGGTTGGGGGGCCTAGGCTGTACTTGTAGGCCATTTGAGGAGGATCTTCTAGTCTCTAGAGGACGTGGAGCGTCTGTAACCAGAGCTCCAGCAGTCCTGGTGCTAGGCAGCACCGCTCCTAAGTGGAGGGTGCAGAAGTCCTGATTGAGGGGTGAGAGGGGGAGAGGTTCCCCAGTGGAAAAACCAGTGGGTCCAGAGGGGCCATGGGGACACCACTTCTGCCCTGGGTTTGTGCCCGGCAGACTGTCACACGACACATTAGTTATGTGTCACCCTCGGGGGGCATGCGTGCTCCCCGGGAAGTCCTGGTTCGCCGGGCATCTGACCAAAGGGTAGCGTCCCTGGGTTGGGGAGCCAGGTTCAGGTGTTTGCCTGACCTGGACGGCAGGGCGACTGTAATCAGTGTCCTGGCCGGTTTGCCTTTTAGGGGGTACTACTCCAGTTGGGAGGGTATCGGACTCAGGGAGGGGGTGCAGAGGGAGGGAGTCCTCGCCTCTGACCACGGTGCATCCGGTGAATTTGGATCCCAGGTGGTAGACCAGTTGATGGAGAGAGGTCCTGAACTGGTGGGAGAGTTGTGTTCTGGTGGGTGCTTCCCCTGGGAGGGTGCGGAACCCCAGAAGTAGAGGTAGGGTGAGGAGACGCTTCGCCCGTGACCTCTGGTCAGCCTGAGGGTGCGGACCCTAGGCTGAAGGATCAGTGGTAGTTTGGAACTACACTGAGGGAGAGTGGAGAATGGCTGTTGTATGCCAGGGGTTACTGCCCCCCACTCTAGATTGGCAAGGACCAGTGGCATCTGGGTGGCCTAGGGCCTGGTCCTGGCCGTGGACTACTAAGGAGTACCGGTGGGGTAGCCTAGTTGGTCCTGAGTTTTTTTCGTAAATGGATTCCATGGGTTCCAAGTGGCGTAGAACCGGAGGGTGTTCCTGCAGTGCGGGCCCGCGTCCGTGTTCTATCGCCCCAAGCAGGGAAGCCCATCAAGGTGGTGATTGGTCTGCCCTGCATTTTGGCTGGAAGGGGGTTGTGTTGGACTTGGCCCTTTTTGGCAGGTTCACCCCTGAACTTTTTGCCTGGTCTGTAACCTAGTGTTGGTGGTTTTAGGCCTCTGGGCACTTTCGCACTGTGGTCCAGTGGAAAGTGCGTGCGCGCTCTGTGCACATTTAGTGAGATTGACCTGCCTCCCATAGGAATGCATTGGGGATATGTGTGTCCATGGTAATTCCTGGTGTGAGAGGAGTGCAGGGGCGAGTTTAGTATGTGCGAACTCGTGACAATAAATGCTGCGCAATGGTGTGCGCAGATTTATTATGACTGGTGTAGAAATGCCACTTCTAGAAGTTGGCATTTATGTGTGCTCTGTGTCTGCCTGCCTGATGTGAATTGCATGTCTGGCTTGTGAGTGACAGGGGCTGGGAGGTGTGTGTGTGGCTCCAGGAGGGGCAGGGTGAGTCAGCGCAGGGCTGAATAGGGAGATCTGCATCTAGATGGGAGGGAGGAGTTGCACCTGGGACCTGAATAGGGCTGTGCCTTCCCTCCACAATGCTGGCTCCACCCCCTGTGGTGCGTCTGATGTCCCTAGCCTGTCCTGTGAAAGGAGAGAGGAGCTGAGCAAAACAAAATGCTCCCCCCAAACCAGTTGTATCTGGTTCCCCCCAAACCCTGTGCTGTGACACAAAGGAAAATGCTGTATAAAAGAAGGGGCTGTGACCCCATGAAAGTGTGCAGTTCCTGGTTGCTGTTCCTACGGGGCGTGCTGCTGTTGGGGCCCAGGGGGGGCTGCCAGGAGGGCTTGCCTCCCTGGGCCCTGCATTGCCCCTTCACCTTTGAGGACTTTTGCTTCATCTAGCGCCTGGAAGCGCTATCCTGTAATTGCCCAGCTGAGCAGGAGCGGGGGCTGTGCAGCGCGATGCTGTTCGCCTCGTTGGAGGGAATCCCGATGCGAGGGATTCCCCCGTGATGCTCAAGTGCGCGGGTGCCCACCCCGCGTCTTTGCCTTTTATTGATGGAGCGGGAGCCCACCCCGCTCTATATTATAATTTCCGAGGGAGCCTACCCCTCATGGCCGCAGCCGAGAAGAAAACGTTGCCGGGCCGCTGCCAGCGCGACCCGGAAGTCAGGCAACCTTGCCTGCGACGTGGGCGGGGCCGGCGGCAGGACCGGAAGTGATGGCGGTACCGGTGCGGGGCTCCCATGAGCCGAGGGGAGCCCCGGTGTGCAGAGGAAGGGAGAACGGGAGCCCACCCCGCCTCCCGGCGAAGCACCGGAGAAGTCCTGAGCCCTAGGAGAGGGCCCAGGCAGAAGAACAGTGCGACTGGAGCCTCGCGGGCTCCACAATGAAGTCCCGGGTCCCGAGAGGTGGCCGGAGGAGGCCGCGGCCGAGCGACATCCCAGGCGGGGCTCCCGTGGTGAAGAGGGAGCACCGCGGCAGCCGCAGTGTGACCGGGCGAAGAGAGAGTCCGGTGAGTGAACCAGGTGGGGAGGGGGGGTGAGTCGAGGCACGCGATCGGTGCCTGCCCCCAGAGCTATTCCCCTGAGGCACAGAGGTGCCAGGGCCCCATAGCGTGGTTCATCCCAGCTGCCCCGCTCGCACAGGGCAGCTGCAACGTGGGGCATGTTTGCTTCCAGAGGGCCCCAGAGTCTTGGGGCATATCGAGGCGCATTGTCGGCGCCTGGGCGGTCCCGCCAGAGAGCGGGCCGCCCCAACGATGGGGGCATGTGTTGATTGCCATGTGGGGGTCCAGAGGGCACAGAGGTGCCGGGCCCCCTTGATAAGAAGTGCCACAGCTGCACGCACCAGCGCGGGCAGTTGCAACCCTTGGGCACAATTAATCCAAAGTCCCTGAGGGGGACGGGAGGCACAGAGGTGCCAGGCCTTCCCGTGATTCACAGCTGCCCAGCAAGTAGTGGGCAGCTGCAACGTTTAGGCAACAGTTCTGTGGGGGCATTCTTGCATAAGATAGGAGTGAGATGCACTCCTCTGCCCCAGCGCAATTACGCGCTTTTGGATATTGCTGCATTGGCAGCTGAACTCTGACTTTGGACATAGGGCATGTGAGCCCTAGAGAAGGCCGTTGGCCAGGAGGGTCAGGGGTTATGTGGTGCTAGGAAATGTGATGCAGTTACCCTGATTTACGCACCCTGTGTTATACCTCTAGATGTGGGTTAAGATTGAGGTTGTTTGGCATATTACGGTTTATGCTAGTGATTTTATTATTACCTAATGCGTTTAGGTTGTGAGTTATTCTCTACTGTGATTTACGCCCCTAATGTGAGTTATACTTAGGAGGTTAGGGTCTAATGTGTTTAGACTGATGAGAGGATTGCATAATGTATTTGTGCTGGTGAGGTTGGCGCAGAATGTAATTTGCGCCTAATGTGATGCTGTGCATAATGTGGTTTATGTTACAGGCTGATGCTAAGTACAGTGGTTACCAGTGATTACTGGTTGTACGTTTATGACGTGTTCTACATTTATTATAAGTGATACATATACTAAGTTCGCTTTGTGCTGGTTCTGACAGTGGTCCAGTTGGCCCTGTCAGGTGTAAATAATCCCTTGTAAATATGACCTAGTGCCAGGTGGCATGATGTATATTATGTGAGTACTATTCTAATGTGTTTATGATAATACAAAGGCTATTTTTATATATAACCTTATGTGGAGTTCCTTTTTGTGGTGTGCCTAGTATGTTGTTGCTGTGTGTGCGTGCGCAAATGCTTTACACATTGCCTCCGGGATAAGCCTGACTGCTCGTGCCAAGCTACCAAGGGGGTGAGCAGGGGTTATCTTTGGCGTGTAACTCGCTTGCCCTGACTAGAGTGGTGGTCTCTGCCTGGCTTAGGCGCAAGCCTTAGCCAACCAGAGATCCCATTTCTAACAATTATTAAAAGAAGAAAAAATTATACTGTATTGCTAAATTGGGAGGTGCATCTGCATTCTTCTTGGACTGTCTGTTAATCTTAGTTGCCTGGCTAATGCAGTCCCATAAGGTAAGCGTGAGTGTTATGGTGCTTTTCCCTTTTTGTTCAGGAGAAAAAAAGGCCTGCGGATTTAAAAAAAAAAATTATATTACAGAATCAAGGGCAGAAGGTAAACTTCATAAGGAGTGCAGCAAGACAACTCAAAGGCAGAGCAAGAGAGAAGAATAGTCCTTTTTGGATCATTTATTTTATGACTGATGTGCGATGAATTAGGTGAGAGCAATTTTTACAACAGCCAACAATCACACACACAAGTGGCCGCATTTATCAGGCTGATCAAACTTGCAACTATAATGATCATCAAATCATCATGATAGTCATCATTGTCAGAAAACACGGACTCAGCATAGTATCCTACGCCGACGACACCCAACTCATCCTCTCCCTCACCAAGGAACTCGACATCATGAGACAGCTTCCAGGAAGGAATGAAAGACATTGCATCCTGGATGAGCAGCAGCTGCCTGAAGCTCAACTCGGAGAAAACGGAAGTTCTCATCCTCGGACCTACCCCCTACACATGGGTCAACACCTAGTGGCCCACCGCCTTCAGCAACCCTCCCACACCCCCGGACCATGCCAGCAACCTCAGCATCATACTCAACTCCTCAGTCACCATGAATCGACAGGTCAACGCTGTATCTTCCACGTGCTTCAACACCCTCTGCATCCTCCGCAAGACCTTCGAATGCATCCCCCCGAATCCAGAAAGACCGTCACCCACGTACTCATAACCAGCAGACTGGACTACGGGAACACCCTCTATGCCGGAATCACCAAAACTCTACTCCTCAAACTCCAGACCATTCGGAACGCCCCGACAGACTCGTCCTTGGCATCCCATGACAAGACCACATCACCCAACACCTACGAGACCTCCACTGGCTTCCCGTCGAAAAGAGAGTGACCTTCAAGCTGCTCACTCACACCTACAAATCCCTCCACAACACCGGTCCCCAATACCTCATCGAAAGAATCACCTACGCACCCAAGAGATACCTCCGCTCCGCCGACCTTGCCCTGGCCAAAATCCCATGTGTTCACAGAGCCAGAGTGGGAGAAAGAGCATTCTCCTACATCGCGGCCAAGAGTGTTGGGCCTAGCCAAATATAAAACAGGGGGGGCGTGGCCAATTAACATGGCCGATCGGACGTGAATCTGATCGGCTCCGTCCCATGCCCCGTAGCTTTCCTGATATAAGGCATACTTTCAGGCTTCCCAAACATCCCACGGCGCAGCCAAAAAGTGAGGTAATGACAGGGAACTGCCCTGGAGCCCTGTGGTGCCCCCGTGATGCGGTGAAGGAGCTCTGGCGAGCTGAGGTCGCTTGGGGCTGAGAGCAAGAAAATGGCAGCTCTCCTTACGGCGGACTCCGAGTGGCGCAGCGACTGGGCCCCGAGGCCCCTATCACTGGACTTGATGATCGGGATTGTCGGCCGACACAAGTGAGGGGTCTTGACTTGTGATTCAGGTGATTCTCCGCCCCCTCGGTTGCAGCGGAGGTGGCGGGCGGAGACCTTACCTTCGGAGCCCAGACTGCACAAGATGGCGGAGTCCCCCGCCGAGACGGTTGGATCGCAATAGTGGAGGGGAATTGGAGGCGTGCTAACTTCCCGACTGCAAACTGCACACCCCCCAACTGAGAAGCGGCATTGGGGAAACTCAGTCAGCCTGCGGTGACGAGCCCTCGGACCCGGTGCCCACCGGAAGTCATGCTCCTGGCCTGACCTGTCCAACGAGCCCCCAACTGGCGCGGGGTGCAGCTGGAAGGCTCCCCCTTCCCAGCAGAGGATAGCGCATGAAGGAGGAAGCGGGGACCCTAGACCCTCGCATAGTGCCAGTGGCAGAGCTCGACCCCTGGGACTGCCGGTGGGGGCATCTTGCAGCAATTTATGGAAGGTGAGGCAAGTGCAGTAACGGGGGACAGGAGTGACCTGGCATGGGGGACCCTGTGATCTCGAAGCATCCGTCTGTGGAGGCGGCCTGAGGCCACCTCTTTGGCGATGCACTGGGTGCCTGGTGCCTGACCCTAGCATGGCCGCCGAACACTGAAGACAAGCATTAGAGAGCACTGGCAGCATTACCAGAGATATTATGCAGGCCCCCCTTCTTATCGAACATTGAAAGGAGCCAGAGAAGGGCGGAGGGTAACATCAGCGGCTGCCATCGTTCTTGAAGAGATTCACCAGGAGCACGCAGGCCGCCATCTTTGAGAAGGCCCTCTGACCAGCTTTTGAAGCCCTAACATTCAGCATTGGGGGTTCACTCGTAGGGGACTATTGCGCGGCGTAGGCCCCTAACCCGAATGAAGAGCGCACAGCCTGGTTCCGCGAGGCACGAGGGCGGCCAAGAGCTGACCGAGCAAAACATCCACCTATGCCACCGAAAAAGGCCCCCAACAATAAGGTTTCCAACTACTTCGCCACTGCAGGGGCGGGGTCGACCGGCGAGGAAACAACACAACCTCTAGAAGCAATGGCGCTCACCAGGGGGACCTCCTGGCTTCCCTCCGGGAGTTTAAAAAGGAGCTCCGAGCGGACATCAAGACTGACCTGGACGCCTCCTTCAATTCGTTTTGAGCGGAAATGCGAGAGAAACTGACGACCCTACAGGCCGACGTGGACTCGGTGGGTACCAGATCGCTTGACCTCAAGGCGAAATCTCAAGAACTGACTGCTCGAATTCAACCCCTTGAGGAAGGATCTGCGGACTTACGAGGACAACTACGAGCCACCTTGCTCAAGTGCCAAGACCTAGAAAATAGGTCCCGCTGAGATAATATCCGAGTTCGGAGCCTGGAGGAAGATTGCGAGGGTCCAGACCTGGAGGCCTTCATGGTGGGCCTTTTCTCCTCACTTTTGGGAGAAGACGGCCCCGAGATCCATCTGGAGAGAGTTCACAGAGTGGGGCCTCGGCTCCCTGGAGAGGGCAGACTGCCCTGAGACATTCTGGCAAAATTCAGCTCCTTTAAAATCAAAGAACTGGTCTTACAAAAAGCTATAAACACCGATAAAGTCTCATTTCAGAACGCCACATGTACGCTCTACCAAGACGTAGCCCAAGCCACACTTATGCGCCGACAGCAATTCCGACCGATCACCGACTGTCTGAGAGAGAAGAAGATCAAGTACAGGTGGACCTATCCGTTTGGGATTGCCTTTCAGTGGGAAAACAAACACTTGCACTGCACCGATCTGACGGAGGCGGCCGACATCTTGGGAATTGCGATCTCAGTGCGCCAACGGCGCAGAAACTTCGAGGCCCACAGATGGGGACAGGCAGCGAGAGCAACAGGGGTCAGCCAGTGGCGGAGAGCAGGATGAAGGACCAACAAATCTCCAGACTGAGGTTCACGACCAGGGGGTCCCACGACCAGACTATTTTCGGATGACACAATACTCCATACCCCCCCACCCCGTGGGGGTAGCTAAACTTTATTTTGGAGCAATGGATGAAGCGGAGGACTTGCTCTTCACAAGACTATGGTGAATCCAATGGCCCGGTCAATTCTGTGTAGCCCTAGGACTGGTGCTCATAGCCCGGGGACACATGGACGAACTACGCTTGATGAGAGTGGAGTGAAGAGCTGCCTGTCTCTACTGCGGTAAGGAGATTCCAATGGGAGGGTGGTTGGAGCGGAGGACTTGCAATCGTCTGGACACTTGAGGTGCCGTCGGAGCTGACAGACTTGAGTAGCTAATGCAGGGGTGCTCAGAAATGTCGCAGCCATATGGTGACTGTATACTCTCACTATGCAGATGCCTTAACAGTTGTTGTTATAGGGGCTGGGGGAACGGGAATGGTATGTTCCCCGAGTCTGTTCTGGTAAGGAGGTTCCCCTCTATAATGGGGTCTCTCCACACTCGATCTTATTGTTTAGTTTGTTTTGTTAATTTAGTTAGATGTCATGGTGCCTTTTTGTTGTTGTTTATTTGCTGGGTTGGGGGGGGGGATAATTGGGGAATAGGCCGGAGCAGGGGGCCTGGCGGGGGAAGCAGGGTCCCATCCAGATAATTATGGCAGTCCGGACTATCACATGGAATGTTCGGCGCTTAAACTCCCCTAACAAGCGACAGCGCCTTTGGAAATACTTACTCGACCATAATGTCCAAGTGGCGGCCCTTCAAGAAACGCACCTCAAAAAATCTGAGGAACACCGTCTGAAGCACAAAACGTATCTTCTTATATTCAGATCCTCTCACGCCTCAAAACAGAATGGGGTGGCACGACTTTTCCATGCAGGGGTCCTGTTTCAAGCCCAGGACACCAAAGCTGACAAGGCAGGGAGGTATATTATGGTTCGGGGAGACCTGAGGGGCCGGCAGTGCACATTTGCAGTTATCTATGCACCAAATACGGGACAACAGGACTTTATACTCTCCTTCCTAATGGCTTTGGAGAACTTTGCGCAAGGGGACATACTCTTAATGGGTGACTTCAACCTCATCTGGGATCAGGGACTGGACGCGACTCATCCACACAGGGCGGCAGGGGGGTTTTTTGGCAAGGCACTTAAATCGCAACTTCAACTCCTGGGCCTGGTCGACGTATGGAGGGATAGTAATCCCACCGTTTGTGACTATTCCTTCTTCTCCCACAGGACATACTCCCGCATTGACCATATATTTGCTACCCAATCTCTGCTCCCCTCGGTACTACAGACACACTTCCACCCAATATGCCTGTCTGACCATGCCCCCCTCGAGATGGCCCTCACCTGGCCGAACCCACGTCCAAAACATGTGCGTTGGTACTTCCCCAACTTCCTCTGCAGGGATAGTCTTCTGCAAGAAGATCTTAGGCAAACTATTAAAGATTTTTTTGAGCAGAATGATCCCGAGCTTACCTCTCATGCCAATACCTGGGATGCCCTTAAAGCGGTAGTCCGTGGTAAGTGCATCGAGGTGGCCACTACCCTGAGAACACAGCAGCGCGAGGAGCGCCTCATGTTGGAAAGGGACCTACAGATCGCAGAACAGGCACACAAGACTAGCCCCTAGGCCCCGGCGCTGAGGAAAGTCACTGCCCTCAAAGGGAAGCTGCAGGCCATATACACTAACAGGGCGGGAAAAAACATCTTACGCCTACAAGCCAGGGGCTATGAGGGCGGGAACACAGTGGGGTCCCTGCTTGCACACCAACTAAGGGCCAAACAGGAGAGGGAATACATAAATGTTATCGTAGATGACGCGGGCGTCTCACATAAGACGGAGGAGGGAAAACGCAGGCCTTTGAAAAGTTTTATCATACTCTCTACACCTCGGAACATCCACGGGCGCAGGACCAAATGAGGTATCTGGATCCCTTAGACCTCCCACAGGTCCCGGCCAACGCCAATGAGGATTTGGCTAAACCCATAACCCCTGAGGAAGTGCAGAAGGCGATTGACGCACTTAAATTACAAAAGGTACCGGGGCCGGACGGATTTACGGCACATTTTTACCGTACCTTCGCACCGGAACTAACCCCCTTTTTAACTGTCTTATTCAACGTCATCACTTCTACGCAGCAGGTCACCCCCTCCATGGGAGAGGCGATTGTGGAGGTAATTCGCAAATCGGGGAAGGACCCCACAGCCTGTTCCTCTTATCGCCCGATAGCCCTTCTGAATCTAGACACCAAGATTTACTCCAAAATCTTGGCTCCTCGCCTTGAATCTGTGCTCCCGGGCCTTATTGACCCGGACCAATCAGGCTTTATTAAGGGACGGCAGACTCATGATAATTTGCGGCGCATCATCCATATAATGGAGAAGGTCCGGAAGAAGAACATCCCTGCAACTCTTCTCTCGCTGGACGCGGAGAAAGCATTTGACCGCGTAGAGTGGTCTTTTTTGTTTCGAGTGCTAGGGCGCATTGGATTTAATGAGACTTTTATAGGGATGATTTGCGCCAATTATCATTCTCTTAGCTCCCGGTTCCTGGTCAATGGCGTTGCTTCCCCCTCCTTTAGCTTGGCACGTGGAACAAGTCAGGGGTGCCCGTTATCCCCCCTCCTTTTTGCTTTAAGCATAGAACCTCTAGCGCATAAAATTAGAGAAAGCCCGGACATTCGGAGGGTGCGATTTGGCACAGACGACCATAAGATATCGCTCTTTGCCGACGACGTGCTTCTTCCAGTCACAGCGCCACTGACTTCTCTGTCGGCTATTCAGGAGGAGCTTACGCTGTTTGAGCATGCAGCGGGGTTTAAGATCAATTCGACCAAATCCTTCTTACTTAATCTGACCCCATCTAAAGAGGAGTGGAGACGAGTGGGGGACACGTCGCCCTTTAGCTGCACAGATAAGGAGATTACCTATTTGGGTGTCCGGCTCACCCCCCGTATTTCAGATCTCTACAAGGCCAACTTCCCTCCCCTTTTACGCCAATTAAAAATTGACCTGGGCAAATGGAGTGCTGCATACATTTCCTGGCTGGGCAGAATTAATGCCATTAAAATGAACGCGCTCCCCCGATTGCTTTACCTCTTTCAGGGGCTTCCCATCCCAGTGGAAAACGGTCTCTTTAGGGAGTTGCAACAAATGATTACTAAATTTGTCTTGTTGGGGAGGAGGGCTCGCCTGCCCCACCGCCTGCTCACGCGCCCACGCAGGGAAGGAGGTCTGGCGCTGCCGGATTTTCAGGGATACTACAAGGCAGCTCAGCTGCGCGTAATCACAATGCCTCAGAGAAGCAATGGCTCCATATAGACAGACAGATAACCGGCCGCACCATTTGGGATCTATTATGGAAGCCAAAACATGACACACTGCCCAACGCCTACATCAGTACACCCACGTCCACCACATTACGGGTATGGGACGCTCTCACTAGAAGGTTGCAGCTAACTACCTTTCCATCACCCGCCCATACACTTCAATGCCGCCTTCCCCCCTGCGCTCCAAGAGGGACCCTTTGAGGCATGGCGGGCGGGGGGTTGTCTCACGATTTCCCATCTATTTCATAAAGGGGAGCTTCTCACCTTTCAAGAATGCATGAAACAATTCACGCTGACTACCAAGGAGGAGTTCCACTATTTACAGCTCAAACACTGGGTACAGCAGCCTCTGGTGCGGCTGGCCACCACCAGGGACCTGCTCCCCATTGAGAAGTTTGCCCAATCTGGGTCCTCCTCCAAGGGTTGCATCTCCTTTCTGTATGCTCTCATACAAGCTCTGAGCCCCAGGTCGACCCAGCGCTATAAACGTTTTGGGGATGCGCTCTTGGATACCCCTCTAGCGGATACACAGTGGGAGCATTTAAGTAAAGATATAGCGAAATTCAACCGCTCTATGTATCTAAGGGAGGCGCACTACAAAATCATGTATGATTGGTACTTATATCCTCAGAAACTACACAACATCTTCCCCAACACTTTGGATAGGTGCTGGTGGGGTGTGGTCTGGTGGGCGACTTTCGTCATATCTGGTGGGACTGCCCCTCCATACAGCCTTTTTGGAAAGAGATTCTGTCCCAAATTAAACTCATCCTAGGCTACCCAATTCCTCTTTCCCTGGAACACACCTTGCTGGGGGTGAGAGATCCCACCCTGAAACGCCAGACACAGAGTGATAGGTCTGTCATGTGGCTTTGCCTGGGGGCAGCTAAAATGGCAGTAGCGGCCGCATGGAAAAAGCAAGAGGCACCATCTTTAACCCAATCGCACGCGAGGTTGTGGAGGGCGTTATCTCTGGAGCGCATGGCCGAAATAGTGGACAACACCAGAAAAGGATTCGAATATATATGGTCCCCGCTGGTGAGCTACTTATCAGAAGGGCTCCCGCTGATGGCGTGTGCCCCACGGCTTAGGGCTCTTAACCTGTTCCATATCTAATGCCACAGCAGCACAGTAGGCAGCGTACAACTCGGAAGTTGCCTCCTCGGGGCCCCAGGAGCCCATCCCTCAGGACCACCTCATTATTATTTGCACCATGACATCACGGGTTTGTTGGTTTTTTAGGTATGTTAAGTTTTCATTTTTATGTTCCTCTACTTAGAGGGTGGATTGACGGAAGTCGTAGATTACTAAATGCAACAGGATAAGATTGTATCTATTCATAAGGTTTCCATGCCACAGAACTTGTGAACGAGCTGTAACCTATAAGTGATGTCTGTAACTCTTGGCTTATTCCTTTTCTTGGCAACCGTTGCATGTGTACTGCATTTCTGTATCAATCTAAAAATTCAATAAACTGAATTTGAAACAAATATAAAACAGCAGACTATTACATGATTCAACTATAAGTCTCTCCATATTGTTAAAAGCATGCATACATATGTCTCTACCTTTTCAAATCATCATGATATCTAAAAGAAATATATATACACTATTTCTGGAATATAGTGAAACCTAGAAACTGAGGCATGTAATAGATATGCCTGAGTGATTGCTTAACTCCATGGGTAGTGCTTGGGTGATTGTATGAGTGCAAGGGTAGTCACTGGGTAATTGCAGGAGAAGATGGATAGTGACTGGCTAATTGCATGAGTGCACACATACAGTTTGAGTGCATGGATAAGTGTATAAATAGCACCTGAAGGCATAGATGAGTCACGGAGCAGTGCCTAGGTGAATAGATGAGTGCAACAGTAGGGCCTGGGTGATTCTACTACTGCAAGGCTAGTGCCTGGGATATTACATGAGTGCATAGGTACAGCCTGCACGATTGCAAGACTGCAGGGATAGTACATAAGTAGTGCCTGAGTTATTGCATAACTGCAGGGGTAAAATTTGGGGGATTACTGGAGGACATAGGAAGTGAGTGGGTAATTTTATAAGTCCATGAGTACTGCCTAGGTGATTACAGAAGTACTAAGGTAGTGCCTGAGTGATTACTAGAGTTCAAATGTAGTGCCTGAGTGATTTTATAAGTGCATGAGTACTGGCTGAGTGATTACATAAGTACAAGAGTATGCGTGCGTGATCGAAAGAGTGCAAGGATAGTGCCTGGGTGATTAAAGCACTGTATAGCTAATGCATTGGTGATTGCATAAGTACAGGAGTAACGTCTGGGGGATTAAAGGAGTACATAGGTAACACCTGGGTGATTGCATGACTACAGGGGTAATATCTGGGGATTTACATGACTACATAGGAAGTGACTGGGTGATTTTATAAGTGCATGTGTACTTCTTGGGTGATTACAGGAGTACTGAGGTAGTGCCTGAGTGAATAAATAAGTGCAAAGGTAGTGCCTGGGTGATTTCATAACAGCATGACTACTGGCTGAGTGATTACATAAGTACAAGGGTAGTGCCTCTGTGATTGAAGGAGTGCAACGGTAATGCCTGGGTGATTATATAAGTGCATGAGTAGTGACTACATGATTCAAAGAGTACATGGGTAATACCTTGGTGATTGCATGAGTGCAGCAGTAATGCCTGAGTGATTACAGCAGTGCATATGTAGTGCCTGGATCATTTGAAGACTGCATGGGTAGTACTTGGGTGTTTTTATAACTGCATGAGTGTTGGGCCTAGACAAATATAAAGCAGCAGACTATTACATGACTCAGCTATAAGTCTCTCCATATTGTTAAAAGCATGCATACATATGTCTCTACCTTTTCAAATCATCATGATATCTAAAAGAAATATATATACAATATTTATGGAATATAGTGAAGCCTAGAAACTGAGACATGTAATAGATCTGCCTGAGTGATTGCATAACTCCATGGGTAGTGCTTGGGTGATTGTATGAGTACAAGGGTAGTCACTGGGTAATTGCAGGAGAAGATGGATAGTGACTGGCTAATTGCATGAGTGCACACATAGAGGTTGAGTGCATGGATAAGTGTATAAATAGCACCTGAAGGCATAGATGAGTCATGGGGTAGTGCCTAAGTGAATAGATGAGTGCAACAGTAGGGCCTGGGTGATTCTATGACTGCAAGGGTAGTGTGTGGGTTATTACATGACTGCATAGGTAGACACTGCATGATTCTATGACTGCGGGGGTAGTACATAACTAGTGCCTGCGTGATACCATGACTACAGGGGTATTTTTTTATTTTTTTTATTTTTTTATTTATTTGAGTTTTATATAGCGCTGGCTAGACCCGGAGGTATCAGAGCGCTTTACATAAGGTTCCACAAAATTACATCAGTTACAAGTTACATCGGTTACAAAAAAACATTTCAAGAGCGTCGGAAGATGAAATAAATGGAGCTAAGGAGGGTAAGGGGGTTGGGTAAAGGTGTAGGAGGGAGAAAGGATGGCGATAGGATGGATGGAGAGACGAAGTAGAGTCTGCCCAAAGTCCGGCTGGGTAGGTGACGGCCGAGGGGGAAGTCCACAGCCCATATCCTCTATAGCTATCAGGTAGCTCCACCGGGCATCAGTCAAGTGGCTAGGTCTCAATGAGAAAACAATTAGAGAGCAAAGAGGAGGGATAAATGGAGCATAAAGGAGAAAGTGGGTGGAGTAAAGGGGTAGGAGGGAGAGTACGACGGAGGAGACGAAGTAAGGTCTGCCCAATGTCCGGCTGGGTAGGTGACGGCCGAAGGGGTAGTCCACATCCCATCTCCTCTATAGCTATCAAGTAGCTCCACCGGGCATCGGCCAAAAAGCTAGGTCTCCACGGTTAGAGGTAGGTTCACAGATTCGGTATCTTGAAGGGTAGGCCGGATGGGGGATGTGTTCGAGGTCTGGTCGAAGTCCGTTTTTTTCTCAGAGGAGTAGCACGACGTGGTAGGGAACACTGTGGCAGCCATCTTGGGGTCAGGCAAGGGATTCTGATCTTGGAGTTAGAAACAGCCGGTTCCCATTTTAGTCTTTTGCTTGAGGGGGTGGGGGGTGGTGTTTGTTGTGCAATGGAGCAGCTTGAGGCCGGAGTCAGTGTCAGTTTGCCTCCGCTTGCCTCCAGGTAGGCAGTAAAGGCTGGCCGTTTCATATGAGCCCTTAAAGGAAATAACCATCTCCACTCTGCGCTGATGGGGCAAACTAAGCCAGCTCCTGTGTGGGAAACAAGAGGAAGAGCCCACTCCAAGATGGCCACCAAATGCTGTGAATGGATCAGTCCTCTTTCTCATTCCAGGCCTACCAAGTGCTCATGGAAGGGGGCGCTCTTCTTCAACTCCCGAGGGAGGGGGCCAAAATGAATACCTAACCTCACCAAGAGACTACTAAATGCGAACTAATAAAGGCGAACAAAATTGGCGCCCATCTTGTAATAAACTGAGCTCAGGGCAACCAAGCGAGCTAGGGCAGGAAAGTGGGTAGATCTGCACCCACATGCCAGTCTTTCTTTCGCCACACTTTCGACACTGGCAGGAGGCAAAGGGAGCAGGGGGAGTCACACGGACTGCAGGCGAACAGTCCCCACTCACTCATCACTCCACAGCAATCACCTGATCTTGACGTGTTGTTCAGATCCAACGCGTCGCTCAGGATCCACAGTGAGGCAGTATCTCAGGGTGGATCTGCCCTAGAGCCTAGAGACGAGCGCGGCGCTCCAGCCTGCAGTGCTCATTCCAGGACGGAGGCAGTGAATTTCCACCATGGGGCAGGACAGAACGGGCGGATCGGACCCTCGGGTCCTCGGCATCGCAGGATCTCGGCAGCAGGGCGGGGGGGGGTGCGATGTGGCTGTGCTCCTTACTTCTCCCATGTGCGGAGTTCGGACGTTCAGCAGGCAGACTCCGCTTCAGCAGGCAGACTCCGCTTCAGCAGGCAGACTTCGCTTCAGAGGCCGGGCGCTTCACGATGAGCCCCCGGTCCCGGGGTTATTGAGGTAAAGTCGCAGGGCAGATCATCAGACCCACCATGAACACGGCAGCGAGGAGGGGGAGGGGTGTGTGCTCCCGAATTCGTCCAAAGATCTTCTTCACCACCACCATAGGGACGCATGAATCGGTGTAATATAGGAAGGAAGGAAACAGAGACTCCAACAGGAGAGAGACTCCCGCAGCTTCAACCAGGACTGGGAAGGCTATGCTCCTCTTCGCGTTCCAGTAAGGCAACCTCCAGCAGCATCGTCGTCGCGGACAGGACTCCAGGTAGGTTTAAAGCTGACTAATTTTCTTTGCAGACATATCGTTATGTTACAGGCAGGGTTCTAAGTAGAGGGATGTCGAGTAGCAGGGTGGAACGGGGGCATAACTGGGGATATTCACAGAAAAGTGATCCCTAACCCCGGAGCTTCCTTGGGGAGCTCCAGCTCAGCGGCCATCTTGCCTTTCCAGGGGTAATATCTGGGGGATTGCTGGAGTACATAGCAAGTGAGTAGGTGATTTTATAAGTGCATGCGTACTGGCTAAGTGATTGGAGGAGAGCATAGATCCTGAAAAGGTAATTGGAGGAGTGCAAGGGTATTGCCTGGGTGATTGAACCAGTGTTTAGCTAATGCATTGGTGATTGCATGAGTTCAGAGGTAATATCTGGGGGACTACAGGAGTACATAGAAAGTGCCTGGGTGATTTTATAAGTGCATCAGTACTGCCTGGGTGATTAGAGTAATATTGTGGTAGTGCCTCAGTGATTGCAAAAGTGTAAAGGTAGTGCCTGGGTGATTTTATAAGTGCATAGGCACAGGCTAAGTGATTGGAGGAGTGCATAGATCCTGACAGGGTGATTGCAGGAGTGCAAGGGTAGTGCCTGCGTGATTAAAGCAGTGTATAGCTAACGCATTGATGATTGCATGATTGCAGGAGTTATGTCTGGGGGATTAGAGGAGTACATAGGTGATGCCTGGTGATTCCATGATTACAGGAGTAATATCTGGGAGATTACAGGAGTACATAGAAAGTGCATGGGTGATTTTATAAGTGCATGTGTACTACCTGAGTGATTGGAGTAGTACTGCAGTAGTACCTGAGTGATTGGAGGAGTGCAACATCCTGAGTAGTAGCAGAATACTGAAACTGCAGCACAAAAGTCAGGTCTATGACATGATGTACACTTTGTACTGCAGCTTCAAAATTCTTTAAATACTCAGGGTGTTGGACGTTCTCAAAATAAAGCATAAAAGCTAAACATGAGTCTGCTATAAATCTCACCATATTCCTGAAACTATACATGCATATATGTCTACCTTTTGAAATCTTCATCATATATAACAGAAATAAACAAGGAGACTGAACTTTACATTTCAAAGACACACCTACATTTCTGCAGTGTATTTCAAGTGTACCTTTCCCCAGACTCATAGAAAGTAGCCTAATCAGTAATCCCTTCTGCTAACATGTCTTAAAACTCACTTTTGTGCTGCACCTTCACCATTCTATTAATATTGGGCCTAGTCAAACATAAAGCAGCAACCTATCACATGTCTCTACCATAACTCTAACCATATTCCTAAAAGCATGCATGCTTCTATATATACCTATTGCCAAAAGCATTACACAGATTAGAATACATGTGCAAGTAGAAACATAACCACACTCACAAGAACATAAAGGCCTTAAAACTTGACAGACTACGCTTAACATTTAAAACACACCTAGATTTATGTGGCAAATTTCAAGTGAACTTTTACACAGACTCTTATAAAGTACCATAATCAATAATTCCTCTCCCAACATATCTTAAACATCACTTTTCTACTACTACTGCTTCACTATTCTAATAGTAATCAGGTATAGAGCATAGCTAACAGAAAAGCAATACTTCACTTATCTTTCATGAAAGTCTCCCCATATTTCTAAAACCATGTATGCATATGTCTGTACCTTTTGCTAGCAGCATCATATATAAAAGTAATACACAGATAAATGTATACCTGTGTTTTATACATCTATCATCTTCAGACGCATAACACATAACATAATATATGTGCAAGTAGACACATATCTCAGCCACAAAACCATCCACAGCTCAAAACTTCACAGACTACACTTGAATTTTCAAACAGACACTGAAAATTATGCGGTATATATGAAATATAACTTTCCACACATCATACGAATTACTCTAATAAATAACATCTCTACAAACGTCTCAAACCTCACTTTCAGGCTTCTGCTTTACCATTCTACAACTACTTATAATGTTACACATACCCAAATACAAAGCAGGAACCCTTCACATGTCTTTACTAAAAGTCTCACCATATTCCTAAAAGCATACATGAATATGTCTGTACCATAACACTATCCAAACCTTAAAAATTCACAGAACAAACTTCCAATTTTAAGCAAACACCAAAAATTATGTGGCATATTTCAACTGTACCTCTCTAGAAACTTAAAAAAGAAACCTAATCAATAATACCTTATGTCAACATCTTTTAAACCACACTATTATGCTGCACCTTTACCATTCCACTACTACTCACAGTCTTTAGCCTACCACATAAAAAGCAACAACACCTCTTTGTTATACATCAAGCACCTTCAAATGTATAAGACATATGAAAATACATATACAAGTAGAGACACATTTGAGACAGAAGTTCATGCACACCTTAAAACTTGAAAGACTCCACCTCCAATTTTAAAGCAACACCTAAAATTATGCGGTATACTACAAATGTACATATCCACACACTAAAACAAACTACCATAATCACTAATCCATCTTCCAATATACACATATTACTATACAAAATCTGTTTCAAACAACATTTAACTACAATAAAACAAACTACAATACACATCTCTACATTTAATAATATATTTCAAACATCACAGTTCATCCCTAATTTTTAAAGATTAAAAATAAACCTAATACATAATATACGTCACAAATTTATAACTCACCTTCCAAATTGATTTGTAGAATTTAAAATATCACAAACTCATAAAAGATTTTCTTATGCACACAATCAATGTAATGCACCACTCTCAGCAAGGTAAAACCAGTAATGGCAAACTTTCCCTCTCTTTATCCACACAAATACATGTGAGTAACAAATCACATTGCTTCCTACATTATTTCAAATTATAAAACACATTTCTATTGGTTAGACATATTAACCCTTACCAACTGACTTCTAAAAGTGCACAAACTGGTTCTGGAATTTTTTGGAGTCGCGACTCCACCGTGGACCAACTCGTTGGAGCCGCGAATCCATACGGGAGTTCAAAAATATATTACAAATAAAAATACCACTATTTTTTAGCAACACACCACTTCTAAAGATAGTACTGACTTGGGAAATTATACTTTAATAACATATCACCTATATATAAATTACAATTTCACATTTTAAGTCCACAGTTAAGTTTCAACCCTTCCCCATTCTGCTTAATGCCAGTTTCCATAGTAACAGTTCATGGAACATTCAACTGAACTGACAGGTCACAAGTTCACCATATTTTCAAATCCAGCACACAAGGTTACAAATGCAAACAGCAGGTGTGGTTGACAGTTGCAAAATATCTCCTTATCCTATCTTGGCCTGGGCGTAGTTCGCTGAGTTTTGCTACGCGGAACTCCGCGAAGTTACAAAAAAACTCTGCAAAGTTCCGCGAGTGGCGGAGTGCAGTGCGAACTGCAGTTTGTGCTGGTATTCCTGCCGCTCGTGTAGAAACTTAAAGTTCGCGATCGCGAGCGGGGAAAAAACTCTGCTGCACATCGTGAAGCGGAGTTTTCTGCACTCCGTGAGCTCCGTGGAGTGCAGAAAACTCCGCAAACTCCGCGAACGGAGCGAAGTTCACCGCCCAGGCCTAATCATATGTATTGTACCTTTCAAACATTTTCTACTAAGCAATAAGGAACATGCTTTTTAAAGAAAGTAACATGCACCCTATTTTTGAGTGTACAATTTTCTTAAACAGCCAATCAATTCTCTACTTTTAAAAAAACAGCATCTTGTCCACCATTTTAGATACCTCTCATTCTACCAACTGACTACCTCAGCTACAGACATCTTTTCATTACTTCCAGACATCCCTTCAAGATGATTACAGTGTGGATTGTTGGACACAGCTATGTTTTCTGGTGCAAAAGGTATGCTGAACGAAGAGGTATTGACAAAGACCTAGCTTTGCGAAATGTGGATATTAAATGGATTGCACAGAGAGGATTAAAGTGGCACCAATTGATGCCTTTGGTTAAAAACTTTTTGCATCTCCAACCCTCTGACCTCATGATTGTGCACTGTGGTGGCAATGACCTAGGCACATTGACTGGGGTAGGTCTGGAAATGCTAATGAAGGACACCTTTGCACAATTGATGTTGCTTTTACCTCAAACTGTCTTTGTATACTCTAATATATGCCAAAGACAGAAATGGAAGTGGTCAAATCAATTCTGTCCTCAGATTGAGAAAGCTAGAAAAAATGTCAATAAAGCTGTTTCTGCTTACCTCAGAGACCATACGATGGGCTCCATCTATAACAACAATCTACGTTTTGATATGGATGACATCTACAGAAGTGATGGAGTATACTTCACAGATCAAGGAAACAGAGTCTTTCTCAACAACCTAAAGCTGTGCATCCGCACTTACATGTAGCAACAACAAACTCATAATTAAAACAAGGGCTCTTTTTAGAGCCACCCTATAACATAATAGTGAATATTTTTTATTTTTTTACACATACATATTTTTTTTAAATTTTTTGTGGATTCGCGCACCCGACGTGAATCTGCAAAAGCATGAATTCAATGTACTACAACACAATACACTTTTCAAGTTTAACTATTATTTTTTAATTTTATATATTTTTAACAACTCTATCAATTGTAATCTTGTCATTAACTTCAATCACAGTAACTCTTTAAAACAACTTCACAAATACAACACTACCTTCTAAATTATATACTACTTAATTATTTATTGAAGGTGAATTCGCAAATCCAACGCGACGTTACACGGGGGCCACGCTGAGAGCCGCGTTGGGGTCGCGACTCCAAACTCGAAAGAAAAAAAATGCCCCACTTCCATTATTCGCTATTCGCCCCGGGGACCCCATCCCCCGGGGCCTGCCACCATTTATTTTTACAAAATAATTAGGAGGGGGACCGCGTGGCCCCCCTCCTCTGGCCAATAATGGCCCCGGGGACCCCATCCCCCGGGGCATGCCCACATTAAAAAAAATAATAATAAGGAGGGGGACCGTGTGGCCCCCTTCCTCAGGCCAATAATGGCCCCGGGACCCCAACCCCCGGGGCCTGCTACCATTAAAAAAATTAAAAAATAAGGAGGGGGACCGCGTGGCCCCCCTCCTCTGAGGCCAATAATGGCCCCGGGACCCCATCCCTGGGGCCTGGCCTCAGCGTTGGGGACCATGGGGGAGCCCCAATGCCCCCACAGTCCCTGCCGGCTCCCCCCCTCCTGCGGGAGCCGGCATTGCTTTTGGGCAAGGGGAGCTGCTAACATACAGCTCCCTTGTCCAAAAGCAATTCTGCTTTGCTTCGTTGAAGCGAGAGCAGGTTTCCTGCTCTCGCTTCAATGAAGCAAAGCAGTGTTTGCTATGGCAGGGCAGGATCCGTGCTCCCACCCTGCCATAGCAAACAGCAACGTCCCAGGAGTGGGCACCCCGGGACATTGCAGGAGCCGGCCCTTGGGGGTGGCGGTCCCCAGGGCCATCGAGGGCTCCAGGAGAAGGGCCGCGCGTACCCCCTTCCTTTGTGAAAATAGCCGCGGCGAGGTGGTGGTCCCCGGGGGTCCGCAACGGACCCCCATATTTACATATTCAATGCTCCGGGGAGGTGGTGGTCCCTGGGGCAGTGTGAGGGTGCTCAAGCCCCCCACACTAATTATTTCACAAAGCCCCGGGGAGGTGGCGGTCCCCAGGGCTTGGGGGGGCCCGTGAGGCCTTTCACCCTATTTTAATAAAGCACCGGGAAGGTGGCGGTCCCCGGGGCTTGGGGGGCCTGCGGGCCCCCCTGCCCTTATTACAATAAAGCCCCGCGGAGGTGGCGGTCCCCGGGGCTTTGGGGGCCCATGAGGCCCCGCCCTTATTTTAATAAAGCCCCGGGGAGGTGGCGGGGCCCGCGAGGCCCCCCCACTTATATTTAAATAATGCCCCGGGGAAGTGACGGTCCCCGGGGCTGCGGGGGCCCCCATGGGCCCCCGCGATATAATTACACATTGCCCCCGGGACCTGGCCAACCCGGGGGCTTAAGGAAAATGAAGCGCGGGAGACCGTGCTTCGTTTTTGAAAAATTTTCTCTGCGGGATTCACGCACCCAGCGCGACTTCCGCCGAAAAAACAAAAAAAAAGATTTTTGTGGGACCCCTTGACCAGCCCTAGGGGGTCAGGGTGTTTCTATCCTGACCCCTTTCCGACATTTACAACCTTTTTCTACCTTTTTCTACAAAATGGCTGCCAACACACTCTGGTTTGGAGTGTTGGCAGCCAATCAGAATGAATGCTCGTGCTCGGGAGGGTTTGCGGCTCCTCCTCCGTGCCCAGATATATACATTTTAATTTTTTTAATTTCTCAGGAACTACTGAACGGATTTACACCATTTAAAAAAAGGGCAATTTCTTAACCAAGAGCTACCTTTTTGACAAATTTGGTGTAATTCCGTTCAGCAGTTCGGGCTGTAGCCTGTTCCAATATTTCCTATGGAAATTAAAATGGGGAAAACGCATTTTGGGACCCCCTTTTTTCTCAGCCCCCGCTTGACGAATCAGCCCGAAACTTTCAAGACAGGAGCTGACCGGAGCTGGTCCTTAGTTTGGGAAAGTTCGCGAAGATTCGTCAAACGGCGCCAAAGATATTGGCAAAAGACAAAACGCTTTTTGAATAGAAACTAGGTCCTAACTATAACTACCTACTGGCGCCCGCCAGTAGGAAATATATATATATATATATGCAGAAATTGACATTTCTTTTAGTTTACGAGAGTGGATTGCCCCTCGAAGATTTGAAACATGATTTATAAGGCAGGAGTCTTTTAACTACCTCACAAGGCGGCAGATGCAGTGAATAATTGTATTTTAAAAGGAAGACTTTAGTGCATGCCATTTGGTTTTATTACACAACTGCTAAATGCCTCCTTTGCAGCTGAGGACTTGAATGGCATTCCAGTTCGGTTTTTACAAATGCCACTACAATGCATGAAGGGACTGAAACGTAATGAAAAATGTGTTATACAGCAATAGCGCACAGGTGTACAGATTGGAAGCCTCGTGAAAACTCAGATTGAGCTTGAATTAAGGCATTACTGACACTGGGTAGCTGCAATAAGAATGTTTTACTGCTGTATAATTACGTGTGTGTCCTGATGTGGTAAACTACTTTGCTGCTTAAGGGAAGTGCATCTTTTATGTTCATGGTTGTTAATGTTTTAAAAGGAGCACCAACATGGCGCACTTTAGATTGATAAAGGCAGTACAACTGCCGAAACGCGTCTCTTTGGTGTCCCAAGTGTCCGGTGTGAACTGACCTAATAAACAGGCTTTTGAACCCCTGACTTCGAGTGCCAGTTCCCTTTCTTGTAATTAAGTTTTGGGAGCATTTTTGTATATATATATATATACAAAATAAGATATTCCTTAGGAAATAATCGTCCAGCACTCCCAGGCGGGTTAGGTCACTCGGTTTTTTATTTAAATGACAAACATCAACGCGTTTCAGCAGTCTCAGCTGTCTTGCTCACGATGTCTGAGCGCCATCATTTTTTCCTTAAAATACTCACTTTCAAAAAGAAAGAACATTAAGGAGGGACTACAAGGATTGAAGAACATTAGCCAGCACGCTTTTTTCTGTTACAACGGCGGCCATATTAGAACATGCAAGGTGCACACAAAAACAAATTATAAGGATAGTTCCATTTGTTACAATTATTACTGCTTTTAGCAGCACGGAATTTCCATATTGGCTGTTCAAGTCATACTTGTGCTTTGCCTTCCTGGAATGTTATATCTAGCAGAGACTCCAAGTCCCTTGCAATTATAATCCAGATACCCGGTCAAATTTCACATATCAGTATCTCAGGGAATGATCAAATGAACATCCAATTCTAACTAAACCATGTTTCTGTTTTAACAACCTCTAATTCCTCAGATTATATGTTCTAAATATATTTCAACAGTTTCAAAGCCAACGGGGAGTAAAAAGATTATTTTTTGATTACATATATCGTAAAAATCTTCAATTATTAAAATGCAAGTACTTAGTGCAAATTAATCACTGAAAGTGCAAGTGCTTCACAGTATATTATTATACATATTTCATATACTTATTAAAACACCTTATAAAAAATATATAATTAAAATGTCATTATATATTCCAACCTTCATGTCCCAGCATGCCGCTCTACAGAATGCGGGCCAACTATTGGTTGTTAATAAATTTAAACATGCTCGCCATGAAAATAAAAGAAGGATTGGCCGCTCCCTCTGTTTGAATAAGCAAGCCCCTGACGAAGAGGATTACTTCCTTGAAACGCGTTGGGCAAAGAGTTTATGAAGCGTGACACGAAGGCAAGTCTAATGCGAAAACCGAAAGGTGGGAATTCTGTCGAGTGCCCTCCTGAAATGCTTCAGGCAATTGGTGGAACAAATTACAGCAGGGCAGCCTTGTCCTGGGGAGGAGCACCATCTACATAAAGACAGAGAGGCTGTTGCTGAAAACGATTTTCAAGCTGGATGCAGCACAGAGTTCCAAGGATTAATACAGACCTGCCTAAGTGCCACGAGTCCTACCAAGGATAATAAATATGCTTTTAAAGTGGACAAAGGGAACTAAACCCACTTAGGGAATAATGGACTTCATGTCCCAGCATGCCGCTCTACAGAATGCGGGCCAACTATTGGTTGTAAATAAATTTAAACATGCTCGCCATGAAAATAAAAGAAGGATTGGCCGTTCCCTCTGTTTGAATAAGCAAGCCCCTGACGAAGAGGATTACTTCCTTGAAACGCGTTGGGCAAAGAGTTTATGAAGCGTGACACGAAGGCAAGTTTAATGCGAAAACCAAAAGGTGGGAATTCTGTCGAGTGCCCTCCTGAAATGCTTCGGGCAATTGGTGGAACAAATTACAGCAGGGCAGCCTTGTCCTGGGGAGGAGCACCATCTACATAAAGACAGAGAGGCTGTTGCTGAAAACGATTTTCAAGCTGGATGCAGCACAGAGTTCCAAGGATTAATACAGACCTGCCTAAGTGCCACGAGTCCTACCAAGGATAATAAATATGCTTTTAAAGTGGACAAAGGGAACTGAACCCACTTAGGGAATAATGGACTTCATGTCCCAGCATGCCGCTCTACAGAATGCGGGCCAACTATTGGTTGTAAATAAATTTAAACATGCTCGCCATGAAAATAAAAGAAGGATTGGCCGTTCCCTCTGTTTGAATAAGCAAGCCCCTGACGAAGAGGATTACTTCCTTGAAACGCGTTGGGCAAAGAGTTTATGAAGCGTGACACGAAGGCAAGTCTAATGCGAAAACCGAAAGGTGGGAATTCTGTCGAGTGCCCTCCTGAAATGCTTCGGGCAATTGGTTGAACATATATATATATATATATATATATATATATATATATATATATATATATATATATATATATATATATATATATTCTTGCTCCAGACACCTTCATTGGAGCACTCGCGGACGGGTGCTAGTGTCGCGGGGGTGTGCCCACGAAATCAATTACAGCTCCTTTTCTTCCATCAAAAGAAAAAAGCGCTCGCGGGGGTAATTGCGAAGATTTATTTCATTACAACACAACAACAGACGCGTTTCGGCTTGCGCCTTCTTCGTGTTGTCTTTCACACCGGAAGCAGTCTTTTTTTAAACAAATCATGTGCGATCATCAACATCGAAAGCAGACAAACATGTCAAATCCATAATAGCCGCCATCTTAGCGTGG
Source organism: Calotriton arnoldi (assembly GCA_963921515.1). Lineage (NCBI taxonomy): Eukaryota > Metazoa > Chordata > Amphibia > Caudata > Salamandridae > Calotriton > Calotriton arnoldi. The sequence continues at coordinate 2,327,820 of CAWUFW010002195.1, read as the reverse complement.
TGTTTTTATGCTATACATTTTTACCCTTGATGTGCTTACAATTCTCTCCGCAGATATCTTAAACATTTATGTTTTTATTTACTGCTTTAAATTCCTTGAATTTGCAAAATTGATTTCACTTCAATAAATGGCGCGATTGCTCTGCTTACTGATATTTAGCTTTGTATCGGCATACATCATGATCTTCGATTCGTGATCTTTCACAGTTAATACACATTTTCATTCATAACAATCAGTATGACAATAAATGACAACATCTCGCCGTGTATTGGCCTATTTCATAATTCTCATACATGTATTCATCATAAGTCAGGATTAAATCTTTAGTCACCGAGATGAACAGCCAGTTCCCCAAGACCGCCTCACCAGCACAAATGCGCTTAGAGTTTGGGCTACTGAATGAAACATTGGGAAGACTCTACACATATATAAAGGTGTGGTATCAGATAAAACAAAATGTAGTGGAAAATAGTCTCAACGAATATTTATGGCTGGAATTGGAACAGGATAAAAATTCGCAAGCCTATAAATTCTTGGAACACCCGCTAAAGGTTACTTGCACTATTTATCTCTGGACTAAAAATATGCCCTACCCAACCTTCAAGGTAGCACTAAACAAAGCCGCAAAGTTCCATTCGTTGCTGGTTGACAAAGGCATATTTTCTAAAAGATCTCATTCGTGGCCGGTGATCAATGGCTATAAAATACTGAAACAAGCACCCTATTTGGACTCCACTTTTTCTATTCATGTAAAAAGACAATTAATGGCATTACGGTTTGGAAAGTTCCCCACTCTTGCGGACGCTCCACACTGGAAGTATATAGAGAACCAAAAATGCCGGCTTTGTGGCAATAAAAAGGAAGATTTGATTCATCTTGTATGCCACTGTAAGATACTGCAATCAGCGCTAATCACATGTTTACGGAGAGCGTTCTTGGACAGAGGCATAAGATCGTGTAGAACCGCTATTATAAGAGGACTGGACTCAACTGATTCCCAAATGAACTGCAAATTGATAAAGTTTTTGCGCATTCATGAACAAGAACTGAAAGCAAAAGTAGTTTAATGAGACAAGCTGGAGAATATTTTAACAATTGTGTATATCTTATGATGTTTTTTTAGAATGCAATAATGTAATTTTTTAGGAGATTTTTGTAATTGTGAATGTAATATTGTTATGGTTTTAACTAACTGAACAATAAACTATTATATATATATATATATATATATATATATATATATATATATATATATATATATATATATAGTTACACATAAACCGGGACATATGCCAGACACAGACTTGGACTAAAGGTTTAGTCCCACTTTCATGTCTGACATGTCCCGGTTTTTGCTTCTCACTATCTGGTCACCCTATGTGGAAGTCAAAACTGGTCAGAAATAAAGGATGTTTTCTTGATTCACTTTCTTTGAGATGTTAGAGTTACAAAGGAGTAGATCTATGGGAAACATACCATACATTCCTAAACTAGCTTTGTAACTTAGACAGACTGTATCTTTGCAACACAATATTTGCTCTTCCCTTCATCTACAATGTCCCCGATAACATTCATGCAGCATTACATTCCCTTTTGGCATTTTTAGTTTGTTGTCAATGGATTTATTGTGCCCTCTATCAAAGCACTATCATGGTACAGCTCCACTGTAGCTGATTTTGTGATCAGTTATGATAGCTAAATTGTAGAGTACAGTCTTTTTTCGACCTCACAGCACTGCCCACGGCACCAGTACTACCCCACGAAATAGTTTTTCAACCTGACAGTTCTCTGTGTAAAAGTAGGTAGCATTTTTATGTCCATGGGTGGGTACATTTAAATGCACAGCATCATCCTTTGATCCCAAGATGATTGTGGACCTTGAGAGGTGTCCAGAACAGCATGGCTGGTTGTGTATAGCCAGCAGGTGGAAGTTATCAAATGTACACAACACTTTTCTCCCTTGCAGCATGGTTCCATCACCTCCACATAGAATGGCTTTGCAGCTTTACCCATATTTACAATTAGAAAGGAAAACTTAACGTGCTGTTGGCTGAAAAGCCAGGATTGGTGGTGATGTCAGATATGATGTGAGGCCACTTGGCAGTTGTATCCATAGAATTTATTCAGATTATTTATAAAAACTGGTATAAATATAACTCTTTACATTTTGCTTTCAGTTATCCATCGTAAATCATAGCATGTTCTGCCAAATAAAATGATATGGGACTATGGCCCTCATTACAAGTTCAGGGCAAAATTTTGTTCCCTGTAACAACAGAAGTTTGCACAGCAATGCAAATTACAATTTATGTGATTGTGTACAATTTACCCAGCTTCTGGCAGGTCAAACCTTCTGAAGTTTATTGGAGGACAATGCCGGGGGGGAGGGGGGACAGGAGGGAAGCAAAACGTGCAGATTTCTGAGTGTTCAAATCTGATTCCACATCTTGTGCCTCATTTAAAAAACTTGGGGAAAGATGTATTTACCTCAAACTGTAAAAATCTAATCCCGGGGTACCGGTATTTGCAAGGGCCTTAAGTAACCCTAATAATTTTCACAAGGGGGATTTCAGCGGGCCAAGCCTACTGAAATTTACCAGGGGAAATGGCACATACATACTGACACGTATTTTGCAACAAAAAGCATCAGAATTCATATTTTATTCACGATTTGGTTGAGGAAAACTCTTGAAAGCAATTATTTTTTCAGGCCCATTAAATACCAACACCCGGGGTATCTGGTTTTATGGCCCGATTAATAACTCATGCTGGGGGCCATAGTAATTTTATTTTCAAAAACACTGTGTATATTTTAATTAATGAAAACGCTGGTGCATGCAGCACAATATCATTCAAAGTTCATATTTTTGAGGGCTTTTCGAACGTCACTACCACTGGGATCCTGTATGAGATCACTGTGCAATGGATGCCCATTTAAGAACACAAAGAAACAGAAGATGAGCTCGGTGTGCTCACTGGGTAATTTGTTTTCACTCTGATGGTTAATTATAGTATTTCCAAGGAAGACATTGCTGCAGTTAGTAATCACAAGGGTATTTTAAGCTAACAAATCTAAAAGTGACACCATGTTGTCTTAATATAAGTCAGTATGTGTGGCAATGCCATATGTACTTGTATTGAGTTGAAAAAAAACGAAGGCAGGTTCTCAACCTTGCAAAACGTGGCTTATGTTAAAGCACATTAATCACATTATAAAACTGGCATTGCGTTAAAGTCAGTTTTATAATGAAGACATCTGTTTTCCAACCCGTGCCTATGCAATTGATATGATTCCGCTAATCCTATACTCTTAAGGAACCGAAATTCAGTAAAAGACACTTCCACAGGTTACACATTTTTCCAAACGGAAGTGCTAATTGTGTTCATTTGTAAAATGAAATGTTAAAAGCCCAGCTTACTTTACATGTATTTTTGTACACTTTTAGAAAACCAGCTTTATTTTATCCTGGTAATTTTCCAATATGTTGACTGCATTATTTTCATTTGATGACAGTACATGATCAATACCACCTCTCCTCATCGCTTTTCTTTCACAAGCCTCATTCTTAGGAAATAGTCAGAGGCCTTTGTTACGAATTGCCCCTAAGATTCTGATATATGCGGTAATTTGTGTTACCGCAAAGATCTGGATTTTGCATTCTGGATTGTGCATATCTTTGTCAAACCCGGGAAATATCATGTGCAAAATAGTCTGCATTGCCTGAAATAAATTAAGTAGGTCATACGTCTCGATTTTATGCAAGCAGCGCAGCAAAGTTACTGCATTGCATGAAAGGGAAACCACAGAACAGTCTCATAATGATGTGGCGCTGTTTCTCTCTCCCCGTGCCAGTGCTCTTCGAGTCTGCCTTGCACCAATGCACCATTCCAGTACAAAATACTGTGCTTAGACATAGTTTAAGACTTTTCTCACAGTGAATGTGCGTTATACAGTACAACACAAGTGCAGTGTTGGAAAACGTAGGCGAAATGAAAACTTTTTTCCAATTTAACGCAAGCCTCGAATATGTGTTATTTTTAAGTGCAAAGCACTGTCTGCCATTTTTAGTAGATAGGGCTTTACACCAAAACCCATAAGCGGTTGCATGTGAACACCCATGTATCACTCATAGGATGCCCCTTGGCCAATGCTGCAAAGCATCACTAGTACTACTTTGCATCAATTCAGGTCTACTTTCGAATGCAAATACATTTTTGCAATAGAAAGTAAATCCTAAATCTACAATTTGTGTTGGGTAATCCGGCAAAAGTTGTTAGTAAATCTTCCCCTTGGTGTTGGATTTTGGTATGTGTGATAATTATAGCACTGGCAATGAGGGCCAAAATTCTAGTTAGAGGTTCAGTGCTGCAGATTTTTACCAGACAAGTCCATGAGACAGTATCATTTTTATGAAAGAAGAGTTTTTGGTGTTGTTTAGCAACGGTAATTCCAACAACAAATGTTTACCTTATAGGACCATGTGTGCTTTTAGAAATGCTGCTTCTATTTTCCTTCCTAATTTTATGCTATTTATAACATTTGTAACAATTGTACAATAGTTATCACCCTTTTTCTTCTCACCCCCTCTTTTACCTATTCTCTTCTTTATCCCATCTTTGACTGCTTACTACTCTTTTTTTCTGTTGTTTCTTCTACTCACTCTTTGGAGATTGATTTCTAAAATGGTCCTCTCCTGCATGCTTGACTTGTCATTGTTTAAATATTGACTCTCACCATCTCTTCTCACTTACAGAACTGATGACAAAGGTGGGAGGGTATCAGAAGACAGCTGTGTAGGTAGCCGGATGCCGGAACACTCTCATTCCAGCTCGGTGCCTGTCCCCTCGGCAGTCGATGGCTTGATACAATCTGTTGCACAATCATCCTTCAGGTCCCTGTCCCTGCACTCGGTGCTCAGCATGGATGATAGTGCCAGTCTGCCATCGTCACGGAAACAGCCTCCTCCTAAACCAAAGAGGGACCCCAATACAAGGCTCAGTGCTTCCTATGAGGCTGTTAGTGCCTGCTTGTCTGCGCCTTCCAAGGAAACAGTTAGTGAAGGTCAGACATAAAGAACACAAATGATTTTCTGAATGAATGTTTTAAATGTGATGCATTGTTTCTCAATGTTTTTTTATTTTATAGAATCCTTGCCCGCAGGGTATAAAAGTACCCGAATTTCGACAATGCTGGGAGGTCATACTACTGAAAATACAACGCTTATACAAATGTCTGTAACCTGCCAATAGTCAATTTGAATGTTTATTTACTTAACTAAATGAGGCGTGGAAAAAAACTTAAGAAACACAAATGTCTAGCTGTGTGTAACTCATTGAGTGCTTTACAAAGGAAGGAAAATTTTGATTGGGAAAACAGGACTCTGTTTAAATTTTCTATGAATTCTTCCTATGGATAGCACAGAAGCCAAGAACAATGAAAAGCTGGAACCTGCCATCAGTACGATGACTTCTGTGTGACTGAGAAAATGTCTGCTCTTTTTAATTAAAGGACAAAAGCTCTTGCTTATTGTGGGTCTTGAAGTTGGAGGCAAATTATAACACTCAATAAAATCCAATTCTCTGGAGTATGGAATTTATCAGGTGGGATAAATTGACCAATTTTGAGTTTTTGATGAAAGACATGCAAATCTTGGTGCTTACTGCATCACAATCTGCATGTTATTGTAAATACCATACACTGTTCACCTTTTTAATTCTGGCATATTTAACCTGCTGAAATTTAACGAAGGGTGAGGAGTTTATCGCACGTACTGGTAACTACTGGAGTGAGGTAAATAACATACATCTTTCAACCCTTTAACTCACTCAGAATCAGGGCCAAAATGTATTACAATTATCGTAAGCATAAAAGTGCCACATTTCGGCACAGAGTTAGTAAACCTCCTTATTTAACAGTCCATCTAACACCAAGTTACAGTGGTGGAGGTTCTCCATAATGGAGAGAGAAAAATTAAATTTCTGGCAACCATCCATCTGACAAGAGAGTTGAGGTTGATTTCTAGCATTTGAGCAGTAAGGACTTTGCTACTGTGATAGTTTTACAAGTCATCTCTAACAGTGTTAGATGGAAAATGTGGAGAGTTTACTAAAGATGATCATTGAATGATCTATTTTGACCTTGGGATTTAAAGCCAGATGTTAAAACATATTCAATAACACTTTCCCCAAGTAACCAGAAAATGGATGAGATCAGCAAGAAAGGTCTGATGTCTCCATCACAGTGAATTATCTTCCAGAGTCAATTTTTGCAGTCTTAAAGGAGTTCAGTTATTTTGCACTATAATCCTTCACTGGGTGTACATTGTTCACGAGCCTGGAATGATTTTAAAATAGTTTCCATGTATGTTAGCCAAGTCGCAGCTTGGATTTGAATTCTGAATTCAGTTTCCCAGTCAGTCCTCGGTTTTTTAGCTGGATAGACTGTGTGGTAGATGGTACTCGATAGCAATCCTATAATTTCAACAAGTTTGTCATTGCTGCTTGAGACCTTCTCAGTTAGTGGGATTAGAGGTTTCTGTAAAATGGTGTAGTTCCATGCTTCACTCACGGGGAAATAAGTCTTCCAAAAAACATTCAATGGTATGGAAGAACCAATATTTATTGCTTGGCCTATGATGTGTATACGTTTTTAAATCCACTCTTTCCAAATTATTATCTTACATACAAAGACATTTTAGTGTGTCCCAAATTTAACATAACAAGAGTTGTCTGGAGATTACCTTAAAATGTATACATAACAAAATGTGTTGTGTGTGATCTTAACAGTACCCAGAGAGCGAGGATGAACGTTGACATTTTCAGCTGTTAGTACTGATTGTAAATAGTAACTGGAAAAAGCAATTTTTACAGAGACAAGGTAGAGCAGGTGTGAATCACTTCCTTACTGCCAAAATCTATCTTCATATAAAATAAATATTGTGTGTTAATTCTTGAGGCCAGGAAACGCATGTCCTCCTTTGGGGGTTGGAACTTTAAGTTGTCTAATTGAAATGATAGATTTGTAATTTGCACCCCAGACAAAATCTGCAAAGGTTTGCTCAAGCGACCAGTATGAAAGCAGCAAGATACACATAGGTTACCAATCCAATCCAAATAAGCTTTATTAGACATATATATCATCAAAGCATAAATAAAAATATTTCCTAGGTTACTTAATAAAGATTTTGTAATAAAATGTCAATTTTTAGTGTATTAAGCTTAGCCTAATGATTTAGAACCGATTTACTCCACTTTGCAGTGTTGATTTGATCATTTAACCCCTTTACATTTAATATAATTAAGGTAATTAAACTTTCAATATTTCTCATTATTGCTGTTCCTAGAATGACTGCTCTTCTCTAAAAGTCTCTCTAACCAATCCTCTCAAAACACATTTTATCTGTGTTCTTCTGTCTTGAAACACTGGTTTCTTAAATAGTTATAAGGCCGCTTCCTTATTTGTCAACAATCAGGTAAATTGTGAAGAGACCTGTAAGCCATGGGGCTTCACCTGCATCATACCTTTGCCTTATCTTTGCACAGCATTGCATGCATGTTTCGTAGATTTGATGGCCGCTTAGATATAAACTTTGGCAAAAACTCGCTGACTGGACGATACCAGAAAACCAATCCACCTCTTGCACACCGAAACCTTGATGCAGGTTAAAATTGGTGACTAAAAAATGGTTTCACACAAGGTAGAAACCACCATCGGTCTAAAACAGGGGTGTGTGTTTGCTCCAACCCTACTTAACATCTTTTTGGCAGATCTTCCTATTGAGCTGCACGAAACTAATCCACAATGTGGTGATGTCCTCTTGCTGACTAGAACTAAAGTCGGTCTGCAAAGACTACTATATAAACTAATCAAATAAACTTTTGAAATCAATCTCAAGAAAACCAAAGTGCTAACATTCAGTAAAAGGCATAAGAAATCAGGTCCCTGGTATATAAACAAGCATAAATTGTTCCAAGAGTCAGAATATAAATAGCTAGATATAATCAACACCCAATGAACCTTTTCAGCTCACAAAGCCCAAATGAAATCAAAAGCAGGAGATCTGACCTCATCCTTTCTCTCATTGCAAAAGGGTTTTGGGGGTCCAACCCTGTTGCCTTTCCTGAAGGTGATATCATATGGGTGTGAACCACTGTATGGCCGTGAAACAAAATTATTGGAATCACTTAATTTAAACATGTACGGGCAGCCCTTCCAACTTCCTGGTAATACATCCCCAGCTCAAATGAGAATAGAGTTTGGCTTGTTCAAGCAAAATATTGCAAGACAAGGTGCCTTTGCAAAATTCTGTTTTAAGTTAAAATCTGCAAGGGTGGGTTCTCTAGCCCATCTGCTTTGGACTGAATCATCTACCATAACACAGAAATCTATACATAGAGATGCTTTATTAGGTTGCCTGAGGAATTTAGAAATTGGTAACCTCTGGGATTCGTCTATATCTTTTGCTGTGTATAAGAAGCACATTAATAACATACGGAGGCTGACATTCATTTAAGGCAAAGATATTTTGCCAAAGCGGCCACATGTATGTATTGTTATAAATTCATATTGTATTACAGTGCGACAGCCATGCTTGGACATTTGTTACTCCATGTTTATAAAAATGAATTTTATGTCTCATTGTTTGGGAGGCTTTCTCACTGTAGATCTTTGTTCAAAATGATCTGTTACAAGTCCGTTACAGGTAACGATAAAACTTGCAGATGGTGTATACATGTGCAAGAATCTACCTTGCATGTTATCTTCACATGTCCCACCCACCTCCCAAAAGGTTAGTAAACCGGTATTTTAATCATGTGAAGCTGCGGACTTGTAGACAGGCAGTCATGAGCCCTGTAATGGTAACAATATCAGACTCAGTACACAAATTGTTATGTTCTGAAATGTGTCTGAGAAAAAAACTATGCCCCCTAAATTATTAGTAATATCAGTGTTCCTTTTATATAATATGCAACTTTTGCATGATCAATCTGTCTTATCTTTGCTAAATTGAGGCCCTAAGAATGCTCCACATGTACCCCAAAGCGTTCCATTACACATTCTTAGGTCTGCCATTGAAGCTTGTCTTGATGAAGCTTGTCTTAATTATTCCAGTTTTCTTATACCTTTTAACCTTTTTGCACTTGCAAATTAGTGCTTCATGTGCTTTCTGCCATCTAATTAGTTTTACCTTTTTCTTGCCATTTTTCCTTACACTAGCAAATTTGCACTGCCATTTTGGCTGCCGCTGCATCAGTCTCACTATTTTAAAAGACAAGCTGTGTGGTTGTGCACTAAACGCATACACAGAGAGTGTCGTCGGCGCACCAAAGGTGCACCAAAGGCATGCCAGTCTGTGCTCGTCCACGCACCGGCCACCCATAGCACCAGCCATGCTGCCAGTTTGCCTGCCTATTCCTCCCTGTTGGACTGCTCTTCTTCCCAGTCACTTGTAAGAGATTCACTGGCATAATTATTAATTGTTGGGGTGCAGAGTTTGTCTACTATCACTATGCAGTCATTTCTCTCTCCTTTAGTGTTTAATGGGTGCCAATGTGCCTATCTCATTGAGGAAATTTCTATAGATACTTTACATATTATTAAGGCTTGCCCTTTGTACATCCACAATGCCGTGCATAACATGGATTTTCCTCCCTTCCAATTTACACTTTGTAAATGCTAGATCCTTGGTCAAGCACACAACAGAGATTCATGATAATGTCAACTCTGAAACATTTGATTTGCTTTATGCAATGGAAACCTGAACCTCTATTGACTCTGCTTTTGACCTCGGTCACCCTTGTCCAATAGGATTTAAAATATTGCACCTCCCTCATCAAGCATGTAGAGGTGGTGGGCTATCCACTACTTTTAAGGCAAGCTAGAGTATGAAATCTCTACAGCTTGATGCCATTCACTCAACTGAATTATTTGGCTTAGAGTTGAAACCTTCTCCTCTGGTCACCGTAGTCGGTGTAATATGTTATCACCCCGCCATGACCTGCTACTAATTTCCTTTCCATGGGGACTTTAACATTAGAATGGTTGGCATCTCAGATACTATTTCTAAAGACCTTATCGATTCAATGAAGGCAGTTGGTCTGACGCAACTGGTGACGGACCCACTCATTAGGACGGTCACACTGTTGACCTTATTTTTGCCTAGAATAATTTGAATACTAAAATTAAATACTTCCCAGATAGGGAATGATCATTTTCTCATCCTATACTATCTTCAGATTTCTGATTCTTCACAATCCACACCCCCTTCGACCAAAACCTTCATCGTGGAAAATTTCTCCCTGTAAAAGGCCTTTTGCACCATTGTATAATGATCGCCTCAGATTTGCTAAACTTAAGTGCAAAGCTATTTAAAAGGGATGATGAGCAAATTAGTCCCTAAAAATGTAGTCTGAATTAAAACAAGCTCAAAAAAGTTATAAGGCATGCATATATGCTGTTAAAGCAGAGTCTTATACTAGGACAATACTCAATGCATCCAGTACCTCTAAAAACTTTTTTCTGTAGTACATTCGCTCGCAAAACTATCTTGCACCTTCTATGCAGTTGAACATTCCCAATAGCTGTACGATGCCCTCTCACTTTAATTTGAGGAAAAGTTACAAGTACAGTTATGGGTCTCTCCATCCCAGCTACTCCAGTTAATTTAGATTTACTATCTGACCCCATTCAACAGGGACAGTTCATCCCACATGATTATAAGTCTTGGCATGTTCAATGCCAATGTGTTTTGCAGTCTGGTCAATTATATATCCTCAGGTTCACCCTTGGATTCTCTGCCCCTCAAATTGTAGAAACTGGCATCAAATCACCTAGCGCATCCCTCCAATCTGTGTGTAATCTTTTACTATCTACTGGTGTGTTGCCATCTGACTGGAAAAGAGCCATGGTTCCTTTAGGTGACCCCTTGATCCTTAGTAGTTTTAAGCCTATTTCCTTGCTCTTATCTTCTGGTGAAAATCTTGGAAAAAAACATGTCAACAAGCTCCTTTCCAATGTTCTTGAAGATCATGATCTACTTTATCCGGCACAGTCTGGCTTTCGGTTTGCTCATGACACAGGATCGGTATTGGTAGCCATGTTAGATGATCTTAGAATGGCAGTGAATTAGAATCATTTTGTAGCCCTGGTGCTACTAAACTTGACTGCTGCCTTTTATACAGTAAATCATAACATCCTGATTTCCAACTTAAGGGAAGTTGGTGTTCGAGATGTGGCCCTAAAGTGGTTTTCAACCTATTTGGCTGGCAGAACACAAGTGATACACCTCCCTCTTTTTGTATACAGGTTCAGAGAAGTAGGGCAGAGAGTCCCTCAGGGTTCTTTCCTTAGTTCTACTTTGTTTATATCTATCTGAAACCTCTGACAAAAAATCTATTCGTAACCATGGGATTAGTTTCATGAACTGTGCCAGTGACACACAAATTATTTTGCCAATAGATCAATCTAGTCCTTTGCCAGTTGACTCATTTCATTACTGTCATAGGGACATCTTCTCCTGACTAGGGATTAATTCACTTAAATCCAATGGGGACAAAACAGAAATTCCTCACTGCTCCATTGACAATCTTCCTCTTCCTTTACCTGACAATTTTTGACCTCTTCATACTAACTCTACTCTGCTTGCCTCCCAGGTGGTTCGTCATGTGGGGGGGGGGGGTTTAGATGGCTGTAGATTTGTCCCTTTCTACTGAAGAGAGCAAACTCTCTCTAGGTGTTTCTGTCTGTTAAGATCACTACGCGAAATCCTACCATTTCTCCCCTATCAACATCGACCGCAAGTGGTCCAGTTACTTATTTTGAGTTGTATAGACATGAATAAGAATGCTCTGATGATAGAGGATCCTGAATTCTCATCAAACGGATGAGCCTGATACAGACTGCTGCTGTGCTGGATAAATTGCATTGGCTTCTTGTCTCCAATAGGATTACGTTTAAAGCTTTTGTTTAGTACACAGAGCTTTACATTGGTTTGGTCCTCATTTTTTGCAATCAAGATTCTGTCGTCGCAGACCTTCTCTTTCAGTATGCTTTGTCAATGCCAACTTACTGATTGTGCCTCAAGTGGAAAAAATACTGACTTTCCGGCCCTTCTTTCTCAGTGCAGACTGCTCAGTTGTGGAACTCTCTGCTTATAAAATTACGCAAATGAACTCCTAACAGTTAGGGAATGCCTTAAAACCTGGCTTTATACACAATAATAAACTCTGCTTTTTTTGTCTGACTCTGAGTTTTCCCACTGAGGTAAATCTGTTTCGTAGTTCTCTGTCTCAGCATCAGGATACCTTTGGGAAACAATAGCACTCTAATGGAAATGATAATAATAATAATACACAATAATGTCTGTCTGTCACTCATAGGTGATGATGCCACCTGACATGATTAACATCTGAACACCCAATCTGGGATGAACATCTGTCACTAATGAAAGACCAAAATGTAATGCCTACTTACACAAGGGGCCATGTGCTTCAAAAATACTCCCAGCATATCAGCGACACTTGCCATGTGGGTCCTGGCAGCATAGTTTATCTTTGGGGATACATAGCTGGTACCCACAAATGAAAGCAAACATTCCACCATATTTCACTGCAGTGGTAGAATTCCTGTTACAAACATTTACCCTGAACCTTTTAAGTGGCCCTTCAATTCACAGACTTAGCCACTGCGGATAAAAAAAGCCATGACGCCCATTCTAAATACAGCATATCTTCCAATGCCAGTGAGCAGGGGTGCTACCTCTGCCTCAGTAGAGAATAGAATATCCAACATTGTGAACTGTAATTAGCCTATCAGTCTCTAATGGGAGAAGTTAGAAGTTATATTTGGACTTGTGGCACCAGGAAAACCCTTCACAAGTGGTCTAGAGAAGCAGAGATACTAAACAGCAAAGTGTATTACTTGACATAAAGTAGGTGGTTGAAATTGCCTTAAGTAGTGAAAATGGTAAGATTAATTTTAAAGTAGCTGTACAAACAACCTACAAATATTCACATCGCCTTTTTGTAGCAGAAGAAGACTCTTTGATTCGTGTAATGATGTGGCAATTAGTATATTGAGGGTCAAGATGGCTATAGCAGCTTTCCAGAGTTCCACCAGCCAAGAAAATGGGTGGAAAACAAGAACATTTTCTAGTGCTAAAGGCCAGGAAATGATCATAGAATCAAACAGCAGCTATATTACTTAGTTTTAACCTAAAAGCTGTCAACAAGAAGATATTAGGAACTGGTAGCATTTTTAGGTAACAGTTTTTCAATGAGCGTTGTGCAATAGAGTACCTTATTGTACTGTTCAGAGCATTATATCTTAAATGTTTTGTATCTTGCTTTTTAAAAACGATATATGATAGTATGTATACCATCAGCCATTTTCACAAAATTCCCTGCTTGAAAGTTAGAAATATACTCGCCCTAGCAATAGGGTTGCATGGGATTTACAAAGAATTCCAGCAGGCCATGTAGGAAAGTACAACTATCACATATTTCCATGAGTACTCAAACATTGATCCATTCACACATAAAAACCACAAGTATTAATATCAATATATGCAAATAAACTGGTTAGGTGCATTTACATTTTGTCTCTTTCCTTTTGATTTTCTGAGGAGAAATAATGTTTCACCTTGGAGAATACCATTTCACATTCATTAGAGGAGAGACTGTTCATGAGAAACCTTTTTTTTGGTTGGACTCACAGCCGCTTCCTTGTAATCCTGGGCACAGCGGACACCAACGCCTGAGGGGGACTTCAACTCCCAACCTCCACAGCGCGCGGTCGCGCACATAAAGGAAACGCCGGTCCGCGGCACCTCGTAGCCTCACAGCCGCTTCCTTGTAATCCTGGGCACAGCGGACACCAACACCTGAGGGGGACTTCAACTCCCGACCTCCACAGTGCGCGGTCGCGCACATAAAGGAAACGCCGGCCCGCGGTGCCTCGTAGCCTCACAGCCGCTTCCTTGTAATCCTGGGCACAGTGGACACCAACGCCTGAGGGGGACTTCAACTCCCGACCTCCACAGTGCGCGGTCACGCACATAAAGGAAATGCCAGCCCGCAGCGCCTCGTAGCCTCACAGCCGCTTCCTTGTAATCCTGGGCACAGCGGACACCAACGCCTGAGGGGGACTTCAACTCCCGACCTCCACAGCGTGCGGTCGTGCACATAAAGGAAACGCCGGCCCGCGGCGACTCGTAGCCTCACAGCCGCTTCCTTGTAATCTTGGGCACAGCGGACACCAACGCCTGAGGGGGACTTTAACTCCCGACCTCCACAGCGCACGGTCACGGACATAAAGGAAACGCTGGCCCATGGCGCCTCGTAGCCTCACAGCCGCTTCCTTGTAATCTTGGGCACAGCGGACACCAACGCCTGAGGGGGACTTCAACTCCCGACCTCCACAATGCACGGTCGCGCACATAAAAGAAATGCCGGCCTGAGGTGCGGGACGCGTGCGGGGACGCGCCTGTGCCGTGCCTGGGCAAAGCCCGGGCCAAGGGCGGGCCCGTCCACGCCCGTCGGAGCCCTGAGGAGGCTGGGTTGGGCCCCCACTCTCACGTCCTGCTCTGGATTTAAGGTACTGTTGTAATTTCCCTGATTATTAGTTCTATCCCAATATGGTGAAATGGAAAATGACTATGGAGAAGGCTGGGGTGGGAATGGTGGGACTGTATCCACACTCGATGCGTTTGTGAACAGAGCAGCGAGTGTCTTCACTCATGAAATTGAATTGGCAGAGAGGCGTTTATCTATGGAACCCCTCCTCCTCCCCCATGCATCACCATTAGGGACTGAGCCTGTGAACCTCTCACACACTTCGATGACACATCCAACAACATCTGTCGATCTTCCACCTGGACAAGGGGAACCCTCGTCTGTCATTACAGCCACACCTAACACCAATAAGAGGGGCATTGTTCCTTCACCCCCAAGCTGACCCTGAAACTGATCCTCCAGTGAAGTGCCATAGGGGCGGCGGAACTGCTAAGGCCAAGCCAACTAAAATTATCCGTCCCCCGAAACCCAAGGTTGTCCGATCCAAGGCAGTAACAGTGAACTCATCAACACCACTGAGGACAACAGCTGCAAACACCTCACCCCCATACGCAGTCTTGGATAATGCATTCTGGGTAGAAGTAAGTAAGATGATGAACACTCTATTGGATCCTATTCTATCCAAACTTGCACAAATTGAGGAATGTTTAGCTGGTCTAGAGTCACAGACCCTACCTGTCCGACTTTTGCGGGCCCCACAGATCACTGTCCCTACAAGTACTGTTGCGGGTGACGATCGGGGCCCGTCCAATTTACTGACTTTGGGTACGTCTTCCAGTAATACCGTTCAGGGTAGACTCCCCCCCCCCCCCACGGTTTCCGACCACTCTAACATACACACAGAGGCTTTATCTTTCCAGCCTCCGGTCACAAGAGCCCGAGCACACCAGGCTCCACTAGGGCAAGGGGAATCAAGAATGGCTTTAAATCAACTGGGAACTCTAGATACCCCCATGGCTCCTGTGGAAACCCAATTACATCAAGTTCTTCACCTTCCACCAGCAGCTTCCCCCTTGGTGTTGGTCCTGGCGGTTGTCCCTCCCTTGCGGGATAACCAGTACGAATCCACTTTGCAGCTAATGGATAAAAGCCTGCATTGGCTCTCACATCATCTCCTGGACCGGAACTGCTAGCCATCAGCTGGCAAAGACAATCATCATGGCTAGGGGAGTGGGGTGGGTGGGCAGCTCCTCTAAATCTATTACCGGAGACTGTGTGGTGATAAACTTCAACAATGTATATATGGGTACTTCTCTCCTTAAAAATTCACAGAGATTATCTTTCAGGAGCACACAGATTATTCCTTTGCCACTGGAGCACTTTTATAAGCAGGATGTTACCTCAGGAAATGGTCAGAGGGGTAGGATAAGATCAGGCCAATTTACTTCGAGATATGCAGTGGGCTCTAGCATTACCCCGGGGGTCAGATTATATAACAGATTTGCTCCCCTCTCTGACCTGGAATCTTGTGATTGACTATCAATATCCACTCACTCGCTATGCAGTAGATCCACCACATTAGCTAACCCAGTGTCTGTTACGCAGGATTCTCCTACGACTCCCCAACTCCAGAGTATAGTGGATAGAAAGAAGATTAGCCTAGTGTCGTGGAACGTGGCAGGTATTGCTTCAAAGGTAGGCAATGACCAGTGGTGCAGTCTATGGCAAGCAGCAGAGATTGTTTGCTTTCAGGAAACCTGGGCCACAGAACCAGTTTTTTTCCCAGGGTACCGTACTTATTATACACCAGCAGTGCCCTCGGTGTCGAGCAGAGCAAAAGGGGGACTAACAATTTTAATCTCAAATACCATGCCTATACATACAAGGTTGTTTGGGGCCCCGAATAAACACTTTCTTATACTCTGACTGGAGCTTAAAAATGAAGGGCACTGGATTTGAATTAACTTCTATAATAATGAATTTGGGAGAAATATGAAGCTAGTAGAAGACAAATTAAATAATGAGTTAGAAACAATAAATTCACACTCACAAAAGGGCCCACTTAATATAGTATGGGTGGGGGACTTTAATATCCACTTGTGTAAGTATAATGAGGCTAGGGTGTGTGGGCTGGTCGACCCTTTGGGTAATCCTCTTCAACACTTTTCACATAATGAATACTGTAATAGTCTTAACAGACTGCTATACACAAGTCATCTAAGCATAATTAACAGCTCCAAAACAGGCCAGATAGAGAAAACATTTAGGCGGAACAACTATGAGTCCACGATTGACTACATCCTAGTTTCTGCTATACTAGGCGATAGAGTGGTCCACACAGATAACTTATTCACGTGCCATAGTGATCATGCCATTCTATCTATCCAGCTAATCATCCCCCACAATGCGAAGAAAGGCCAACAGATAATTGATAACATTGTGCTAACCAGGAATAATGGTACCAACTAAAGTGGGCACAGGTTGTGAAGCAGAATATGACTCCTGTAATAATAACTCAAGTAAGAGATGATATTTTAGGCTGCTTGGCAGAGGTGCCATCCCATGAAAAACTTATTGCCCAGTTCAGAGCCCTCATAATAAAGCTAAAACTGGCAATTACTCGTCTTAAGCCGGCCAATGGTAACCCACCCAGTCGCTGGTTTGATACCTCATGTTCCTTAGCCAGAAGAGCCCTTATCAATGCCTTAAAAAAACGTGCGAGAGACCGAGCACTGATAAGATCATTACGCAGCGACTTCAACTCCGCGAGAAATAAACGAGTGAAGGAGATAAGGGAGAAGGCCTGGAATGACCTTGACCAAGCTGCCAGCTAAGGCAACAGTAGGGATTTTTGAAAAGTGATAAATGCCCCCTACCTTAAAGATTCCAAGGATCCGTCCCTGGATACACATGTAGATGAGGACGCTTGGGTGGGACACTTTGAAGCATCTTCGGCCTAAATTCCTCCCCTGTGCCCCTGCCACCTGAGTTATCTCCACCACCACAAGGCAGCTTGACATTTTCATTATCTGAAGTTAGAAGAGGGCTGGAGGCTTGCGTTTCAGGGAAGGCCTCGGGCCCAGATGGGGTGCCGATTGACCTTTTTCAGGACAATTACGATATGTGGGTACCCCTACTAACAAATGTTTTTAACAGCATAGCAGTAATGCCCCCCATCCTGGAACCACAGCGTAATAGTTCCAATCTATAAGAAGGGAGATAGAAGCAGCCCGACAAACTACAGACCCATTTCCCTTCTGGACACCACAGGCACGCTCATGGGTTGGCTCTTATTAGCTAGACTGGAGGAATGGGCGGAAAACCATAACATCTTGATGCAGGCGCAATATGGATTCCAGAAGGGGAAGGGTACAGTGGATCAATGTCTCAATCTCTCTCTCTTTGTATAGATAAATACACCAAGGCAAAAGGCGGGAAGATCTATATGGCCTTTATGGGCCTGTCAGCGGCCTTTGACTGTGTGTCTCATCAGAAGCTGTGGTCCCTAATGGAGGGGATGGGGATTGATCCCCAGATTATCCGATTCATATGCCAGTTATATGCCAATGCAACTGCATGCATTCGATATGGCATAAATGGGGAGTGCACAAGCTCTTTTAGGATTGAGAAAGGGGTCAGGCAGGGAAGCGTCCTCGCCCCGTTTCTCTTTTCCATCTATACAAACGGGGTGGAGGAGGCCCTGTCTGACTCATCCTTAGACGTGCCTATATTTGACAACACCCCCCTTCCAATACTGGCGTATGCTGATGGCGCTGTCCTAATTGCTAGGACAGGGGTAGCCCTCCAGAGCCTGATAACCTCATACGCTTCGTTCATTAGATCTTAGAGTGAATGAAACCAAGTCCTTTATTATCATAGCGGGAGCACCCAGAGGAGCAAAATCCCCTTATTTCCATCTGGCTTCAAACAAAATTGAAGTGGTTGAGTCTTTCTCCTGTCTAGGAGTCTTATTTGATAAAAATCTCTCCTGGACAAATTTGGTGGCGGCTAGAGTTTTAGGTATGGAAAGAAGCCATCAAGCAATAAAGGGATTCGCTAAGAAGCTGGGAGCCAGTCCTCTGGACACGATTAAAAACATTTATTATGCAAAAACAAAGGCAGCGGCAACCTATGGGGCGGGAGTCTGGGGGATGGCTCATATTGACCAACTGCAGAGAATGGAAGATAGCTTCTTTAAAGCCAGGGTTTCGCTCCCACATTCATTCTCTAATTATATCCTGCACTCTGAACTGGGGTTACCCTATCTATCTGCTGCCATCAGATTTGCGCCAATCCTGCTGTGGATCTCGATTTAAAGCAAACACAAGGAGATGATGGACGGAGCGCTGAAACTTTTCAGACACTCACCCCCAGTCACAGATCTGGGTTGAATCCATCATCGTTCTTTAGCTCACTTCGCCACCCCAGTTCAGACACAGCTATATGCAAATCAGTCTTGACCCTGTACCTCATGGGAACAGTCCAGCCCGAACTGCCAAGCCATGTCTTCCCTGGACCGGAAACAAGCATCCTGGGACCGGTTTCGGGCTAACAGCCCTCATCAGCCAGGCTATCTTGAATCCAGTGGCAAAGTGAGCAAGATCTCGATTTGGCGCTGGACTACAGTCAATCTAATTAAACGCATAATAGGTGACTGCCTGAAGTTGGAGGGCCATAGAAGGATTGGCTGGCTTAGATATGTAAAGGTCGAACTGAACGCAATTGGGCAGCGAGAATTATTTACGGACCCTGCCTCTTGTAACAAGGTCTCTAAACAAAATATAATTGAGCTATATATGTTGAGGGCAAATTTTACTCGGAGGGAAAAGAATCAGCACCAAAAGGCGTCCATTGCATACGATTCTATCCCACCAAGACCCAGGGGAGGTTATTCATACCTCTCCCGTATCAATATTCCTCAGCATAGGTTTGTCTTGCTACGCTTCCATTTGAACCTCATCCCCCTGATGCTTGGGTACCCAGGAAAGAAATTCAGGCATGCAGATTTGAGCCTATGCCCGTGTGACAATCACTCGCCCCAGTCAGATTTACATCTAGTACTGTTTTGCAAGTTTTATCAAACTGAAAGAGAAGTTTTTATTCTCCCAATTTTAAGGCAATATAATTTTATCCGATGCAGGTGGCGTTGTATTTCCTAAAGGCGCTGTCTGATCCTTTTATTTGCTTTTCGGTAGCATTTTTTTGTTGCTTGTCTGAGGAAGAGGAAGCTGAGGGATCTCTCACTATAAATCATGGTAACTATGTACAATGCAGGTGTTTTAAGAGATTGAGATCCGAAAGACTTTTAAGATTCATAAGATATTAACTGTTTTTATGGTTTTAGTAATATTTGTTGATTATGCTGTATTGATCAAATTGTGCTTTTATAATCTGTTTGTATATAGATCGAATAAAGATTTTATCGTATCGCATCGGTTGGACTTAAAAGTTTGTAGAGTCAAGACGTTTTTGCATGCAGATGAACGTTTTTCTATTATTCTGTGGGTCAGTTTCTTCCTGATTTGGTCTTTGTAAGTAACTCTGTTAGGTATTTATGAGCTTAACGACATGTTGTCTTCCAGATGATACAAGAGTATTTAATATAACTTGTTGTTTGATGGTAAGCCAGTATAGTTCAAATGGTAGGCAGATATCTGCTGTTTTCTTCTGACCAAATATGATTCTATGGCCAGGGCCAATGGAATTATGTGGCAGTGTTAACTAAACTGTACAGAAAGAAAATTATGCAGCACAATACAGCACATTTTGGGATAGTTTTACTTTATTATTTTGTCAATTTGACACACGGTAATACTGTCTGGGCAAATACTTCACCTCATTAGTACTAGTTTAACAACCAAATACAGAAATAAGCAACTGAAAGGTGACCAGTTAACCTTTGCGAAGGGGCTTCATCTACCCATGAAGACTTGTTGCCATGGTTTTAGTAGCTTTTGATCTGTTTAAGCTAGAAACGCATTTTTTGTTAAGCTCCTCACATTGTGCAGCAGAGGATGGATTATGTGGCAAATTTATAATTACGCGAGCACTGTGGTGGCCGCAGAATCACGTACTTCCAGTGGCCCTGCCTATGGCTCTGGTTTGTACCATTTGTAGTTTTATCAGAGTCTTCTATGGGCGGTAAAGAATGACAATAGAAGAGTATGTGCTTGAATAAGGTGGATGCATTGAGGTACGTTGAGCATGGAATTGATGTTATTCAGGAGACGGTGTGCATTTTTTGTTATTTCATAGACTTCAGGGCTAAATTAGATATCTTAGTCAAAAATATTTCAAGATTCTGTGCTGCTGTGACCAGAGCATGAGGGGGTTGAGGTCTGATGACCAATTGAAAGAGAACATGAAGACGTTTTTGTACCAAACATCAGTACTTTAGTTTTTTTTAAAGTTACAATAGAGGGCATTTGTGTCCGTTCAAGTTTTTGTGTCTGCGGTTAAGTTGTCAGGGCTGTCTCAGAGATGGTCAACTAGAATTAGAGTGTCATTGGCATGCACTTGGTATTTTACATGAAATGAGGAAATTCAATCAGCTAAAGGTCACATGTAAGTATTAAAAAGTATAGGGGAGAGATCCAAGCTTTGTGGAACATAGTGGCTGAGGCTGGTGTGCCTTGATATGTACTGCCTGAGTTTGATGCAATATTTCCTGTTTCTGAGAAAAGTTTTTCATCAAAGCATTGACTTTTCTACAAATGCCAAAATCAGTGTCTTGGTGAACGAGTAATAGTTTGTGATTAATCATGTCAAAGATGGCAGATAAGTCCAATAAAATTAATATTGCATTGTGGTCTTTGTCACAGGTGATGAGTAGTTGTTCCTTGATGTTTATGAGTGCTGTACCAATGCAGTGGTTTGGTCTGAATCCTGGTTGGGAGTCTGAGACCAGCTGCTTTGATTCTAGAAAAAATTATAATCTAGGAAATAGTGGTGGATTTAATGATTTGGGCCAGGAATGGAAGGGGAGAGAACGTTCTGTTGTTGGCTGGGATCAGCGGATCTGGACTAAGCTACTTCAGAAGAGGTGTATGATAGCTTGTTCAAGGTTTTCATAATGTATCTCTCACTGTGGTGAGGCATTAATTACTGAGGATATGTCCTCTGCTAGGGTGATGATGAATGATTTAGCAAGGTGTGGGGATAGGGGATCATAACTTGAGCCCAAGGGACACAGCTTATTGATGAGAGGTGTAACATCATTTTATCAGGGTGAACTTCAGAACATTTTCAGATTTCCCAGCTACCTACAAAATGTTTGTGAATACCCATAAACCTAAATGTTTGTGATGGATCAACAACCTTAGTGAGTTGACTGACCTAAGAACACCCATTATTCCATCCCTGTGAGAAGATTCGCTTATGCAGACATTCTGCCATGCTGTCAGAATTTCCATCGAAGCAAATCTCATTTATGAGTCAAAGCAAACACCATAATTCAATAAATTAATAATTAAATTTTACTCTTGTACACACCAGAATATGTGCACATATATCAACATACAAGTGAAAATATATGTGTGTTTTGAGCCCTATGTATTCAAACAACATATGTAAGGACTGATAATTGCATTGAAGGTAAGGTGATTTAAACTATGAAATCATAGTTTGTGACATAGTATGCTTTAATAATAAATATATCTTTTCTTCAGTACTTTCACGGCCGAGACCCCACAGTGATGATTACAGCATCTTGAAAAAGAATCCTCCACCAAAGCCAAGGAGAAGTCCTAATACTAAGCTCACTGGTTCTTATGAAGAAATATCGGCCTTGAAATCCAGAGATGGAAAACACTGCTCCCTGGTAAATAAAGCTGTTCATCGGGAAATTGGCTTTATGCAAAGGGCAGCTTCTGCTGATGGGCCACACCATGGGATTATGAGTTTGTTTATGTCACAGGAAGATGATGAAAGTGAACCAGTGTATATTGAAATGGCTGGCCGTGGCAGGAAAGGCAGTCCCAATGAAGCTCGAAGCCCCGACCCAGGTGAATCAGTTTATGAAGAAATGAATTTTCTTCAGGAGGAAAGTGGAGCAGTACAATTGCCACAATTTACAGGATCCCCACCTTTGTTGACTGAGAGCACAAAAATGGTGACTGCTGAAGACTTTGACGCAAACTGTCAACCAAGTACAGGAAATAAAGATCCTTGTGACATACCGCCTCCATTTCCCAATCTACTTCCTCACAGGCCCCCACTTCTTGTGTTTCCTCCAACACCTGTGACTTGCTCTCCTGCATCTGATGAATCACCATTAACTCCACTGGAGGTAAAAAAGCTTCCTGTTTTAGAAACCAATTTGAACTACCCTATACCATCAGACATTTCAAGTCCTCTTTCCCCACAGTGTGCCAAAACTCAGAAGGGGGAAAACGAACGATCCCTTTCACCCAGCATGACTGTGTTTAGTGTCTCTGGAAAAGTGTCACCTCCATCAACTCCCCCACCCCCTCTTCCTCCACTGCCTCCTCCAGTGCCATCTTCAGCTTCCTATCGGCCTTCAACATATTTTACTTTTCCACCAGAAATTTCAAATGCAGTTTTACAGAATCCAGGGAAGATATTAACAAACACAGATATTTTGAAATTATCTACAAAGACAAATTCAGTGCCACCTGAAGGGTCCTCTAACTCTTCATCAAAACTTCCTTCATCCTCCCCAGTGAAGATAGCAAGGATTGATCAGAGGAAATTACATTCTTGCTCACCATCTCCACTTCCATTCAGTCCCTCCAACTCAAGGAACCTGACAAGTCCTCTTGATGAGTTAACTACCTTATTCAGCTCTGGAAGAAGCCTGCTACGGAGGTCTGCTGCAGGGAGAAAAATACGAGAGCCTGAAGGTAACATTTATATAAAAATTCTTTGTGTCACTTGAAATGTATCCTTTGTTTCGCACGACAGCTAGAACCATCAAAAACATGCATTTAATGCCAGATTTTTGTCTGGTATGAGATTTTACAAATATATCCTAGCCAATAGTAGGGACATTACCTGTGAATATACAAGTCTTAACAACTGTACATGTTGTGGATAGTGTCTTATGTTTTAATTCATTGATTATACATAATTATTGTCAAGTAATTAGGTTGCGTTTTACTAAATATCTCTTTTAGCATGTATCACTACTGAAAGTACTCCCTCATAACAATGTATAATATGAGAATTAAATCGTCAACACTATCAGTTGTGAAGTAACCAATATCTTCCTCCAATTTGCAATTAGTGTAAACCTTTTCCAATATCATACATAATTATCGAATTGCGAAATTCATACAAAATGTCATTCTTGCTTTTTTGGTATGCTTTGTGGTACGGCATTTTGATTTACCTTTTTTGACATCGTAGTTAATAATAAAAAGCATTACATTTCCAAATTTAATCATGCTGAATTTAGTAGGCAACTTAAAAATCCTACTTGTGCTGCATTGTTTATAGGATTTTCAGAATTGAGATGGTAGTATCAGCAAAGATTAATGACTCAATATCTCAGATATGACTTCATTTATGGGTGATGCATCACACAGTTGGCATTCCTGTATCCAGATCTATTCCAAATGCCATAACGTTTAATGGAACTTCTGCTACATTGGTTATCCGTTCTCAATAAATTGAACATTTGTAAAACATAATATCAATTGAGATGTTCAAGAGGCATGCAATTTTTGATATTTGCTAAGCATACATTTTTGAAATAGCATCTTGTGTTGCCATGAAAAGATTGTTGTTATTTAACAAAGTTGTATCTTCATGCACCTTATATAGTTCTACTACATAAGGATATCAGAACCAGTCAGAGGCAGAACTAAAATATTACACTGTTCTATAAAATGTAGCAATCAGTTACCAGCAAAATATAGCTTAAGATCCAAGGCAAACTTAATTAATATTTTGGAAAACAGGCACTTCTGTTATACAACCGCACATTTCCCTTATCAGGCAAGGAGAAATTTGCACATGTGTAGTTCTTGGGGTGTTGCAAGGTCCCTACAGCTTTGTCATTTACTGTTTTGGCTCAGAGAAATGTTTAGCAGAGTCACTAAAACAATCAAAGTTATCTTACCTCAGTTATAGATTTGTTTCACTTTTAGAGGTTGTGTACATTTACAGAAACGTAAAATGGTATAAATACCATTTTACGTTTCTGCTTCAAACACTGCGAGAAAGCTGAAGAAGGGTATGCCTGGTTGGGGCGGGCGGGTGGGCGGGTCGGGGAGGAGTGGCTAGCCCAATGTTATGGGCCCTGACTGTTTGGTCAGCCCCAGGGCCGACCAAACCAGTCATAGCACTCTCTGTTTTCTTCATGTAGGCTGGCCTGCATGAAAAAAACGGCCTCCCCTAAGACGCCTGTAAGGACGGCGCCTTAGCCAATCACAATGCTGCGCAGCGTTGTGATTGTCTTAGGAGAAGAGAGGGAGGCTGCCTGCTTCTGCTTCCTGTTTGCAGAGAGCAGGAGGCGTGACGCGGGAGTCCGGCACCGGAGGCAAGTTTTTCATAATTCTTTTTAAAATTAAATTAACCCTCCACCCCCTCCCCGCGCGACCCCCCCCTCATGCCGACGCGACTGTATTTGAGATCATTGAATGAAGGCACATAAACTTGTCGCCACACAGAATCAACACATTGCGTGTCTCTAAGTGCGCAGTTAGATTGAGGTCTTTGACAGCTGCACTGTCGCATTCGGAATGTGGATTCGTTCAAATGGATTTTTGGCGCCTCTGGAAAAGCAGAACACCTGAAAGCAGTAAAAAATATTCTGCAGACAATCAGAACTAATTACTACTTCTTTATTTACGGCCGCCCTGCAGGTTACCCGAGCCTCTTGTAATTGGAAACACTGCTCCCATTTAGGTATAATGCTGCTTGGGGAAAACGAGGGGAGATTGGAATCAATTCGAGGTGGCGAACCGGAAGTGAAATAATATCGATACTGTTAGGAACGTGGTGATCTGTTCACAGAAGCATGTGAAAGTAACCTTCAGCTGCTTACCTAATAAAAATGGCATAAAACAAGGAAAATTACCTAAAATAGCTGATGAAGCTGCACCGTAGTTCAATTGTAGTTTAAATTGAAGTCTTACGTGCATTTATCCTCCCTGCATATCTGCATGTGAGTATGTGCAGCGTGCCATATATATTTAAGCATATATATACAGTACACATGTATATTTAAAATGTATGCTTACATTTTATAGCAAATTACACAGTTTTTATTCACGTGTGTACACACTACAGTACAGTCGCATACGTACGTTTACCTGTTTGTATTAGTGCGTTCTCAGTGCACAGCCCTGCAGAAAGTCACCTGCTCGGGTATGCACAAGTTTGGATGTAAAGGCCCACGTGCGTACCTAATACACGTGTATTGTATGGATGTGTGTTTATGTATGTATTTACATATTTAATTAGACACATATGTGCACATAAAGCATACAATGCACATTTAATGCAACTATGCGTGCATACATGCACATTACATCGTATATTTGCAT
This sequence comes from Calotriton arnoldi, assembly GCA_963921515.1. Lineage (NCBI taxonomy): Eukaryota > Metazoa > Chordata > Amphibia > Caudata > Salamandridae > Calotriton > Calotriton arnoldi. Next base: position 2,301,799 of record CAWUFW010002195.1, on the reverse strand, counting down.
TTTACTGCGAGTGCGTAGACTATTATATATATATGTATGTGTGCACCTGTCTACATATGTGTTTAATGAGCCCTAACCGTGTATATACTCAAATAAGTGAATACTTAAAAGCATGCGTGCGTGTATAAATCATCCATGCACGTATTTACGTGTCAGTTTATATACGTATGCACAGTCACACACATCGCGCGTATTTAAAGATCAGCTTCTGCGACATGGCGTACATGAGGCTGAGGGTGCACAGGTCGCCGCACAGCGCCTTGTGTAAAAGAGGACTCCCGGCAGTGCACTCTGCCGAGGGCTACACGAGGTTCAGGACAGGAGTCCGGACTCTTGGCTAACTTCGGAGACTGTTTATAGGAATTCTTTTCCAACATAAACTGTGTTATTTCACCGAAAGTGTTAGCTCTTTTGATATTCTTAGTTTGCTTCATTTTGTATCTTCTTTTTGTTATTACACCTTACTTTACTGATTTGGACCCATGGGAAAACAAATGATTGATTCATGGAATTTAGAGAGATGGAAAGTGTTTTTTCACCCGCTATCCTCTAAGGATCTTGTGGTTTACTGAGTACAAAAATTGTGTGTCCACATTTTAGGTTAATAGCGCAGGTGTGCAGAGGTTCTCCAGACTCGGGTGGTCCCCAGCCTCACCAGAGGCGCAGAATAAGGAAGCCATCACGTACCCCTCCTTAAGGAAGCAAATGGAAGAGACTGTAATTCTGGATGGACCCCCGCCTCACCCCCCCATGCACCGGGAAAACGAGATGAAATGGGAAATGAGACAATATAATGGTTGCTAACCCTAAAACTACATTGACTGTAACAGCCATGAGAGAAAGTGTCAACCCCATGACCGAGCCCCACAGATCAGTGAAAGCAGAAAGGAGTCAATCACCACACAGTACGTCGAAGGAACAACAAGCCCAAGTGGCTGAGTGAGTGCAGGACAGAACAAAGAGGTTCAGGACAGAGAGGACAGTGCAGGACAGAACAACTAGGTTCAGGACAGACACAGGACAGTGCAGGACAGAGCGAAGAGGTTCAGTAGCAGGAACATCCGCACAGCTGCTGGTTCAACATCCCACTTATGCCTCGTTGTTTATTGTTGCCTTGGTATTTTATGGCACTGGGACTGCGCCGGGTTCTTCTAGTATGCCATCCATGTCCTCAAGTGGCCAGAGTCCATTGAACCGTTCCAAGCACCCTGCTGCTGTGAGAATTTTCACTGAGACAGCTCTGCCTGAACCTCTGTCATTGCCCGGCGCCAAGAGTGGCACACAAGGGAAGCGGGGAATGAGCTAATCGCAAGGGATAAAAAGAAACTAATTCAAGAGCAAGTGCAGGATGTAGTCGCTTTATTTCAAAGTATCCTGTGGGGTAGTAAGCAGCACTGAGAGGCTGTCACTTGCCATAAAGTCCATAAAGTCAGAAAACAAGATTTCCTGAACTGTATTAGAATGTAAAGCATGCATTAAAAAGCAGGCAACTGTGAAAAGAAAACTGTGATCACTAACACTTCATTTCAACGCCTGCTTTCTCGTGAAAATTGGCAGTAATCAAGTAATGACAGAAAGTTGTGCTGCGGGGGACGTGGCAGCATATCAAAGAGTGCCATTAGCGAGGGAGAGTCTTTGGCATCCATGAAGTGTGGAGATGAATTTTGCAACATTGTCTGGCTACTCCCAGAGATGTGTTCCTCAAGCCACCTCTTTCTCAAATTAGCTTGAAAATGCACCATTTGCCCACTCTTTTTTCAAACTTTTCTTGGGGGGAGAACCCCCCGAACCCTCCGTAGGTGGTTGGGGCTCGCTCGCTACGCTCGCTTGCCACAGTGCAGTATTTACGCCCCACCACTTTTGTAGTGATTGAGTCAGGTACGCATGATGAGTTTCAGGTAGCTTTATTCAAGATGGTACAATAGACCCCACCAGGAGCAGCCAGCATGCTGCTCAGCCCAGTCAACTGTGACTATTTGACTCACAACATTCTATAACATGTCATCACAGTAAGATTCTACAAGCAGGGCATGAATAGCATTGAACTCAGGATATAACATATCCCCCTTTCTCCCAAATATACAAAAAAAGAACAATGAGAGAAGAAGAAAGATTAAGAGGAGAAACAGAAAGGAAATAAGAACCACGAACCAATGAAAGAGGAGAGCAACCAAAAAGGATAAGAAAAGCAAAGAAGAGAGGAAAACAAGAACATAAGAACCACCTCTCTTCTATACACAAAAGCAAAGGCAAGAAATAACATAGTCAGAGAAGAGGAGAAGAGGAAGCACGAACGACTGCCCCAAAACACACCCACTGGCCAGAACGGGAATGTAAGGAGACTGAAAAATGAAAAACCAACACAGCAAGAAAACACGACTGAAAGGCAGAAGAAAGCTCAGAATCCACACGAGACACCAGGAAGATGACAATGCGAGGAAAACAGAAAAGAGGAAAGAAACAAGAAAGATTAGGAAAAGAAAGAGGATAATCCTCACCCAACTCAAACACCATTATCAAAACATAATGAAAAAATGTAATGTAAAGACAACAGTGTATATGAACAATAAAAGAAAATCAAAATAATCACATACCTATGTGTGAAGATTGAGAGGACTATAACCCCAAGCAAACCCCTACGAAAAGTGAGGGAGTAAGAGGAGAATGGGACTAAAACCCACAAAACAATAGTCCTTGTGAAAAAGAGAAACACTATAACATGTGGAGTGGACGACTGGGTGGAGACCCGTGACCTGAAAGTGTCTGGGTAGGAACTGGAACCTTTGCATGGATCCCTTGTAAAAGGGTAGAACCGAAAGTGTTTGGGTAGGAACCCGTACTAATGCAGAAGGACTGAAACCTTTGCATGGATGATCCCCTGTAAAACGGTAGAACTGAAAGTGTTTGGGTAGGAACCAAAAATACAAAAATGCAAAAAGGGATGACACCCTTGCATAGCTCCCAGAAGGAAACCAGGACTGAGTTATGCACAAAACGGGAGTACTCCGCATACACACCCTATGTAGAGTAAATGAATTGACAAACAATATCCATGTGAGGACAAATTTTTGTGGAACTTCCACGCCATGCACGAGTAATGTGACTGTGTTAACTTAACACGTATGAGTAGAAACTCATGACAAAACCCAAAACAGTAAAAGCAACTTTGAGCACAATTGGGGTCGGACTCAGGCCCACAGCGTACACCCTGCGTATGATAACTGTATATGTACCCTGTGTGGGGTAATGTATACAAGAGCACATGCCCTGAAACCAAGACTTACCCATGACGTGAGGGAAAATTACAGTGCTCAAGTAAAATGTGGGTAGGAACCCGAATACATCGGTAGGAACCCATGACTTATCTCTTAGACTCTTGACATGCAAACCTGTGAATAAATATACATGAGAACAAGAGCATATCGTGAACAGGAAAAAGAAAACAATGGCAAAAACATTTGTATTGGTGGTTAAAGTGTAACGACCATGACATTCAACCAACGCCGGTGAGCGACTACTCACCCGAGCAACGAATGCGTGAAGCATCCCTTCAAATGCCTTTAGAACAAAGCTTCAGACTCCAACCCGCTAACAGCATATGTAGAGATGGTTAAAGGTGGAGTAAACGACATGACAATAAAGGCATACTAAAACTTAATGCTGGGCACAAGAGAACAGACAGGCAGTCTTAAAACGTGGTGTGCCTGTCACCGGAGTGAAGAGAAGCACAGGTATGCAAAGGAACCATGAAAATAAGCAGTTCGATGGTGTAAGCGATAGAGCCACATGCGAGTGCACAAGAATAAGTTAGCATTAGAGGTCTCACCATGCCACATCGGAATAGTTCCTTGGAACTGTCAATATCCACCGCATAGTACCAACACTACTTCAAGGCTTGTTGAGAGTACTTGCGATTGCAAGCAGACGCATGATGACATCAATGACAGAAGACGGAAACCACACAGTGAAGACGGGCTTCATCCCTCGCCGTCCCTCGTCGTTACGAGACACTTTCAACAATGGACAAACTTTATTGAACGGAAACAAACACATGGGGGTCGATTCCGATTCGGGCCGGAAATTTCTCCGACCGAGCCGGACCCGGAGAGATTTCCGACCGAATCGGACCCGTGCAGTCCGACCGAACGAGTACGATGCGGCCGTATGTTATCGGACACGAGTCGGTCGGACTCCCATTGAACTCAATGGGAGCCGGTCGTACAACGCGTACGCGGGCTCCCATTGCCTCAATGGGTGCGAGGCGGACAAGGGCGCCCCCTACCGCGAGTACGCCGCGAAGCGCTTCGCGGCGTACACGCACAGGTAGGGGGACCCTGGGTCCCCCTGTGTGCGCCTCGCACGGGTACGCGTACAGGGGGTCCGACACGGACCCCCAAAGTACGGCTCCGACAGCTCTTACGAGCCGGAGTGCGCGGCTCGGTCGGACTGCTCGCGGCGCGCATCGTACTTACCCGGCCGGGAAACATCTCCATTGCGCGGTGCGAATCGGGTCCGAGCGAGTCGGTCGGAGCGGTTCGAGTCCGAGCGAGTCGGTCGGAGCTGTCGGGACGCCCGGACGAGTCGGTCGGCGAATTCGCATCGTACTCGCTCGGACGGACCCGCGTACGGTTCGGTCGGGAAACAGGCTTTCGCATGGCTTTTTTCCCGACCGAATGGTATTGGGTGCGCCTCCGACCGAGATCGGAATCGGCCCCCATGGTTGGCAAGGAACTATGCAAGGACCTTGTGAACAGGTGAAACCCAATAGGCAAAGATATGCCAAACTCAACATGGCGGCACGTACCCTTGAAGACGCGCTGGATGGCTTGCGGTAAAAGCGTGCGCCCAAACGTCTTGCACAGCACTGAGCTTGAAGAGCGTGCGCACGTCTCAGAAGACACCACGGAGGCATCCCAAGACATCACGGAGGCATGGTAAGTAAGGTGAAGCTGTGCGTGTTGAGAGTGTGCGCGCGGTGGAGGGGCTCGAGGGATTTGAAAGTAAGCAGTTCAACTGCCATGGTGCAGCGGTAACCCCTACCGGCTCCCAAAACACTGAAATAAAATGCCCCACACACTGGTAAACATGGAAACTCAGTCTCTGATACACCAAACATACCGGCTCAGAAAAGATGTCGCAGCATACACAAGAAGACGTTCTGGCAGTAGCTCGTTTCTCTGGCTGAGTAAAACTTGAAGCTGAGAAGACAGTTAAATGGCAGAAGTATCCAGGAGACAGTAGATACCACTCTTTTTGCCAGGACAGTGAAAACGTCAATGAGTGGCAAGGAACACCGTATATCAGGCACAAAGAAGACACCACACAAACAGGGGTAGCAGTGAGCAAGCAGCACTCTTCCTCCCCAGCGTGCAGACGATGATAAATGGCAGGCTACGTAGCTTTGAGTCAGAAACACACTTCTTCCAGACCTCATAGAGTAGGCTTACCCTCACTGAAGGCACAGCACAAGGCACGGACGTTGATGAGAGGCAGGCTTACCCTCAGTGAAGGCGCAGCACAAATGCGTAGTGATGATGGAGAGTAGACGCCCAAAACTGAAAGGGCAGCTCGTGAAGTGGCACTTCCCCAGAAGCACAGGAACATTCACAACTGGCAGGCTGCTGTAGTCGACCGATGGGAGGTCACTGGTGGGGTCAGGATGCCAGTTGCCTTAGATTAAGTTGAGTTGATCTGTACCTTAATGTTGCTTGAAGTTTGATGAGGTGACAGAAGCAGGTTCTTTTGAAGATCGTCGCCAAAAACTTGTAGTGATTGAGTCAGGTACGCATGATCAGTTTCAGGTAGCTTTATTCAAGATGGTACAATAGACCCCACCAGGAGCAGCCAGCATGCTGCTCAGCCCAGTCAACTGTGACTATTTGACTCACAACATTCTATAACATGTCATCACAGTAAGATTCTACAAGCAGGGCATGAATAGCATTGAACTCAGGATTTAACAACTTTCAAATGTCACCAGCCACCACTGGCGTAGATGCAGACAATGAAGACTGAGCACGCATCTTACGCAGCACGTTGAAGCTGATAATGATGGTTAAACTTGGCGATGGTTGTAAAGATGGGTATTGTTGACATTCTTTACTGTTTATATGCTAGGCTCCTGAAATTCTGGTGCAAGATATAAGTTGCAGTATACGGTGCATGTGGTATGGGTATTGCACTGTTGTGTTATTACGTTGCATTTAAGTTTTGGTGCTACGTTGAAGTCTTGGCGGGAGGGGAGGTGCCACGACTGCATGGCAGACATGATGTAGTCATTGAAGATTGATCACATGCACTGCACGGAGCTGGAGGGCTGAACGCAATAGAGAATATGGGGGCAGCTGCATAGATGATCTTAGATAGTGGACATCGCTGTTTCTGATCTATGAAGCTACTGCTATTGCTTCACTGCGAATGTTATGGGCATCAGTGCGGTGATGGTACACTGTACAGGTGCTAAAGAAGGTTGTGTTTTATACTATGTGATCTCTGATATTGAATCTGGGTTCTAACAATGTACAGGGACTTTGAGGTCATTTGCGCTCCGGCGCCTTCAGGCACGGCTGGATGGGGGGGATTAATATGAATGCCCCGACCCCCCTGTGCTGCAACGAGGGGGTCGGATGGCTGGTGGCGGCCCCCCAAGAGGGTGCACCCCACATTGGCTACAGGTTATGGTTGGGCACCGCAAAAGGTGTTGTTGCTTGCAGCGAGGCATGCGGTTGCATGCTTGTGTTCTTTTAGTTAGTTTGGGGATCCTTAGCATAATTGGGATGCTGAAGTGGGAGGGGGGATGGTTGGGGTACGTTCTAGGTGTAACAGCATGAAACACAGGATGCAGTTGGTGGTAATGATACCCACAAAGTTGATTGGTACAGATCAGACACCTGAAACCTGACATGGAATCAGAAATGGCAGGTACTAACGGTGACATAATAACAGTGGTGACATGGAATGTCAGAGGTTTCAATAGTCTGAAGATAACACGGCAAGTGTTGGCCTATTTAGATCGGCATAATGTTCAGGTGGCACTGTTGCAGGAGACTCACCTCACTAAACATACAGCGGCAGCAGTGGCAACTGGATGGGCTGTGGTGCGATTAGCATCCTCTTATTCCTCTTATGCAAGAGGTGTTATGATATTGATAAAAAAATGTACCCTTTGAAATTGTGCATGTGAACGAAGATGTGCAGGGACGCTATATCTTAGTGCAGGGTAAACTATGTGGTACGCTGATGACTATTATCAACCTTTATGGTCCTAATACGGACGACCCAGTTTTTTATGAAACGCTATGGGGTAAGGTACATAAACTGCCTCCGGCAGCAATTATTTGTGGGGGTGACTTTAACGTTGTATTAGTACCTGCGGTTGACCGTAGATCCCCTGCAGAGTTTACAATTAAAAAAGCTGCGCAGTCTGTCAGGGATGGTATGAGGGATTTGAATTTGCTAGATGTCTGGAGATTGAGCCACCCTGAGTTGCTGGAAGGTACATGCCATTCTTATGTACATCAATCGTGGTCGCGCCTTGATTTTTGGTTGGCCACGAGTGATGTGAATACCTGGACCACTAGTGTTAAACATTTGCCTAGAACTTTGTTGGACCACTCCCCAGTTTTACTCAATATGGCTATACCCACACACACATCACCACAATTTCAATGACGATTGCAATCCTCTTCGTTACTTGACCAGGTATTCCGTGAGGGTGTCAGAGAGGCCATAGCGGACTATTTTGTCAATAACGTTGGGTCAGTACAGAGTATGGGAACGCTATGGGAAGCGTTTAAGGTAACAATACGCGGAGTATGTATAGGATTACAAGCAGGAGTGCTCAAGTCGTTACGTGGGACCATGAAGAGGCTTGAGCAGGAGTTGGGGCGCCTTGAAAGAGAATACGAAACCACGCCTGAAAGGGCAACGCTGGCTAGTATTAGGACAAAGGTCACTGAGTATAATGAGACAGCGGATCAGGAGGTGCACCATATGTCGCGCAGATGGACTGCCTGGTACTATGGGGAAGGGGAAAGACCTGGGAAAGCATTAGCCAATAGAATTGCTGAGCCGTGGGCCAAAACTCATATTGTAAAAGCGATTGCAGATGACAACACTATTCATTATGACACGCCGGGGATACTCAGTTCATTTGCGCAATACTACCAAACTGTGTACGCAAGCAGGCAAACAGCAGAAGAAGACAAAATTGCACAATATCTAGAAGACATAGCGTTAGTATGGTTATCACGTGGGCAGCAGGATTTTTTAATGCATCAAATTACAATAGATGAAATTCGGGATGCCATCTCAGCGTTGCCCAATGGGAAAGCTACGGACACGGACGGCTTGCCAGACGAATTTTAGAAAGAATATATTGACTTGCTGGTACCCTATCTTCATGAGATGTATATAGAGGCATATGAGGAACAGCGCCTCCTGGATACGCTTCGGGAAGCGTTGATCATAGCACTGTTGAAGCCTGGGAAGGCGCCCGATAGCTGTGAGTCATACAGGCCTCTTTCGCTTATGAACACGGATGTAAAGAATTTGGCGAAAGTGTTGGCCACCAGACTGCGTTTGCTGCTCCCTACAATAGTGCTCCCTGATCAATCGGGATTTGTCCCTACTAGATCCACGTCCCACAACCTGCGTACGCTATTTGCAGTACTACATATTTTAGAGCCCACATTGCCTGCAGTGGCGGTCTTGCTCGACGCTGCTAAGACGTTTGACTCTATCTCCTGGAAATATATGTTTGCAGTCATGCATCGTATAGGAATGCCCTACGTATACACCAATTGGGTCAAACTATTATACACGGATCCGGTAGCAAGAGTGCGTATTAATGGGCAGACGTCTGATACTTTCCAGATACTGCGTGGCACGCGACAAGGCTGCCCATTATCGCCCTTATTATTTGCAGTAGTCCTGGAACCGTTGGCGTGCATATTACGACAGACATATGCGCAGACGGCGATGCGCTTTTACCAGAGACCCCTTGCAGTATCCATGTGCGCAGATGATATGGTCCTCTATGTACATGACCCTGCAGTATATCTGGAGCAACTGATCCGGGAATATATCCGATTTGAGTGTCACTCAGGGCTCGGAATTAACTGGAATAAGTCGGTTGTAATGCCATTGACTGAATGCACATTGCGTATAGAACTTGGGTATCCATTAGAATGGAGCACGGACCCAGTAAAGTACTTGGGAATCTGGATCCATAGAAATCCGCAGGTGGTTATACAAACCAATTATGGTAAGGCAATCACACGACTAGAAGAGCAAGTGTCCCGATGGATAAAACTGCCATTATCGTTTGCAGACAGAATAGCCTTAATCAAGATGATCGTACTCCCGAAGTTTTTATATTTATTTGTGAATATCCCCATTCGGTTAACACAGCATTTCTTCACTACGCTTCGTACTTCACTACTTACGCTCGCATGGGGGGGGGATAAAAAACCAAGAGTGAAATGGGAGGTGTTAACACTTCCATACGAGATGGGTGGGTTCACAGCTCTGGATTTACACTTATACTATCTCTGTGCTCAGGCGCATTACGCCTACTATTGGCAGCAGACTCCAGCTTTCATCCCGCATGTGGCAGTGGAAGCTGGCACTGTTCATCCAGTACCGCTTAAAGCCCTGATTGTAAACACTAGCACTATATTTGAAAAGGGAGAAATAGATAAGGTGCAATGCACGGCCAAGGCGTGGAAGGAGCTTGGGAAGAGGGTGCAAAGGCTCCCTTTATATGCTCCAGCTATGCCACTTTTGCACCATACCGGACTCTCTGTAACGAGTGAGGCTGGCGCGCTTAAGATCCTACATGAAGCAGGAATACACACAATGGGAGATATATATCATGAAGGGAAGTTTATCGGAGTCTCGCAGTTTGTAGAGGGCAGGGGGGGTTCTGCAATGCTGATGTTTATATACAGCAGATTACGCGCAGCATTACGGGCACTATACCCATGCTTTCCTGAAGAGCCGCCCACCTTAGAAGCGCTGCAGCTAATATACACAACACAAACACGATCCAAACTTATCACTCGTTTATATAGTGCTTCACAAATAGATGCAGCAACCGTTGGGATAGGTCCAATGGAGAAATGGAATGCTGTTCTATCTGAGCCACTGACGGAGGCAGAATGGGGAACGTGTTGCAAGTTGACAGGGCAGCTGACTGCAAATGGGAACCTTAGAATTATTCATTTTAAATATTTGCATCAAATGTATTATACGCCTGCGCAGCTTCATAAATATGGATTAAGAGACTCTGCATGCTGTGTACGATGTGGTGCGCACAACGCAGATTTCCACCATTTGGCATGGGCCTGTCCTAAGATCTATGAGTTCTGGGTACGGGTCACACACACACTGACGAAAATGGTGGGGGAGCTGATAGATTGTACCAGGCAAGTATGTTTGTTAGGGAATGTCATAAAGATCAAACCTAGTAATCGGAAATTGGTAGCTATAGCTTTATTGCTGGCGAAACGCAGAATCTCCATTCATTGGGGTGGCAGGCCTGCACCACAGCACAAACATTGGCTGAAAGATATGGTATATTGTCGGGATCAACTCACCTGCTATGCTGAAGAATTACCAAGTGCGTCTAAGCCACGTGAGATATGGGGTCCGTTAGCCTCCTATTTGATGTCTATGGTTGAGGACTAATGTCATTCCATGTACTGTTCGAGATCTGTTATTGTAATCCAAACACTGATGTACTTGAGTTTTACCGTCAGGTTTTTATTGGAATGTATCAAATCATCAATCTGTGTTCTGTAACTATGTGTAAATGCTGATGAACTTTATGGATGTTTTATTATGAAAATTCAATAAATAAAAAAAATTATAATATGCATGCATATCCCATACACATCTTACAAAGCTTCCAAAATACATTACTTTCCATGCATGGTAAACATTCATCTTGTTGTAGTTGTTCAAACTAATAAATATTTTCGGTAAACAGCAATTAAGTCTCTTTATAATAATTATTGACTCTCATAAGTAACTATTAAAGCCTTTATGCTCTAAAAGCACAACGTATATGCCATGTCACCCTAATCTATCATAATTAGCAAATGTTTAAATAGTTGTTATGATGTAATACTGATGTAACATAGTTAAAGAATGTTGAAGTAGGAATCCTGGAGTTACTGACCTTAGAACTTGTTTGAGACCCTCTCATTCAGCTCGTTATTGCCAAATCAAGCTACAGCCAATTAACCCATGTGATATCAACCTCTCCATCTGTGATGACAAGTTTTTGTTATGCATTCACTAGAATGACATGTATACCTTTGCCAGGCAGCTTTCAGTAAATGCACACCCATAATGGTAAAATAGACTGAAATTTCTCAAAGTAGCAGAATTAGAATGAATAGAAGTCAGTCATCAGGTTGAACATATCAGGTTGGGTTTTTCAATGCCCTCTCTTTTTACAGTATGATATCTAACGTCCACAATAGACGAAGATATTTTGTTAGTATGCTTGAAGTTTAGAAGTATGAACTTCATACCTACGGTGGCCCACATTTGCAATTGGGGCTTTTGATAGAAAGGCTGAATGCATCTAATAAGGATACTGATTTTCATCTAATGATGATGTTTAAGAAAAGCACAGTGCTGAGACCTTTGGACAGATGTACTTTGGTCAGTTCCAACTCATTCTGTGTTTTTTGCACACAGATTGTTTTATGATTTCATTTGAGTTTTGCCTGATGTGTAACTGTTGTTACTGTTGCGTATGTGGCAGGATTCTTGATTCTCTTGGAATGGCTGTGAGTGCAGAAATAGAGGCGTGAAAGGGACTTCAGTCCTCGACCCCTGCACTTTCATGTACTGAATTCTGATTTTTTTAGGAGGGGATCCCAAAATGCAAAATCCCTTTGCATTTTCCATAGACTTTTTTAACGAGTGCTACCACAAAAAATGCTGAACGCAATTACACCAATTTTGGCAGGAAGCTAGATCTTGGATAAGAAAGTGCATTTTTTGTGATTTGGTGTAAATCCATTCAGCAGTTTTTGAAATATTAAGTCTAAAAATATTTGTATATCTGGATGGTTGGGTTCAAAGGACTCTCACAATTTTAAAAAATACAGCTTTCTGATTAGCCCAACTGGCTTTTTTCCCTTCGGCCAATTTGCTCCCATGGGAGACACGGTCCTGCAGGAACAAGCGCTCTGATTGGCTGCCTGCAACATGAAGTAAAATGTTTAATTCAGCCATTATAGGGCTCAGGGACTTTTCCCCCTGTCCTGTGTTTGATTTTAAAAAAAGACATAAGGGGGCAGGTGAGGGATACCCTGCCCCCTAGTTCCTATGTGGAGGGTCCCAGAGAAACCCCCCTGAAGCCAAAATATTTGTTTTAAAAAACCCTCTCTGTGTTTTATTAAAATAAAATTTGACTCCAGGGTGGGCCAGGGGTCATTAATAATATATTTATGAGGGCCATTAGTGGGGCCTGCCCCCAGGAGCCAGTGAGGGCCTCAGGGACCCAATTCCCTGGGACCAAATACTAAGTTAAGAAGAGGGTGGGCTCCCCTCCATAAGACTTATGGAGGCCCTAGGGACCCGAACCAAAGGCTGTGAATGGCATGGGGTTGGCTGCCTGTGGAGGGCTGACCACAGGGCCTGGCCATGCATGGAAGTGAGTTAGATTTACGTTTGATAATAAAATATTACTTTACATTAAAAAAGCCCTAGAAATTCACACAAAAAAGCTTAAAGTGATGTTATCATAACGTGAAAATTTCAGTGACAATGTAATGTTAAAAAAACACGGAAATTCACTAATTCTAGTTATCTCGAGCTATAGTTATCTCTAGTAACTATAACTCGTGCCCCAGGGTAACTATAACTCGCGCCCTCGCCTCGCTCTATAGCATCATTTATAACTTCACTGGAACATTTGAAATGGCATCAATAATGGCAAGACTGTAATGGTGGGGATGTGAGTTATAGTTACCTTGTAGCACAAGTTATAGTTACTAGAGATAATTATAATTGGTGAATTTTAATGGTTTTTTAAGTTTAAAACGTTACTCTGTCACTGGAATTTTCACCTAAATCTAATGTCACGTTAAACTTTGTTTTCAGTGACTATATATATATATATATCAAAACTCCTCTCATCAACTAGTCTAGAGAACGTGCACCGCGGTGTACTGTGAAAGAAGTTTATATACGACCGGCAGCTCCACCGATCTCAACGCGGCACCTATGTTGGGCAGAGAACTGGGGAGCGAGCAGTTTGCTTTTGTAGAAGTATCATTGTATAAACATATAGATATAGATATAGATATTAAAAATCTTTCCTATAAACACTCTACTGCTGCTCTAGTGTTCCACAATTGACTCTCAAGAGTATAATACTTCTAATCACCAAACATTTTCTTTGACTGTTCCAAAACATGATATTTGTCCCAAGGTCAATATATAAATTGCAGGATTGAGAAAAGATTTTATTAGCTAATATGTTCTGATCAAACAAGAAGCCTATGTTGTTCACTGTGGGCCTAATCAATGAGCTTGTCTCAACAATTAAGGTTTCTTAAAAATCTGGCCATTACAAACTCTTGTTCAATATAGTAATTTCTCTCGTTCTTCCATAATACATTGGTACTGGACCATGAATTATGATATACAATCAGACTCAGGCATGCATCTAAAATTATGTATAATTATCTGATACTATATAAGTATGATCAACAGTATGACTTTGTGCAATTAGTACTTGATTTGGTATTATACCATGAATTGTGGCAAAGAATCATACACACTGATAAAACATCGCAAGAGGCGTACATTTACACACTGTCCAACAAAGATGATGAAATTTGTTTACTGCAATAATTGTGACTTGCAAATTGTATATAAACGGTGTTAAACTACAACTCCCATCATGCTTCATAAAGAGCTACTGATGGAGAGTACATAAAGAGAAAGAAAAGAAAGATTCACCTACTGTGAGAAAGACCCTGTGAGGTCGAAACGCGTTGGTGGAGTAGTGGTGTTCGCCATTAAAGAAATACAAAGGATTCACTGAGTGCGGCGTGTTTGTACATAAGAATGAAGTGTGGGCTCTAAGGTTCAGCCCGTCGCTAGCACCCGCAGTCGAGCACGCCAGGCTTGAACCTGATTGCAGTGAAATATATATATATATATTCACTGAAAAAACCATAGGTTTCAGGCACGTTACAGTTAGAAATTAGCATTTAAAAAACCTTAGAAATTCACTGAAAAAACCATAGGTTTCAGGGACGTTATAGTTATTTGGACATTTCACTCGTACAAAACCAGAGAAGTTCGGCCGTTATAGTTAGTAGAGCTAACTATAACTCGCGCCCCCGCAATGCACTGCTGATGATGTCACATATTACATCATTCATGACATGGTCAGATGACATCACTGATGACATCCCTGATGACATCACTGATGACATCATCCATGTGATTATCTGATGCACCTCCTCACACCCTAATATAACCTTTGATACACCCACTCTAAAATACAGACTACCATTTTCGAAACCATAGACACACCAATACCAGTTACTACATACACACTCACTGATTCTTAGGTCTATGGTTTTTTAGTGAATTTCAAAGGTTTTTTAAATGCTAATTTCTAACTATAACATAGCAGTTGCATTTGCAGAGTGGTGGAGAAAGGTGAGCGTGGCCTTCAAACACCTTTTAGCAATCCCACTGTGTGGGATTTAGCAGAGGTAACAGGAGGGATAGTTAGCCCCCAACGTCAACCTTGGGGGCCAACTACCCCTTTTATTACCTCCAGTAAGTCCCACACAGCAGGATTGCTAACTTGTTATATCAGGCCCCGCCCCCTCCCTGCACCACTGTGCAAACGCGCCCCCATGGCGCGTTGTAAGTTGGGGGATTAAGTCCCCTTGAATCCTGAGGGTCCCTGGGGGCCAACTAGCCCACCAGATACCTCCAGTAAGCACCACAGAGCTGTGTTTCAGAGAGGTGTAAAAAGGGGCATGGCCACAGACCACCTCTCTGCAACGCAGCTCTGTGGCGCTTACTGGAGGTACCTGGTGGGCTAGTTGGCCCCCAGGGACCCTCAGGATTGAAGGGGACTTAATCCCCCAATTTACAACACGCCAGGGGGCGGGTTTTCAGAGTGCTGCAGGGAGGGGGCGGGGCCTCCGGCGAGTTGCCGGTCTTTTTTTTCTTCTTTTTTCTGGGAGGGGGCTGCATGGCCCCCCTTCCCTGGGCTACTTTTGGCCCCGGGGACCCCATCCCCCGGGGCCTGAGCATTTACTTTTTATTTAAAAAAAAAAAAGAAACGGGAAGGGGGCCGCGTGGCCCCCCTTCCCTGCGACACTATTGGCCCCGGGGACCCCATCCCCCAGGGCCTGGCCTGGTTGTTTTTTTAATATTATATTTCCGGGGAGGGGGGCCACGTGGCTCCCCTCCCCTGGGCCATTTCTGGCCCCGGGGACCCCATCCCTCGGGGCCCGCCCTTTTTTTTTTTAAATTTAATGTGGGGGGCCATGTGGCCCCCCTCCCGGGCCACTCCTGGCCCCAGGGACCCCATCCCCCAGGGCCGGCCCTTTGCATTGGGGACCGCGGGGGGAGACCCAATGCCCCCACGGTCCCGCCGGCTCCCCGGCTCCTGCGGGAGCCAGCATTGCTTTTGAGCATGGGGAGCTGCTGACATACAGTTCCCCTTGCTCAAAAGCAATCCTGCTTTGGTTTTTCAAAGCGAGAGCAGGTTTCCTGCTCTCGCTTCCAAAAACCAAAGCAGAGTTTGCTATGTCATAGCAAACAGCAATGTCCCGGAGGTAGGCACCCTGGGACATTGCAGGAGCCAGCCCTGGGGGGTGATGGTCCCCAGAGCCATCAAGGGCTCCTGGAGGGGGGCCGCGCACCCCCCCTTCCTTCATTTTGAAAGCCCCGGGGAGGTGGTGGTCCCCGGGGCTGGAGTCCGTAACGGACCCCCGAATTTGAATAAAGAGTGCCCCAGGGAGGTGGTGGTCCCCTGGGCGTGTGGGGGGGCTCTTGCCCCCCACACTTCTTTTTTGTAAAAAAAAAGCAGAGCCCCGGGGAGGTGGCGGTCCCCGGGGCTGCAGGGGGGCTGCGTGCCCCCGCATACAATTAAAAAAGCCCCGGGGAGGTGGCGGTCCCCGGGGCAGCATGGGGGGGTGGGACCCCCCTATGTATTCATTTTGTAAAAAGCCCTGGGGAGGTGGTGGTCCCCAGGGCTGCGGGGGGCCGCGTGCCCCCACACATAATTAGCATAGCCCCGGGGAGGTGGCGGTCCCCCGCTATTTTTTTGGGGCATTGCCCTCGGGACCTGGCCCACCCGGTGGCCTCATTAAAATGAAGCGCAGGAGCCCGTGCTTCATTTTTTTTAAACTTTTCGGCTGGATTCGTGACCCCAATGCGAATTCTGCCATTTTTTTTTTTTAAATGTTTTTTTTGGCCTTGGGGGTCCTTGTGGGACCCCCTGAGCAGGCCTAGGGGGTCAGGGTGTTTCTACCCTGCCCTCTTGTCTTCTTTTTTAACCTCTTTTTCACTGTTTTCTTGTGACTCGGAAGATGGCTGCCAACACTTCCTGGTTTGGAGTGTTGGCAGGCAATCAGAGTGAAGCTGGTGCCCGGGAGGGTTCACGAACCTTCCTCTTTGCTCAGATATCGATATTTTTCTTTTTGCTAATATCTCAAGAACTACTGAGCGGATTTACACCATTTAACAAAAAGGGCTCTTTCTGAACCAAGACCTACCTTTTTGCCAAATTTGGTGTAATTCTGTTCAGCAGTTCGGGCTGTAGCTTTGTCTAAAGTTTCTTATGGAAATTTACATGGGGAAAACGCGCTTTGGGACCCCCCCTTTTTTCTCGGCCCCTGCTTGACATATCACCCCGAAACTTTCAAGACAGGAGCTGACCGGAGCGCCCACTAGTTTTGAAAATTTCGCGAAAATTCGTCAAACGACGCCAAAGTTATTGGGAAAACAAAAACGCTTTTGAATAGAAACGAGGTCCTAACTATAACTACCTACTGGCGACTGCCAGTAGGTAATATATATATACATTTATCATCAAAAAGAATTGCACCGCACTCCAGTAATCACTTGCAAATTAATTGCCATTTATTCTCAGAGAACAATAATTGTGCACTGAGAATAAATGGCAATGAATTTGCAAGTGATTACTGGAGTGCGGTGCAATTCTTTTTGATGATAAAGGTAAATGCGAGGTTAGGTCCAACCTCGACACCGAGCACCTGCTGTGGGATAGAGCGCACTAATTATGGACTGTTTGCTTAAAGGATATATATATATATAAAGTCCAAAACCCCACTCACTTCTAAGAACGGGTCCGACACCACCTGGTAGAGACAAAATGGATTTAATCTGTGGTTGATTGTAACTTCTGGGTATATATATATATATATATATATATATATATATATATATATATATATATATATATATATATATATATATACATATATAATTCACTGAAAAAACCACAGGTTTCAGGGACTTTATAGTTAGTTGGACATTTCACTCGTACAAAACCAGAGAAATTCGGCCGTTATAGTTAGTTGAGCTAACTATAACTCACGCCCCCGCAATGCACTGCTGATTACGTCACATTTTACATCATTCATGACATGGTCAGTGACATCACTGATGACATCACTGATGACATCTCAAATGACATCACTGATGACATCACTGATGACATCATCCAGTGACTAAGTGTTTCTGTAAAGTTTAAATATGTTTTATTTATATATATCCCAAGGTGTATTGAAGAATGAGTGGGTGTATAAGTGTCTGAATGGATGATTTAGTAAGTGCGTGACTGACTGTATAAGTGAGTGATTAAACGTGTCTTACTGAATGCATGGGTTAGTGACTAAACTGTGATTGTCTGTATCAGTCTGTCAGTTGGTGTGTAAGCGACTGCATGGGTTGGTGAGTAGCTACATGAGTGTCTATATGGTTTATTGACTGGTTGTCTTAGTATCTGTATGGGTGCCTGAGTGTCTGTGTGGGTGGACGGGGGGTGTGTGACTCTGTGCATAGTTGTGTGAGTGGGTGATTCACTGGGTGTATGGGTTCAAGAGTGCATCTGTGAAGGGCTGTATGGGTGGGTGAGTGTGTGTATGGGTGTGTTGGTGAGTGAATGGATGTCTCAGTGGTACATGTGTGAGTAACTACATATGTGAAATGCAGTATATGTGAGTGTTGGAGTATATAAATGACTATATGTGAGAGTGTGTGCTTGTATAAATGATTGTATAAGAGAGTAAGTATGTGTTAGTATCTTTATGAATAAGTGAGGTGGTGTGTCTATAACTATATAGGTGAGTAAATGGGAGTGTGATTGATTCTTTGCATGACTGACTAGGTGTGTGAGTAACTCTATGGATGAGTGGCGGTGTGTGAGTGTCTGTATAGGTGTATGAGTGCAAATGATAGTGCTGTATTGAATAGTGACTGCATGTATGAGTGACTGTATGGGTGAATGAGTGGATGTGTGTGTGTAGACCTAGGAATCAGTGAGTGGGTATGTAGTAACTGGTATTGGTGTGTCCATGGTTTCTTAAATGGTAGTCTGTATTTTAGAGTGGGTGTATCAAAAGTTATATTACGGTGTGAGGAGGTGCATCAGATTATCACGTGGATGATGTCATCAGTGATGTCATTTGAGATGTCATCAGTGATGTCATCAGTGATGTCACTGACCATGTCATGAAATGATGTAATATGTGACGTCATCAGCAGTGCATTGGGGGCGCAAGTTATAGTTAGCTCAACTAACTATAACGGCCAAATTTCTCTGGTTTTGTACGAGTGAAATGTCCAACTAACTATAACAACCCTGAAACCTGTGGTTTTTTCAGTGAATTTCAAAGGTTTTTTAAATGCTAATTTCTAACTCTAACGTCCCTGAAACCTCTGGTTTTTTCAGTGAATTTCAAAGGTTTTTTAAATGCAAATTTCTAGCTATGCCTACAGAGGTAGGACATGTGCAGAAAGAGGAAGAAAGGCGCAGAAAGAAGCAAGAGAAATGCAGAAAGAGGCAACAGAAGTCCAGAAAGACGAAGAAAGGCGCAGAAAGAAGCAAGAGATATGCAGAAAGAACCAACAGAGGGGCAGAAAGAGGCCTTGTTGCAAAGTCATCCTGTACCCCCAACTTTTTGCTGACTGGTACTGGTGGTAACTGACTCTGACTAACCAGGCCAGGAGCCAGTGCTATGCTGAAAGACACTTAGAATACAGTGAAAACACCTACATACACTAGGGTACACTATGGGTTGGGGTACCCCTGTGATTGGCATGACCTCCCCTGTAAGGCCCTAGTACATAATAGGGCAGGGGGATTAAAACTACCTCTAAAACAGAGGTGCAGAAAGAAGCAAGAACAGTGCAGAAAGAAACCAACAGAGGTGCAGAAGTAGGCAAGAGGTGTACAGAAAGAGGCACGAAAAGTACAGAAAGAAGCAAAAGAGGTGCAGAAAGAGGCAAGAGAACTGCAGAAAACGGCAAGAGAGGTGCAGGAAGAGGCAGCAGAGGTGCAGAAAGAGGCAAGAGGGGTGCAGAAAGAAGCAAGAGAAGTACAGAAAGAAGCAACAGAGGTGCTTAAAGAGGCAAGAGGGGTGCAGAAAGAGGCAAGAGAAGTGCAAAAAGAAGCAACAGAGGTGCTGAAAGAGGCAAGAGAGGTGCAGAAACAGGCAAGAAAGGTACAGAAAGAGGGAACAGGGGTGCAGAAAGAGGTAAGAGGGATTCAGAAATTTGCAAGAGAGATGCAGAAAGAAACAAGAGCAGTGCAGAAAGAAGCAAGAGAAGTGCATAAAGAAGCAAGAGAGGTAGAGAAATAGGGAAGAGGGGTGCAGAAAGAGGCATGAGGGATGCAGAAATTTGCAAAAGAGGTGCAGAAAGAAGCAAGAGCAGTGCAGAAAGAACTAACAGAGGTGCAAAAAGAGGCAATAGGGGTGCAGAAAGAGGTAGGAGAGATGAACAAATTGGCAAGAGAGGTTCAGAAAGAGGCAGGAGGGGTCCAGAAAGAAGGAAGAGAAGTGCAGAAATAAGCAACAGAGGTGCTGAAAGAGGCGCGAAGGGTGCAGAAAGAAGCAAGAGATGTGCAGAAAGAAGCAACAAAGGTACAGAAAGAGGCAAGAGAGGTGCAGAAACAGGCAGGGAAGGTGCAGAAAGAGGGAACAGGGTTGCAAAAAGAGGCAAGAGAGGTGCAGAAAGAGGGAAGAGGGTTGCAGAAAGAAGCAAGTGAGGTGCAGAAAGTGGCAACAGAGGTGCAGAAAGACGCAAGAGAAATGCAGAAACAAGCAAGAGAAGTGCAGAAAGAGGCAAGAGAATTGCTGAAAGAAGCAACAGAGGTGTAGAAAGAAGCAAGAGAAGTACAGAAAGAGGCAAGTGAGATGCAGAAAGAAGCATGAGCAGTGCAGAAAGAACCAACAGAGGTGCAAAAAGAGGCAAGAGGGGTGCAGAAAGAGGTAGGAGAGGTGCAGAAAGAGGCAAGAAAGGTACAGAAAGCGGCAGGCGGGGTACAGTAAGAAGGAAGAGAAGTGCAGAAAGAGGCAAGAGAATTGCTGAAAGAAGCAACAGGTGTGTAGAAAGAAGCAAGAGAAGTGCAGAAAAAGGCAAGTGAGGTGCAGAAAGAAGCAAGAGCAGTGCCGAAAGAGCCATCAGAGGTGCAAAAAGTGGCAAGATGGGTGCAGAAAAAGTTAGGAGAGGTGTACAAAGAGGCAAGACAGGTACCGAAAGAGGCAGGTGGGGTGCAGAAAGAAGGAAGAGAAGTGCAGAAAGAAGCAACAGAGGTGCTGAAAGAGGCATGAAGGGTGCAGAAAGAGCAAGAGAAGTGCAGAAAGAAGCAACAGAGGTACAGAAAGAGGCAAGAGAGGTGCAGAAACAGGCTGGAAAGGTACAGAAAGAGGGAACAGGGGTGCAGAAAGAGGCAAGAGAGGTGCAGAAAGAGGCAAGAGAACTGCATAAAATGGCAAGAGAGGTGCAGGAAGAGGCAAGAGAGGTGAACAAAGAGGCAAAAGGGGTACAGAAAGAGGCAAGAGGGGTGCAGAAAGAAGCAGGAGAAGTGCATAAAGCAGCAACAGAGGTGCTTAAAGAGGCAAGAGGGGTGTAGAAAGTGGCAAGAGAAGTGCAGAAAGAAGCAACAGAGGTGCCGAAAGAGGCAAGAGAGGTGCAGAAACAGGCTAGAAAGGTACAGAAAGAGGGAACAGGGGTGCAGAAAGAGGTAAGAGGAATACAGCAATTTGCAAGAGAGGTGCAGAAAGAAGCAAGAGCAGTGCAGAAAGAAGCAAGAGAAGTGCAGAAATTTCCAAAAGAGGTGCAGAAAGAAGCAAGAGCAGTGCAGAAAAGTAACAGGTGCAAAAGGAGGCAAGAGGGGTGCAGAAAGAGGTAGGAGAGATGAACAAATTGGCAAGAGAGGTACAGAGAGAGGCAGGGGGGCTCAGAAAGAAGGACGAGAAGTGCAGAAAGAAGCAAGAGAAGTACAGAAAGAAGCAACAGAGGTACAGAAAGAGGCAAGAGAAGTGCAGAAACAGGCAGGGAAGGTGCAGTAAGAGGGAACAGGGGTGCAAAAAGAGGCAAGAGAGGTGCAGAAAGAGGGAAGAGGGGTGCAGATAGAGGCAAGAGGGGTGCAGAAAGAAGCAAGTGAGGTGCAGAAAAAGACAACAGAGGTGCAGAAAGACGCAAGAGAAGTGTAAAAACAAGCAACAGAAGTGCAGAAAGAGGCAAGAGAATTGCTGAAAGAAGCAACAGAGGTGTAGAAAGAAGCAAGAGAAGTGCAGAAAGAAGTAACAGGTGCAAAAGGAGGCAAGAGGGGTGCAGAAAGAGGTAGGAGAGGTGAACAAATTGGCAAGAGAGGTACAGAGAGAGGCAGGAGGGGTGCAGAAAGAAGGAAGAGCAGTGCAGAAAGACGTAACAGGTGCAAAAGGAGGCAAGAGGGGTGCAGAAAGAGGTAGGAGAGATGAACAAATTGGCAAGAGAGGTACAGAGAGAGGCAGGAGGGGTGCAGAAAGAAGGAAGAGAAGTGCAGAAAGAAGCAACAGAGGTGCTCAAAGAGGCGCGAAGGGTGCAGAAAGAGCAAGAGAAGTGAAGAAAGAAGCAACAGAGGTACAGAAAGAGGCAAGAGAGTTGCAGAAACAGATGGGAAAGGTGCAGAAAAGGGAACAAGGGTGCAGAAAGAGGCAAGAGAGGTTCAGAAAGAGAAAAGACGGGTGCAAAAACAGGCAAGAGGGGTGCAGAAAGAACCAAGTTAGGTGCAGAAAGAGGAAATAGAGGTGCAGAAAGACGCAAGAGAGGTGCAGAAACAAGCAAGAGAAGTGCAGATAGAGGCAAGAGAATTGCTGAAAGAAGCAACAGAGGTGTGGAAAGAAGCACGAGAAGTGAAGAAAGAGGCAAGTGAGGTGCAGAAAGAGGCAAGAGAGGTGCAAAAAAGGGAAGAAGGGTGCAGAAAGAAGCCAAAGAGGTGCAGAAAGAAGCAAGATAAGTGCAGAAAGAAGCAAGAGAGGTGCAGAAAGAGGGAAGACGACTGCAGAAAGAGACAACAGGGGTGCAGAAAGAGACAACAGGGGTGCAGAAAGAGACAACAGGGGTGCAGAAAGAAGCAAGAGAGGTGCAGAAAGAGGCAAAAGAAGTGCAGAAAGAGGAAAGTGAGGTGCAGAAGGAGGCAAGAGAACTGCACAAAGAGGCAAGAGAGTTGCACAAAGAGGCAAAAGGGGTACAGAAAGAGGGAACAGGGGTGCAGAAAGAAGCAAGAGAAGTGTAGAAAGAAGCAGCAGAGGTGCTTAAAGAGGCAAGAGTGGTGCAGAAAGAGGCAAGAGAAGTGCAGAAAGAAGCAACAGAGGTGCCGAAAGGGGCAAGAGAGGTGCAGAAACAGGCAAGAAAGTTACAGAAAGAGGGAACAGGGGTGCAGAAAGAGGTGAGAGGGATACAGACATTTGCAAGAGAGATGCAGAAAGAAGCAAGAGCAGTGCAGAAAGAAGCAAGAGAAGTGCAGAAAGAAGTAAGAGACTTGGAGAAATAGGGAAGAAGGGTGCAGAAAGAGGCATGAGGGATGCAGAAATTTGCAAAAGAGGTGCAGAAAGAAGCAAGAGCAGTGCAGAAAGAACCAACAGAGGTGCAAAGAGAAGCAAGAGGGGTGCAGAAAGAGGTAGGAGAGGTGTACAAAGAGGCAAGAGGGGTACAGAAAGAAGCAGGAGGGGTGCAGAAAGAAGGAAGAGAAGTGCAGAAAGAAGCAACAGAGGTGCTGAAAGAGGCGCGAAGGGTGCAGAAAGAGGCAAGAGAAGTGCAGAAAGAAGCAACAGAGGTACAGAAAGAGGCAAGAGAGGTGCAGAAACAGGCAGTAAAGGTGCAGAAAGAGGGAACAGGGGTGCAGAAAGAGGCAAGAGAGGTGCAGAAAGAGGAGAGAGGGTTGCAGAAAGAGGCAAGAGGTGTGCAGAAAGAAGCAAGTGAGGTGCAGAAAGAGGCAACAGGTGCAGAAAGACGCAAGAGAGGTGCAGAAAGAGGCAGGAAAGGTGCAGAAACAGGGAACAGGGGTGCAGAAAGAGGCAAGAGAGGTGCAGAAAGAAGGAACAGGGGTGCAGAAAGAGGCAAGAGGGATACTGAAATTTGCAAAAGAGGTGCAGAAAGAAACAAGCGCAGTGTAGAAAGAACCAACAGAGGTGCAGAAAGAGGCAATAGGGGTACAGAAAGAGGCAAGAGAAGTGCAGAAAGAAGCAAAAGAGGTGCAGAAAGAGGCAAGAGAACTGCAGAAAAAGGTAAGAGAGGTGCAGAAAGAGGAAGGAGAGGTGCACAAAGAGGCAAGAGGGGTACAGAAAGAGGCAAGATGGGTGCAGAAGGAAGCAAGAGAAGTGCAGAAAGAAGCAACAGAGGTGCTGAAACAGGCAAGAGGGGTTCAGAAAGAGGCAAGAGAAGTGCAGAAAGAAGCAACAGAGGTGCAGAAAGAGGCAAGAGAGGTGCAGAAACAGGCAGGAAAGGTGCAGAAAGAGGGAACAGGGGTGCAGAAAGAGGCAAGAGGGATACACAAATTTGCAAAAGAGGTGCAGAAAGAAGCAAGAGCAGTGCAGAAAGAACCAACAGAGGTGCAGAAAGAGGTAAGAGGGGTGCAGAAAGAGGTAGGAGAGGTTCACAAAGAGGCAAGAGTGGTACAGAAAGAGGCAGCAAGAGGGGTGCAGAAAGAAGGAAGAGAAGTGCAGAAAGAAGCAACAGAGGTGCTGAAAGAGACAAGAAGGGTGCAGAAAGAGGCAAGAAGTGTAGAAAGAAGCAACAGAGTTGCAGAAAGAGGCAATAGAGGTGCAGAAAGAGGCAAGAGAGATGCAGAAAGAAGCAAGTGAGGTGCAGAAATAGGCAAGAGAGGTGCAGAAAGAAGAGAGTGATGTTCAGAAAGAGGCAAGAGAAGAGCAGAAAGTGGCAAGTGAGGTTGAGAAAGAGGCAAGAGAGGTATAGAAAGAGGCAAGATAAGTGTAGAAAGAGGCAAGAGAAGTGCAGAAAGAGGCTTGAGAAGTGCAGAAAGAGGCAAGAGAAGTGCAGAAAGAGGCAAGAGAGGTGCAAAAGGAAGAGAGTGAGGTGTAGAAAGTGGCAAGTGAGGTGCAGAAAGGCAAGAGAGGTACAGAAAGAGGCAAGGGAAGTACAGAAACAGGCAAGAGAAATGCACAAAGAGGCAAGAGAGGAGCAGAAAGAGGCAAGAGAGGTGCAGAAAGAAGCAAGTGAGGTGCAGAAAGAGGCAAGTGTTGTGCAGAAAGAGGCAAGAGAGGTGCAGAAAGAGGCGAGAGAGGTGCAGAAAGAGGCAAGAGATCTGCAGAAAAAAGCAACAGAGGTGCTGAAAGAGGCAAGTGAGGTGCAGAAAGGGACAAGAGAAGTGCAGAAAGAGGCAAGTGAAGTGCAGAAAGAAGACAGTGAGGTGCAGAAAGAGGAAGAAAGGTGCAGAAAGAAGCAAGAGAAATGCAGAGAGGCAAGAGAGGCACAGAAAGAAGAGAGGTTTGTGCACCATTAGTACCAATTTAACACCCACAGTTAGCAATAAGTAACACGTGACCATTCCAGCTTTGCAAAGGGCCTTCCACCACGCTGTAACACGTGACGCTGCATTTTTGGGAACATTTGAGCCGTTTGAGTTTGAAACAAGGCTTTTTTTGTTCAAATCTGCAGATTAGGCAGCAGATGATGGAATATTTGGCAAATGTGGAAAATGTTTAATTACGTGAAAATTGGTGCAGCCGAACAGTCACATAATTCCAGTGGCCCTGCTCATACCTCCGACTAGGTCCAGAAGTGCTTCTCAGTGGTTCCTTCCTTTTTTGTGTCTCATTGAGTTTATAGTTTAGCTTCTATGGAAACGAGGAAGACTAAACCTGAGGTTACCACTCCACAACACAGACTACAATACCACATAATTACTCTCCAAAACACATAATCCCACTCCACATAATTCTTATACACTAAATACCACATACTTTCTATTCACATAATTTCACTGCACAACATACCACATAATTCCACTACACACAACGTACATCCACTCTACACCAAGTGTACTTACTAAAAATCTTTTACATTTACAATACCAATAAATCTAACTCTCGCAAATGCGAGACCTATTACACTACAAATGCTTCTTTAACTGGTAGTCGCGTTTGCAGAGTGGTGCAGAAAGGGGGCGGGGCCTCCGACCAGCGCTCAGGAATTCCGCTGCATACGACTTACAGGAGGTACCAGGAGGGCTTCTTGGCCCCCAAAGTCCCTCAGGAGTAAAGTGGACTACATCCCCCAACCAGTACTGTGCCAGGAGGCGCGTTTTCAGTGTGGTGGAGAAAGGGGGGATGTGGGCTCCGAAGAACTCTTAGCAATCCCACTGTGTGGGACTTATTAGAGGTAATCTGAGAGGTAAATGGCCCCCAAGGACAACCTTGAGGGCCAACTACCCCTCCTATTACCTCCAGTAAGTCCCACACAGCGGGATTGCTAAGTTGTCATAGCAGGCCACGCCCCCTTTCCCCACCACTCTGCAAACGCACTCCCTAGCGCGCTCTTGGATGGGGATTAAAGTCCCCTTCGCTGCTGGGGTCCTTAGGGGCCAACTAGCCTACCTGATACCTCCAGTATGCCCCAGATAGTGGGATTGTTGATAGGTGGACACAGGCCATGCCCCCTTTGTCCACCACTCTGCAAATGTGCCTCCTGGCGTGCTCTTTGTTGGGGGATGAAGTCCCCTTGCCTCCTGGGGGTCCCTGGGGGCCAACTACCCCACCAGGTACCTCAGTATGCCCCACACAGCTGGATTGCTGAGAGTGGTCCGAGGCCACGCCCCCTTTTTACACCACTCTGCAAACGCGCCTCCTGGTGCACTGCTGCTCGGGGGATGAAGTCCACTTGTGTCCTGAGGTCCTCAGGACACAAGAGGACCTCATCGACCCACCAGCAGTGCGCCAAGATGCGCGTTTGCAGAGTGGTGTCAAAAGGGGTGTGGCCTCAGACCACCTCTCAGCAATCCCACTGTGTGGGGCTTACTGGAGGTACCTGGTGGGCTAGTTGGCCCCAGGGACCCTCAGTAATGAAGGGGACTTGATCCCCCAACTTAGAACACGCCAGGGGGCGCGTTTGCAGAGTGGTGCAGAGAGGGGGCAGGGCCTCCAGCGAGATGCCGGCTTTTCTTTTTTTTAATATTTTTAGAAGGGGGGCTGTGTGGCCCCCCTTCTTTCAGTATTTTTTGGGCCCTGGGGACCCCAGGGCCTGAGCATTTTTTATTTAAAAAATATGAAAGGGGCCCTCGTGGCCTCCCTTTCCTAGGCCACTATTGGCCCCGGGGTTCCCATTCCCCGGGGCCTGGCCTCGTTTTTATAAAAAAAAAAAAAAAATCCTGGGAGGGGGGCCGCGTGGCCCCCCTACCTTGGGCCACTTCTGGCCCCGGGGCCCCCATCCCCCTGGGCGTGGCCAGCCTTGTTTATTTTTTTTGGAGGAGGGCCACGTGGCCCCCCTCCTGAGGCCATTTTTGGCCCCGGGGACCCCATCCCCGGGGCATGGCCAATGCTTTTTAAATCTTTTTATTTAGGGAGGGGGGCACGTGACCCCCCTTCCCTGGGCCACTATTGGCCCCGGGGACCCCATCCCCCGGGGCATGGCCAATGCTTTTTTTATTTTTTTATCTAAGGAGGGTAGGCGCGTGGCCCCCTTTCCCTGGGCCACTATTGGCCTCAGGGACCCCATCCCCCGGGGCCGGCCCTCAAGTTGGGGACCGTGGGGGAGCCCCAATGCCCCCACGGTCCCAGCTGGGTCCCCGCCTCCTGCGGGAGCCGCATTGCTTTTGGGCAAGGGGAGCTGCTAACATGCAGCTCGCCTTGCCCAAAAGCAATTCTGTTTTGCTTCTTGGAAGCGAGAGCAGGTTTCCTGCTCTTGCTTCCACGAAGCAAAGCAGTGTTTGCTATGGCAGGGCGGGAGCCGTGCCCCTGCCCTGCCATAGCAAACGGCAATGTCCCAGGGGTGGGCCCCCAGGGACATTGCAGGAGCCGACCCTGGGGGGTGGCGGTCCCCAGGGCCTTCAAGGGCTCCAGGAGGGTGCCCATGCGGCCCCCCTCCAAACTGATTAAATCCCCGGGGAGGTGGTGGTCCCAGGGGCCGGGGGTCTGCAACGGACCCCCGCATTTTAATAAACAGTGCCCCGGGGAAGGGGTGGTACCTGGGGCAGTGTGGCGAGCCCCCCACACTTTGTTTTTAGAAGTATCCTCCTTTGAGGTGGTGGTCCCCAGGGCTGCGGGGGGGCCGCGAGGCCCCCCGCATTTAAATCATGTAGCCCCGGGGAGGTGGTGGTCCCTGGGGCTTGGGGGGGCCTGCGAGGCCCTAGGCCCAAAATAAATGATAGCCCAGGTGAGGTGGCGGTCCCCGCCTTAAAATAACAATGCCCCGGGGAGGTGGCGGTCCCCGGCGCAGCATGGGGGGGAAGGAGCCCTCCCACGCATTTTAAATAAAAAGCCCCGGGTAGGTGGAGGTCCCCAGGGCTGCGGGGGCCCCTGCGGGCCACCGCTAAATAATTGGGCATTGCCCCCGGGACCTGGCCCACCTGGGGGCTTATAGAAAACGAAGCGAGCTTCATGTTTATTTAAATTTTTCGGCCGGATTCGCGCACCCAGCGCGAATGCGGCAGATTTTAAAAAATGCTTTTTTTGGCCCTGAGCAGGCCTAGGGGGTCAGGGTGTTTCTACCCTGCCCCCTTTTCTTGTTTTATCATTTTTTTAACTGTTTTCTTGTGACTCGGTTACCGAGTCACAAGATGGCTGCTAACACATTCTGGTTTGGAGTATTGGCAGTCAATCAGAATGAAGCTCGTGCTCGGGAGAGTTCGCAAATCCTCCTCGGTGCTCAGATATATACATTTTTATTTTTTTAATTTCTCACCAACTACTGAACAGATTTACACCATTAAAAAAAAGGTTGCTTTCTGGACCAAGACCTACCCTTTGGCTGAATTTGGTGTAATTCCGTTCAGCAGTTCGGGCTGTAGCTTTGTCTAAAGTTCCTATGGAAATTAACATGGGGAAAATGCGTTTTGGGACCCCCCTTTTTTCTCGGTCCCCGCTTGACGAATCACCCCAAAACTTTCAAAACAGGAGCTGACCTGAGTGAACCATTAGTTTGGAAAATGTTGCGAAGTTTCGTCAAACGGCGCTAAAGATATTGGCAAAAGAAAAAAACTTTTGAATAGAAACAAGGTCCTAACTATAACTACCTACTGACGACCGCCAGTAGGTAATATATATATATATATAATCAAACAAAGAATCCTATGTTCTTCACTGTGGGCCTAATCAATGAGCTTGTCTCAACAATTAAGGTTTCTTAAAAATCTGGCCATTACAATCTCTTGTTCAATATAGTAATTTCTCTCTTTCTTCCATAATACATTGGTACTGGACCATGAATTATGATATACAATCAGACTCAGGCACGGATCTAAAATTATGTATAATTATCTGATACTATATAAGTATGATCAACAGTATGACTTTGTGCAATTAGTGCTTGAATTGGTATTATACAGTGAATGGTGGCAAAGAATCATACACACTGATAAAACATCGCAAGAGGCGTACATTTACACACTGTCCAACTAAGATGATGTCATTTGTTTACTGCGATAATTGTGACTTGCAAATTGTATATACACAGTGTTAAACTACAACTCCCATCATGCTTCATAAAGAGCTACTGATGGAGAGTACATAAAGAGAAAGAAAAGAAAGGTTCACCTTCCGTGAGAAAGACCCTGTGAGGTCGAAACGCGTTGGTGGAGTAGTGGTGTTCGCCATTAAAGAAATACAAAGGATTCACTGAGTGCAGCGTGTTTGTACATAGGAATGAAGTGTGGGCTCTAAGGTTCAGCCCGTCGCCAGCACCCGCAGTCGAGCGCGCCAGGCTTTAACCTGAATGCAGTGAAATATACATATATATATACATATATATATATATATATATATATATATATATAACTTCCACGATGCTGCAGTTAGCGGTTCCCTTCCTACGGCGTCGGTGCCTGCCAGCGGCAGCAGCGGCCACTTCAATATCCACAGTAAGTCCCAGTATACGCCCCAATCGGCGCGAACAAAGAAGGCGGCACACCAGGAGAAAGCACAATAATTTATTGTGCACTACGTGAAGGACGACGCGTTTCGGCGTTAGCCTTTGTCAAGTGTTTTTGTCTCACACAGACTTCCCCTAGAAATACATCCAACAGTTCATAGACATGGAAGAGTTATCCCAGACATTATGCCGTTTTTTTCGACATCACCAAAATCAAACATAATATATATTGATACATGTCTGGTTATGTCACATCAATGATAAAGTGCATAATTAATATCATATAAAGAAATAAACTTGTGATTTCATTATAACAGATTTCATGTCCATACTGAATACTGTCAATAAAGTTTTAGAATTTCAATTTCACCAATGGGATATAAACAAAATAATGTCTTACTACTCTTACTGTTCTTACTCATCCCACAATTAGTTTGGCTATGCAGAGGATAATAATAAAGCCGCATTTACAATTTAACAAGAGTGTATATTATATTCACTCGTAAGTCATCTTGGTCTCTCTACCCATTGTGCAACAATTCTTGCTGGCAACATTGCCGTAAAATGAATCATGTGCAATTCATTGTTCAAATCATACGACAGAAAAATATATCTATATGTATATACATTTATAATTAGCAGTCACAGAATGATACTTGAGGGAGATAGAGTATGCAATGAAGATATACCTTAAAACCTTATTAGTTCATATTGATCACCTTGTACATTCCCTCTCTCCAATCTGTCTGACATGCGTTTTTGGTGCCATTATATATACGGGTCAAGATGTAATTCCTAGATGCTACGAATACGGCCAGAATTAATGGCAAGTGCCATGCAATTCCAGTCTGCACTTGTTATCCCTTGAAAGGGAGATAGTGATTATCCGGTGAGTGCCTAATGCCAATATAATTCTAGTAAGTACTACAGCGTCGATGTATCTATTGTATTTCTGAAAGGTGTGAGTAAAGAGCCTTTTTCTAGTGCAATAGTGAAATGGGACTGTGAAAAGTGAATGTCCCCATAAGTGATATTAAAATGTGGGAGTATGTAGGAGTGTAATTACTACTAAGCTGATACCGACATCTATTTTCAATGTCTAAATGATAAGTAGAATGATGCAATTGTCCACTCTAGTGACAACCCACCGGAAGTCACTAGTGTAATACTGACTCCTACTTCATATCCACCTTAAAATCTTGAAGTGTTAAGGACAAATTTCAAATAAGAAATATAAAATTCAATCAATAAGAGTTATTGATTGAATGAATGATCACGAATTAAACATTTGCAGTGTCTGATAATATTAAAGACCTATATGCGTAGCTAACTCCTCGCCTCCATTGAGACCTTTAGGTGTCTTACAGTCTAGCTCGATGATGTATTTAGATTCAAGAATTCTGAGATTTCTTTCCCTGTCGCCTCCTCTTATATGTCTTGGAATTAGATCTATTCCATAGAATTTAAGACTGCTATTATTGCTTTTGTGTTTATCAGCATAGTGTCTGGCAACCGGATAATTAAAATCAAGGTTGATTATGGCACGGAGATGCTGTAGGATTCTCATTTTCAGTGGGAGTTTGGTGCTGCCTACGTATCGGAGGCCACATGGACATTCCAACACGTAGACAGCAAAATCACTGTTGCAGGTGATAAGTTGATTTATCTTTTTCTGTTCCCCTGCTCCCCCCAAGAATTCCTTACAGTTTTTTCCATTTCTACATGCCTTGCATGACCCACAAGTGGTGAACCCATTGGGTGCTTTCAGCCACTGAGATCCTGTGTTTTCCAGATCATAACTATGCACGCCGCAATTGCAGTACCGAAGATAACTTTGAGTCAGAGCAAGGCCGCATTCTAACCCGGTTTAAAAGCAGGGGGTACACAGAGAAGACACTAATGGACGCAAAAAATAAATTGGAAGGTAAAACTCAGAATGAACTATTGTTTAATTCTCTCCCCAAAATCTCCACTCACCTGCAGGTAGACAAAGAAACACCTAGGATGATAACTAATTTCAGTAGGGGGGCGTGGGCCCTAAGGAAAGTGATGAGAGCTCATTGGAACCTTCTCGTAGCAGACCCTGTAATAGGCAAATTTGTAGGAGGGGGTCCACGGATAACCTATAGACGTGCCAAATCGTTGAAAGACCGTCTGGTACATAGTTATGATCTGGAAAACACAGGATCTCAGTGGCTGAAAGCACCCAATGGGTTCACCACTTGTGGGTCATGCAAGGCATGTAGAAATGGAAAAAACTGTAAGGAATTCTTGGGGGGAGCAGGGGAACAGAAAAAGATAAATCAACTTATCACCTGCAACAGTGATTTTGCTGTCTACATGTTGGAATGTCCATGTGGCCTCCGATACGTAGGCAGCACCAAACTCCCACTGAAAATGAGAATCCTACAGCATCTCCGTGCCATAACCAACCTTGATTTTAATTACCCGGTTGCCAGACACTATGCTGATAAACACAAAAGCAATAATAGCAGTCTTAAATTCTATGGAATAGATCTAATTCCAAGACATATAAGAGGAGGCAACAGGGAAAGAAATCTCAGAATTCTTGAATCTAAATACATCATCGAGCTAGACTGTAAGACACCTAAAGGTCTCAATGGAGGCGAGGAGTTAGCTACGCATATAGGTCTTTAATATTATCAGACACTGCAAATGTTTAATTCGTGATCATTCATTCAATCAATAACTCTTATTGATTGAATTTTATATTTCTTATTTGAAATTTGTCCTTAACACTTCACGATTTTAAGGTGGATATGAAGTAGGAGTCAGTATTACACTAGTGACTTCCGGTGGGTTGTCACTAGAGTGGACAATTGCATCATTCTACTTATCATTTAGACATTGAAAATAGATGTCGGTATCAGCTTAGTAGTAATTACACTCCTACATACTCCCACATTTTAATATCACTTATGGGGACATTCACTTTTCACAGTCCCATTTCACTATTGCACTAGAAAAGGCTCTTTACTCACACCTTTCAGAAATACAATAGATACATCGACGCTGTAGTACTTACTAGAATTATATTGGCATTAGGCACTCACCGGATAATCACTATCTCCCTTTCAAGGGATAACAAGTGCAGACTGGAATTGCATGGCACTTGCCATTAATTCTGGCCGTATTCGTAGCATCTAGGAATTACATCTTGACCCGTATATATAATGGCACCAAAACGCATGTCAGACAGATTGGAGAGAGGGAATGTACAAGGTGATCAATATGAACTAATAAGGTTTTAAGGTATATCTTCATTGCATACTCTATCTCCCTCAAGTATCATTCTGTGACTGCTACTTATAAATGTATATACATATAGATATATTTTTCTGTCGTATGATTTGAACAATGAATTGCACATGATTCATTTTACGGCAATGTTGCCAGCAAGAATTGTTTCACAATGGGTAGAGAGACCAAGATGACTTACGAGTGAATATAATATACACTCTTGTTAAATTGTAAATGCGGCTTTATTATTATCCTCTGCATAGCCAAACTAATTTTGGGATGAGTAAGAACAGTATGAGTAGTAAGACATTATTTTGTTTATATCCCATTGGTGAAATTGAAATTCTAAAACTTTATTGACAGTATTCAGTATGGACATGAAATCTGTTATAATGAAATCACAAGTTTATTTCTTTATATGATATTAATTATGCACTTTATCATTGATGTGACATAACCAGACATGTATCAATATATATTATGTTTGATTTTGGTGATGTCGAAAAAACGGCATAATGTCTGGGATAACTCTTCCATGTCTATGAACTGTTGGATGTATTTCTAGGGAAGTCTGTGTGAGACAAAAACACTTGACAAAGGCTAACGCCTGAAACGCGTCAGTCCTTCACGTAGTGCACAATAAATTATTGTGCTTTCTCCTGGTGTGCCGCCTTCTTTGTTCGCGCCGATTGGGGCGTATACTGGGACTTACTGTGGATATATATATATATATATATTCCACACGCAACGGGATGCGGAAAGAAGCACATCCACGAGCCCACTCGATCAGGTTTGCAGGAATTTATTATTCTACAGTGACAAAAGAACACGTTTCGACCACGTCCGTGGTCTTGATCACCTGACCTCTTCTCAGGTCGTACACCATTTAAAGGAATTACTTGTGGTCCAACATACCACGTGATAATAGACATAAAAGAAATGTGTGTCAACCAATATAGTGAGTGAAAAGATTGTAACATTTCGGATTTTGCACAAATTCCAACATTTCTGATTTCTTAATACGTCATAGACAAGATGATAAATTTACATCTAGTGTGCCGTGATTCCTATGGAGTGTTGCTGCTTATTTTTTACTTTTTAAAGTGTCCTGGATTTGCCAGTCTCCCATGCGGAGTGACATGGGTGAGGTATTCAAGTGTATCCCCTTTAAGGGGGAGTACAAATTTGTACGTAAGGGTATAGTACCTGTATGTGCGCCCTACCTCCTAATCAGTTTTGCTTGGACAATTCCCACGGAGAGGTGCTGTTATAGTACCATACTTCAAATCAAGCTGGTAGACTACTATGGGGTTGGTGGTCTATAGTAGTGACTAGGGATCATATTATCAAAGAGTAAGGAGGATGTCAGGCTTGTCCATCCACTCAGGGTGCGCATATGTTTATCGTGGGTGAGTGAATCCCTCGTGCACCACCAACGTTGTCTCCCTGTAATAAAGAATATATATATCAAAACGCCTCTCATCGACTAGTCAAGAAAACGCGCACTGCGGTGTGCTGTGAAAGATTTTTTTATATGACCGGCAGCTCCACCGATCTCAGCGTGGCACCTACGTTGGGCACAAAACAGGGGAGCGAGCAGTTTGCTTTTGTAGAAGTATCATTATATAAATATATATATATAGATGTAGGTATAAAAAATCTTTCCTATAAACACTCTACTGCTACTCTAGTGTTGCCACAATTGACTCTCAAGAGTATACTACTTCTAATCACCAAACATTTTCTTTGACTGTTCCAAAACATGATATTTGTCCCACGGTCAATATATAAATTGCAGGATTGAGAAAGGATTTTTTGAGCTAATATGTTCTGATCAAACAAGAAGCCTATGTTCTTCACTGTGGGCCTAATCAGTGAGCTTGTCTCAACAATTAAGGTTACTTAAAAATCTGGCCATTACAATCTCTTGTTCAATATAGTAATTCCTCTCTTTCCTCATTTTATGGGCAGCATACTAGTGTAATTTGGGCATTGATGCCTAGCAAACCCGCCATGAAGATAGTAGGATCGACTGACGGTTGATGTTTTATGAAATATGCTTAGTTAGGGAGTAACTTCCAAGTCTACAGAGCTGGTCCTTTAGATCATGGGGCTTCATATATGTGGGTGTTCACCAACCCTTCCTCATTCTTCCTTCAACTCCTCCAAACTAAGGAGAATCTCAACAGAGGCAATACAATTAAATCTTTTTTTCTACCAATGCTATATTTTTGTGTAGAAGAACTAGAAGAAAGAAAAACATAATGGAATAGAAAAAGAGAATAAAACAAAGAGAAAAACTGTGGAAATATGGCTGAGAAAGGTTACACAACAGGGGTAAAAACATGATAGCACAGCTAAGCAAAGGCTATAACAACACAGCTGCTTCCTAAAGCTTCAAACAATATTGTGTTACATTTCTGAATTCATCTATGCCATACATCGCTCAAAAGTTGTATTATTGATACATTTCACAAGAGGTAAGCAGTTCATTGGCAATTTTTATAAAATTCTTGAATGTAACTAGTGAGCCTCAACTAACACAATGTAATGTAAAGGCATTGCTAGAATAGCCTAAGTTTCCTACTGACTGCTACAGTTACAGATGCAAATATATGATATGCTGATATAGGGAAAGGGACTAGTACATGAATTTGAAATCTTGGATGCTGTCGTCTCCTGCCTATACTGCTCTTGTCATCCATGTCTGCCTCTTGAATGACTGTTCATCACACAATGGCATCCCAGTAACCCCAGCAAACCTGGGGCAAAATAATATATAGAGTGAAGAATTGCTTTCAAAAGAAAATATTGTTGTAGATGAGCTAGATAAAAAGGCATACATAATTTGACATAACCACTTTAACACACACGCACACACACACACACACACAAACAAGATGATTATGCAGAAATTTAGATGAACAGTGTTTTTTTTTATTCTTTGGTTCCTCTCAGTGATGTGATGATTTCGGCCATTAATCTTTGGCTTGTGTGTATGCTCTCAGTTGACTGCTAAATATTTTTTGTTTTGAATGTCTCTGGATAGAAGCAACCTTATCCCTACCCATCTGCAATGTCAGGTGTGTATTATCGAATTACATGAAAATCTGATCAAAAATTTCAGATGATCTAGATATGCAACATAAAACATCTGTTCAGAATGACAAAGTGCGAAAGAGAGAAGCCCTGTAAGACACCACATTCCAGGACTAGTGCTTAGAGAGTCCTTCCATAAATGACTCCATCTTATCTTTTGATGTGAGTTCAACCAAACGCTAAAGATGGTTGTTTAGCAAGTAATGATCAAATGTGTCAAAGTTAGCTGATATATTTAAGATTTAAGAGGATTGGAACTGATGGCTGGCCTAATTCCTTGGCCCAGAGCAACCAGTTAAATCGTATTCAGCCTGGCTTTCTTGAGAATATTATGTCCCTTAAAAGGGTATGATACTATTTCAAAATTTCAATCACTAGAGGGTAGCTGTTCCTAGGAAAGAGCTGACCAGTCTGGTCGCTAGAAGGACAAGTAATAGGAACTCTGTCAAGGAGTGTAGGTTAGATAATCTAAAGGGGAATTCCTCCTTCTTACCAAGGAGGAATTCCCCCTTTGGTTATCTAAACTACACTCCTTGACAGAGTTCCTGTCACTTGTCCTTCTAGTGACCGGACTGGTCAGCTTTTTCCTAGGAACAGCTACCCTCTAGTGATTGAAACATAGACTCTAGGGAGCACGGGTATTGGACCTCTGTTTCCAATTGCTCCCAGTCCCCCTTCTTTTGTGTTTTTGAGACTATTTCAAAATTATCACCTCATTGCTTTACAAACAAGAGCAAAATTAAGATTGGTCAGACATTTCTTGGCTGAAATGGGGGGCGGTGGGTAGGGATGTTGGCCTTCTTAAAATGTACGTTGATCACAGCTTAATTGAAGCCTGGTGGTACATACTCCCTGTTGAAGAATTGCTTAGTAATATTAGCTAATATTGGCACTAAGGGTTTTGGTAATTTAAATATAGTTTAGTTAGGATAAGGGGAGAAAAGGAAAGATTAATTACATTGTTGAGTGAAAGCTCTGTGATATTTTCTACTGTGAAAAGACATTGCGTTACAGTGGCTCTGGTCAATATGATGATAAGCCATGTCACAAGAGGGTGATAAGACTTGGATTCTGCTATAAAGGTTGATTAATGTCGTACAAGTAAAGACCTTTAAAAATCTGGAGTATCTAGGAGAACAGAGTCCTGTAAATAATTTGAAAAGAATTGGAAGAAAGAGGCAATTTCTCGTCATCTAAATCGTAGAATAATAGCATTGATTTTTACTGTAAAATCATTTTTCTTAACTCATTTTGAATTGTGAGTAAGCAGCCATTTATACATACAGGCCAGGTGGCCTCCATAACCTTTTACCACTACCAATCTTGTCCCCTTTTCACATTGTGAATGCCCTGAGATACCTATATGTTAGATTCATATGATCATGGACCTATCCACTCAGTTTTAGAGAGCGACAGAGAGTGGTGATTTTATAGCCAAAATTTGTTAAATGTTTTTACCAGATCTTCCCCTGACCTTTTTTTAGTTCTCTAGGGAAAGCAGATACTGAAGTTGGCTTGTAAAGAATTCATGAACCACAACCTCCTAGTTCCTAACTGTTTTGGATTGTAATGATTTATTAGCCTGCTTAAAAAAAACAAGGAAATCACCAATAGACTGTAATGATGATGAGACCAGGATAAAGATTAATTTAAAAAATGGCATTCATGAGGCCAGAGGTTCAGACCCAGTATTTTAAATGACCCTCAATGTACTTGGTCCCTGGAAGAAACTGATAGACATTAAAATTGGGCAGTCTTCTCTCTTGCTCTGTCTTGTGGCTACTATTTTTAGGGAAACCAGTGACATCATAAGTAAGATGTACTTAACGGTGCACTCACCACTCTGCCTACCCGAAAGATGTAGATCTGGGAAACTCACAACCATAGTTTCCATTATTTGGAGCTTTGAACATAGGGCATGGAAGGAGGCTTCACCCTGGCTGGTGTATTAATTCCAGTGCAACAATTTTAATTTGACTCTTGCTTTCCAAAGCATTAGGAATTTAAATACATCAATCACATTGAACAATTCTGCCACCGAATATATTATTAATATTCCATTTTCACAGATAGTGTTAGATTTACATGCCATTTGTACAAGTGCCAAACTTTCTACTCTTCAATAAAATAAGCTTAATGCCAATTTATTATCAAATGGAGTGTATGAGGCAGGTTGCCTTAGTTGATGTATTAAGCATTATTGCCAACCCCAAACTCAGACGAATTCCTTTTACTCAAATAATTCAGGAACTACCTCAGAAATGTGTTGCCACAAATAGTTCCATGCCCTAATGCATTTATTATAGTGCGTTTAATATATATTTGTACTAAGGAACATTTAGAGAATTGGTGACAATAATAGCGATTGGAACAAAGCATTTTGTGACTAGAGTTAAGTGTTCTGGCATATTGTGACTCCATATAATTACAAGTGTGATTAAGAATATTACCTCTTCTATATATGATGGTATGCATACGAATTAGACATAAAAGGTGACCATTGACTTATGAGCTTGGAGTGAACTGAGAATTTTACAGGCACATATCCGGTGATGTATATGTAATGTTTTAACGTTTTTATTATGTTCAGTTGTATGAATATTGTTGTTTTTGTGAAGATTGATAAAATAAGCACAACAGAAACACTTTGAAGATGTTTTTATTGTGCTTGCAGACACTGATTAGTGATGTAATAGTATGACTCAGTAGGTGTATGCGATATGTTCATTTGCTTAAAAGTACCAAAAGCATTTTGATTAATTATGACCAATTACTTATTGAGTTAATGCAGTTATGTGAAATTATATCTACTCGGTCTTAGTAAATAGTCCAAAGAATATGTCCCCCTTTTAAAATGAAATATGCCTATCTAGATAAAAGAATGAATCTTGGCAAAAGTGTTATTTAGACCCAAATTGTAATTTTAGCATTATAAGCACTGGTCCCAAGCACCACAAGCTGCCATATTGGAAATGGTCACCAAAAATATGTTCTTCACTCATATATCCTGAGTAAATTAAAGAATTTCATGTCTCCACTTTTCCCATTGATTTTTGCTCTGGTCCTGGATTAGGGGAGATCCCCTTATACGGGGGATTCAATTGGACACTGGATTGGGAGGACAGAATCTCCCTCTACGCGGATGATATTTTACTCTATTTGGCCAAACCCCACTACTATATCCATAGAATTTTACATATATTTGCCCTTTTTCGAAAATATTCAGGATACTCCATAAATTGGGACAAATCACTCATATATACTTGCTGGGGGGGGGTTTCATTCTGCCCACAAATTGCGAAGCCAGAGTGGTCACCGACGGCTTTCGATACTTGGGGATTTATGTCACGCCTGACCCATTAGCGTTTTATGACCATAACTTGCCCCCCCCCGCTCCGTCGCTTCCAAGACGACGTGAAGCATTGCAAAACCTTGCCACTGACGTTGCTGGGGAGAGCCGCACTATATAAAATGATGGCTCTGCCCCTACAGAATGCGCCGTATGTTGTCCCAAACCAATACTTTCAGGCCGTGGACTCAGAAGTCTGGTCCCTTCTTTGGAATAATGGCCCCCCTCGCATCTCATTGCCAAAACTCACGAAGGGCTGGTATGACGGGGGAATTGCCCTCCCTGCACTTAAAAGTTATTACTGGGCCTCCCAGCTGGTGGTCACGAATCATTGGGTACACTGGCCGGTAACTGATCCTGCATACAGGATAGATAGATATAACATGACACCAGGGTCAAACCAAAGGGCATTGTATGGAGGAAAGACACATAGTCCAAGGCATATTCCAATGGCGACTACAGTCACGCTCTGGCAGGCGGCCACGTCCGCATTGGGATGGAAAAACAAGATTACACAGGCCACTCCCCTTCTGGAGACAGAGCGACTGGGTCTTTTGGCAACATGTGCTAGATTTGACGAATGAGATTTGATTGGGCTCTCAAAGGTCGGAGACGTCTGGGCGGGAGGTAAGATAGTCCCCTTTAGTGACCTCCAAAGAGATAATGAGTTGAGTGTGGGGGAAACCTTTAGATATCTACAGGTCAGTAATGCACTGCACAGGGCTATTCCTAAGGATACAGATCTACCAGCCGCCTCGCCATTTGAGGATAGACTCCTTAATGATTACCTCAAAGACAAAGCAATCTCCTTGACTTACAGGAAGATACCAAATAACACTCCAGACGCGTTAGAGAAAACCCGAGCCAATCGGGCGGAGGATGTGGGTGATTTAGATGATGATGAATGCGGTGGCGGCTCGCCGAGGGAGTGCTGTGGGGCGGTGGGGCGGGGGAGGGGCAGGGTGGGGGGGTAGTGGAGTCCGACATACGACGGACAGGAGTAAGGTAAGTAATGAAATAAATAAAACAATTTACCTTGCGCGCTGCATCGCCGAGTTGGTGATGCAGCGCGCGCAAGGTAAATTGTTTTATTTATTTCATTACTTACTTTACTCCTGTCCATCGTATGTCGGACTCCACTATCCCCCCACCCTGCCCCTCCCCCGCCCCACCACCCCGCAGCACTCCCTCGGCGAGCCGCCACTGGATGAATGGCAGGAGGCACTGGCATCCCCCCGGGAAGTGGCTATTCGGTCCAGGTTCAAATTAATACAGCTTAAACTTTTGCATCAAGTATATTATACCAGTGTGAGGTTGGTCAGAATGGGTACCTTGAGCACCCCACTATGCCCTAGAGGCTGTGGCCAGGAAGGGACGTATCTACACCAGTGGTGGGACTGCCCGATAGTACACTCATATTGGGGGAAGGTAACATCCAAAATGTGGGAGGTTTGCGGGAAATCTATGGAAGTCACGCGCCGATTATGTCTTCTTAACATATGGGAGGCCACTGATTTGACGGCAAAAGAAAGGACTTGGGTCACATTGGGTAATGTGATGGCCAAACGTAACATTGCAAGAACTTGGAAGGGAGCTACGGCGCCCAAATTCCGTTATTGGGTGACTGATATGGACTGGTGCATGCAGATGGAGAGGGTAATATATGAGGCAAGAGGGTGCCCACAAAAATGGACAAAGATCTGTGGGGACTGGAACAAATACAGAGGGATGTTGTATGCACCATTGAAAGCATTCCCTCCCCTACAGGAGTAAAGGCTGCCTTGACGTTGTGTGGTCACAAAATATAACTGAAAAGATGCACGGTACGGAATATGTTGGTCTGCAAGCACAAAAAGATTGCAAATACTACATGCACTGTATCATTTTATTATCCA
Source organism: Calotriton arnoldi (assembly GCA_963921515.1). Lineage (NCBI taxonomy): Eukaryota > Metazoa > Chordata > Amphibia > Caudata > Salamandridae > Calotriton > Calotriton arnoldi. Next base: position 2,260,582 of record CAWUFW010002195.1, on the reverse strand, counting down.
TTGCTAATAATCTGTTTTCTTCATTAATAAAAAGAATTTTAACAAAGAATTTCATGTCTCATTTATTTTTTAGCAGGTTCTCTTACATTCTTAATAACCATGCAGAACATATGGACATTTCACACAAAAGTCCTTTATCTTACTATGTTATTATGATAAATGACAGAAGTAGAGTTTTAAGGAAATCTTAAGTTGAAATACGTTAGAAAGGGGGTCTCTAATTGGCAGAGGTATGCACATTTGTCCAAGTAGGGACCCTTGCTTCTAGTCAGGGTAAGGGACTTACACACTTTAGATATCTCCTGCTCACCCACTTGGTAGGTTGGCACGAGCAGACAGGCTTATCCCAAAGGCAATGTGCAAAGTATTTGTACTCAAAACACACAGCAACACAGTGAAAACACTACAAATGGGCACCACACCAGTTTAGGAGAATAAAGTATCTTTATCTGAACCAAACAAGAGCAGAACGACAAAACTCCAACATAAAGGTATTAACTTATGATTTTAGAGCAGTTATTTTAAAAAATAGAACTTGTAGAAGCAAAATAGCTCCAACTGGGGCTATTACAACGTCGTGACAGGCATAAATCCAAAGCACAACACCGACCGTGAGGTCTGTGGCGTCGGGGAAGGAGTCACATGGACCCCAAAACAAGAGTACCTTGGAAACGAAGTCTATGGATGATGCACAGTGTCATGGAGGTGAGGCGTTGGTGCCGATGTCGAGGCCAGTTTCCTGGTTGCCACGGGGAGGCGAGGCGAGGCGTTGTGACCGTGAGGAGGTGAATGTCCAAAAAGACATTAGTCTGACGTGGTGTAAGGGGCATCGTGAACCTCCCCCGCTTTGGCAGCTAGAGCAGGGGTAGGGCTCTTTTTGGGTCTCTTCTGTCTGCGAATGGGCAGACAAAATCTTACAATTAACACTATGAAGGAATGCAGCATCAACAAAAGAGCAAGCGGGAGCATGGCAAAACAAAAGGTGGGTAAATAGAAAAGGGAAAGAAGGAAGAAATATTGAATAGAAGGAAGGGTGCAAGGAAGGAGGGCTGAGTAGGTGTATGAAAGAGTGTGTGGATGAATGAGTGAAAGAATGAATAAGTTGATATACAGGTGAAAGGATGGCAAGGCTGATGATTGATAGATAGATAGATAGATAGATAGATAGATAGATAGATAGATAGATAGATGCATGGATTGATGGCGGGCAGAGTGGATTGATTGACGGAATGGGGCAAGATTGAATGATGCATGAAAAAATGAATGGATGTAAGAATGTAAATGTAAAATGTGAATAGATGGGTAAAAGGATGAATGCATAAATGTCTAGATAGAAGAAGCAGGGGAGCCCTTCTAGGAGTGGGCCGGCTCATTTGCTTCATTTGCTTTGTGCCATCAAAGCTTTAATTTCAAAGTGGGGAATACTTTAATTTTCTGGCTACTCCCTTGCTTAGTGTAATCATATGGACTGTGACAGATACTTTTATATCAAAATAATGATATGCTTCACCCTCTCCAACTTCTTCTGGACAAGTTCTTAAGACCCTCAGGTAGGGCATAATCCATTTATCGTTCAGTGAGGCAAGATGCTGGATAAATATTGTTTTCATAAGAGATAGCGTCTTACATCTCCTTGGCAAACTGACTAGATATGTACAGTTTGAGAAGCATCGTTTTGTCTTGCTTTAGCAATTTTACTCTACTGAAGAATTACCTTATTTTGTTGTTTGGGATTCACAGTTGAGCAGACAGATAGGACCTGTGTCTGGCGACAGCTATTTCCATGAGCCTTTCATATGTTACAAGTGAAAATGCTTTACTCAAACATTTCCCAGATTTTTCCCAGTTTTTTTTATTGACTGGTAATGTTGATGGATTTCTTCGTAGGATTCTAGAGATATGTCATTTTCGTGGAAGGATCCCTCTGCACATTTTTCACTGGGGCTGTGATGAAAATAATCAACAGCAGAGGTTGTAAAGACATCAACTATTTGGTCTGGCGTTAGACAATATCTTTTGATTTTACTAAAAATATATGCTTAATATATTTATTTATAGAGGCTTTCAACCAGCCCTCTTCATCATTTGGTCTTTATTGTGTCACTTTCAATTTTCTTCCATCTATTACAGTATACAGCATGGGACAAAATGTCCGCCCACTTCCGCCACAAGCTAACTTCATTGTGAGTGATGTAATTCTGCTCTTTCACACGGAGCACTTCCACGCACAAAGGGGCTCCCCGAAGTACCAGAGACTACAATGTCAATGTGTGTTTCTGAGATAAAAACATATTTTTGCTTTAAGTCCCTTTTTTGGATTGATAAGGGCCCCGAACTTTCCCAAACAATAACATTTTGCGAAAACCAAGACAAAAGGAGCACTGACCAGGCCAAAGGGCTTGCAGCCAACACTAGACCTATTTCTTGAGCCAATGCTGGATAGGTATGATGGGGTTACATTACCTCTATCATTAAAATGAGTCGGTGTTGACTTCCCTAGTTCCTGTGAGAAACTTCAGTCATTACCCAAGACACTGATAGTCCACAACGAAATAGCAAGTCCACAAAGTTATTTTATGTTGATTTTGAGTGGAAGTAAAATTCTAAAAATATTGGAAATGGTGTATTTTGCTATTGAATGTGAATTGTACTTTTAAAGGACTGATGCCTTTCCTTAAAGTATTAAAAGCTGCAGGTTGTGCTATGGTAAAATTTAGTTGCGATCCACAAATTACCTTAATTTGTATTGGGAAGCCATCTATTTTCAGAGATGTTAGATATTGGTGGGTTTCTCTTGGCATTTTTGTTTGAACGATTCAGGAAATGGGTGGTTGCCTGTGTTGTAGAATTTTTTGGCAGAGTATCAGTGCATCTTGCGCCACAATCACTGTTTATGATTAATCATCAAGTGCACATTTGTGCAGTGGCGTAGCTAGCCCTATAGCCGCCCGTGGCGGTCCCTGCGAGCGAGGGGAGGGGTGCTGGCGAGATGCTACGCGACGGCCGCAATATAGAGGGAGGGGCCATTGCCGCCCCTGAGGCAGCAGGAAAGTGCAGGAGGAGGCCGCCGCCCCCAAAATTTGTGCCACCCAGGGCGGACCGCCTCCCCCACCCCTCCCTTGCTACGCCACTGCATTTGTGCCTCAGAGAGCTATTAACGCATTCCTGCCTATATTCCTCAAAATGAGGGACATTGTCTAGAATCTTCTATTGCAGACACTGAACGAATGAACTCCAAAGTGCACAAGTCTATAGAGCTGCTGAAGCTCACAAAGTATAAAAAGCGGCATATTTTCTTCACTTTCTAACATGAATTGAATGAAAGCTAAAAGCTCTGCAAATGTGCTCCTGATAATCAAATGCTGTGAATCATCCTTGTCATCTCTGGCTTGTTGTTTACTAATTTTATAATGCAAACAATTGGGTGATCCTGCATACCATCACTTAGCTTGGCAATTATCCCTTCTTCTTGCAGATTCAAGGCACTCTGCCGTACATGAATATCCATTTTAAATGTTATTGCAAAGAGCAATGTTTTTCTTCTGCCTCTCAGACTTTTTATTATCAAAGAAAAACCTTTCTGTTCTGACTTGTTATAAACCATCCTCCTCTCACATAAAAACAATCCCTATTCAGTAACCTGTGCATTAGACTCTTGCTTATTTTTTTTCCTAAAAGCTGTGTATCACAGAATACTTTTGTCTACTTGTAGTGCAAATTATACTTTCTGATTCATTTAGGAAGGTGGCTCCCACTGCCATCATTCACTAGATCCAGAGTTCTATTTTTTTTCCAATTAAACTACTTACAGATTCAAAAGCCTGACGATTATTTGCTATAGCTTCATGCTCAGTAAGACATGTAAGTTTCTCAGTTTTCTTTTTACAGAAAATACATTTTTCCCAGTCCACACCTGACCCTCCGTTTGGGTGAGAGACACTATAATCTTTCACTAACTTAAAATGTCTCTTCATAGTTTCATCCTATGCAGCCAGTTTCCAATTAACAAACATGTCATACATCCACAGGAACCACTAATTCCAGTGTTGTTGATGCTGGAGTCTTGAACTCTTGGAGTGCTGTTGTACCTAAAATAAAACAAAATCCTTATACTACTTACACATTACAGACGTTTTGTATGAAGGTGCAAAAAATGAATCATCTATCCTGTCAATCATGCTTTTACTCTTTTGTTCAAGCATGGAACTTGCTAAGGGGTAATCAAACCACAAATCATAGTCTCTTTCAGACATTCACCTGTCCTATGCCTTGCTCCTGCACCTTACCTGTGCCCAGTCCTCTGACAAGACCCAGCCCTTTAGGCCCAGCTTCACCTCTGCCATGAGGCTTTCCACCTCAACCTCTTCTCTCTCTCTCTTCCTTGACCTTCCACTCTTTCTGTGCTCTTTCTGCACTCATTATTTCTGATACATTCAGTGCTTTTCTCATCCTTTCTTTGACCAATCAATCAATATATATCTTTATTCGAGTTTACATAAAAATCATAAAAGAGCACAATACAATTCATCATTATGATAAAATACAATAAAATGCATAAAACTTGAAACAATAATATAGATCAGAAAGAGGCGTGTCTCCGTGCAGTAAACAGAAACTTCTGCAATAAAATGCATTTACAATGCAAGGAGACTGTTGTATCCTGTGTATTCTTCCCTAGTGCTCTGCTCCTTGCTGCTCAGCCAGTGTGTGAGAGCATTTAGAATGTTGAGTGTTTGTGCTTGGATGAGTCAACAGTTGGAGTAAGTGGGCTGAGAAGCAGGGATGCTGCTCCTGGTGGGGCTTACTTAACAGCTTACTTACCATCTTACCAGTTACCTGGAACTGACTGTAACTGAGTCTTAAAAAACCTTGATGCAGCAGAAAGCTTACCAAATTTCATTACTCTACAAACATCACAATTCATTTTCACCAGCTGGGCCCAAAACATAAAAATCTCATTTTAACAACCATCCTAATTATCAAACCTTGGTCCTCCAATGGATCTTTTTGTTGAGCTAACAGGAATTCGGATATTTGGAGAACGTGAGGCAATTTCCTTATGAGGACCTGGAATAAAGAAATCCCAAATACATGCCTATAACATCAACTTACTCATAACTGAGTCACCAACCTAGAGACAAGAAAACATTGACAAAAGAAATGAGACAAATACAATATAGAATTACTCATAGAAACATTTATCAATAGCCTCAATTTGAATGGAATAGTACATGAAATCGCATTTTATAATCAGATTTAATAGCAGATAATTAGTGCAAATCAACCACAAAATGCATTACAGATTCATTAAATGAGCATTTGCTGAATGCCTAGAGAGAGAGAAACATAGCAAATTCAAGATTCCGTTTAGAGCATACAAACAAAGGCATGGTCGTCATATAGTCCGTTTCGATAGAGTTCAGATCAAGTCAAAACTGCAACACAGCGTGCCACAAAAGCAGTCAGCTAACCCTTCAGCCGAAATTTTATTTTCCTGCTCAACTTTACCAGCCGGCAAAGTGCAGGTTAGGGACAGTCAGGAGAGTTCAGTTCAATAGTTTGGCATTGAAGGAAATCAAAAGTCAGTCCAACAGCATGCCAGGCAGGGAAAACAGAAAAGACATTTAGCCCCGACTCCTCCTCCAGGGGACAATTATACCTCCTAAAAGTTCTGGTTTACACCCACAAAGTATCTTTTCAATCGACTCATATGGTTTCCATTGGCTGCTCACAATGGGCTGCTCATGGTGTGATCAATACCTCATTAGAAAATCCAGAAACATTAAGTAATTCTTTTCCTAATCCATTAAGATCCAAATTGTATATAGTTCCATCCTTTCCACAGAAATAAGAAAACTTCCTTTTGCTCACAGTCCATCCGTTCCCAAACGCTTTCTCTGGGTTTGCAATCATTTTTATACATTTCTGTCGACAGTGTTGCTAAATCAAAAGTGAACATATTGTTCTAAAGTACAGGAAAGAAACTTCACGAGTTCTCACAGCGTCTAAGAGTACTACTTCAGCTCGATTCTGCCATTTGAGCAAGAGAGAAAAAGCATTTGAGCCCTACATGAAATTCTGCTGAATCAATTTCACGTTATTGATTATTATAAATCACACATTATTAATTGCATTTCGAGTTTTCTTGATTAATTCAATTACTAATCTTATGAGCAGTTTTATGTCAATATTAAGCACTTCTAATAAAAAACATTTACACATGTGTAATTTTTCAAAATAATATTTTCGTGTCATTTCCAGAAATGCTTGTTTATCACATAACATTAGAGAAAACTGCAGCTTTTCTGCATCACTATCACTTTTTACTGAATTAAGCATTTTAATAATTTCAGTAGCTTCATTATGCAGACATTATTTCATTTCAATACATATTAGAAGTTATCGTCACCAAAATGTCTATGTTAACTAAGGTTTGTTTCTCAATTACGTGTTTTCATACATATATAAGGTCATTGTTTCTCCTCTTTGTTTACAATTTTTCACGTTTACACACTATCATATACTTCTGCATGCTTTTACGATACAGTATGAAATCTCACGTTTTTCGACTTAACCATTTTTCATGTTTTCTTCAAATAATAATTATCGTAAGTCTCTTTAGAAAGGGAGATTTAATAGGGGCAAACGTCTTTTAACTTTTACGCTCCATCAACCTCTTGTTATAACTTACACTGCTGGCTATTGGATTATCTAGCTACAAGCACTTCACTTTGTTTACAACAGAGACACCACTCCTTATGTAAAGGCAGCAGGCCCATTACACTGTACTAAAAATCAGCCATTACCCTTCCATAGACGTTCTGCAATTTACGGACATTTTAAAAAAACAACATACACAAAAGCAAGAATCAGGACTCCCTATGAACGGGAGATACATTAAGGCATCTGTGCATTTCTTAAAGGCAAGTGGTTTCAGAATATGTTTGAGACAGCATAAAAAGAATCTTCTATAAAATGTACAAAAAAAACCATAAATTGCAACAAAGATTGCTCGGCCAACCCATCACAAGGGCAGACCGATAAGCTGCTGTCCCAGAGCTTTGCCCCATCAGAGAAACATAAAAGACGCCAAACAGTGCATGCCCTAAATCTAAAAAGAAGAGACATCTCCCATATTGAGAGTTTCAAAGATAAAAAAAGCAGTCTCTCCTGATGCTAAAAAGATAAGATAATTGCGAATAGAATGCTTACTAAGAACCTCCTCCATTCTTTGGGAGAGACAGAACTGTTCATGATGGGACTTCACCAGCCTCTTATTTTGTTTTTTAACCCGTTTACCGCGGCGAACATTCCGCCGCGGTGCGGGCGTTCTAAAGGGTGGGCGGGGCTGCTTCGGCCAACGGTCGTGCGCAGCACCAGGGAGGTAGTGCTCGCGACGGCCGTTGGCCGACGGGCGCACTTAACGGGTTAAAGTATACGGGGCTGTAAACATTTCAGGCAGACCAATATCGGTAAAGGATTTATGAGCATATTTCACCCAGGAGATTAAAAAACCCTTGTCTAAACTAAGACAATCTAAGATAATCTGCCTATTAAAACTTGCTTTGGTGTCTGACCACACACTATTCCAGAGCAGGAGCGAAGCTACCTTTACTAAGTCGAAAACATATAGCAGATTTGTTTTAAAAATATATTTTTATATTTTTTTCCCTTTACATTGTCAGAACAGTTCAGTAATAACGATTACAGACACCATGTTGTTGGTTTGGCATCTACCTCCAATGGGCACTTAGTGTTAACATTAACAATAAACAACCCAATCCCCCCCAACTCCCCCAGACACCCATTGGTTCAGACCAACATAGCAACAAGAGTAAACACCACATTGTAGAGAGCCCTACGCAAGGACACCTAACACTCTTGTTCTTCAGGATACACACTGGCTTTGGCTCCCACTGTTGTCCAATGTGTCTAAAGAATAGTATTGCATCCATTTGCTCCACACTTTATGGAATTTTCGGGGGCAACCCCTGCTGTCATAGGTTGCTTTTTCCACCAACATGTACATATCTATGCCCCTTCGACTTTCCTTCATAGTCGCACAGTCCCGTGCCCCCCAGTATCGGGCTATGTCCCTTTTTCCCTAAATCAGACTAAGGCAACAGAACAGGACCTAGACCTATGGCAAATCAATATAATTTGGGATTCCCAAAAGAATAAATTTAGGGTCCATCAGGATCGAAGCACCTCACTAAGCTCTCTAGCAAAGGCCACCCAATAGTCTTGTATTTAGGGGCAGCTCCAGATTGAGTGAAGAAGAAATTTCCTCTCCCAGACACCTCAGGCAGTTTGGGAATTGCGCCCTTCCCATGACATGCAAGCGACACCTGTTGTAGTACGCTCTGTGGAGTATTTTATATTGGACCAATTGTTGCTGTGATTTGATCGCTGCCTCCTTTGGATACATCAATGCCACCTTCCAGTCCATATGCTTCCTATTCCCCACCTCTGTCACCCACTTCTCCCGCAACCTGTGTAGGGTATCGGGCATGTTGTTGTTGTGGGTTTTTTATATAAGGGAAATCGCGCCCTTCCCTAAATCTTTGGTTAGCAACCGTCCCTCTAATGGGGTGTATTCCAGGATATATTACCCAGGGACCCCCTCAGCTCACCAGGAGTGTCTTATTTGTGTATACTTAAAAATTGGGTAAGCGTTCATAACATACTCTTGTTGAAGGGATGGGAATGGCATTTTATCACCTCCATCTATGAGGTCTCCCACTTTGAAGATTCCAACCCTATCCCAGGTCTCAAATCCTTGTAGTTTTCCTACACCTGGAAGTCAGCGACCCTCCCAAAATGGTGTTTCCCTCGTTGACTTGCCATGCCATCCAATGACTTTCATGGCTCTGTCCCAGGCCGCAAGTGTAAATTGGGTGGCTGGGAGGAGGCGCTGCATCCCTCAGCTGCCATATAAAAGTGTAGGCAGGATTGTTCACCCAATTGTTCCCTTTCCAGCTGAAAAGTCAAGTGTTCTAGGGGAATGAATAGCCAATTGTTAATATTGATACGGTGGGCTGCCCAGTAATAGGCTCTGAGGTCAGGCAGGAACATGTCCGCCATTGTACTGGTTATGTTGGAGAGTTTTAAAGGCAATTCTGGGGTGTTGCCAATCCCATAACAGAATCCGCATGTCGCCCTCGATTTTATCAAAAATTCTGGGGGAATCTGATAGTACGTATTCTGCAACATATATAACAGTTTAAGTAATGATATCATTTTAAACATGGCGGCCCTTCATATGATTGTGAGGGGAAGACCACGCCACCACTCCATTACTGCTCTGCATTCTCCCATCACCCTTCCCAAGTTTTGCTCGAAGCAGATTTCCCTCCCAGTGCCATGAATATGCCTAAATATTAAAATCCCCATGTCGTGTGAGCTAAGCGATGGGGGAGCTGGGGTACCCCGTCCCAATTTGTGGGAGGTAAAGCACTGACTTAAACCAGTTAATCCTATAACCAGAATGATTCCCATATTCCTTGAACAGGTGGAAAATCACAGGGAGGGACTCTGATGGGTTTGTGATGTAAAGAAGAATGTCCGTATAAAGCAAAACTTTTTCTTCTGGAGTGGCTCCTCCCTGATATTGAAGCCATGGATCTGTGGGTGGCTGTGGACTGCACATGCCAGTGATTCTGTGGTGAGGGCTCACAGGAGGGGGGAAATATGGCAGTCCTGCCTCATGCCTCTACCAATGGGGAATTCAAAGGACAGCACTCCGTTCACTCTGACTGTTGTTACTGGGGCTTAGTATAATAGCTGTACCCATTTTCTGCAACGGGGGACTAACCCGAATCTAACTAAGGTTTAATCAGGGAAGGTCAAGTGCACTGCATCAAATGCCTTTTCTGCGTCCAGCGCTAAAAAGATATGGAGGGGGTCTGTCCAGTTTTTAATCTTGTTTAGCCAGTCATGTGTCCATCTAAGATTGAGGTGTGTCAACCTGCCAAGCATGAAGCCGGAATAATCCCTGTGGATCAGTAGTGTGATCACCTGCAGTAACCTGGTGGTCAGTATTGTGGCACAGATTTTGACCTCTGTGTTAAGTAATGAGATTGGATTGTGTAAGTCACATCTCTCAGTAGGCTTGCCATCTTTGTCGAATACCACTATAATTGCCCACCCGAGATCTGGAGGGAGAGTGCCTTGTTTAACAGCCTCTAGAAATATGTTTGGGAGATGAGGTCCCAGTAGCCCTATGTAGCATTTATAAAATTCTGCCAGGCTGCCTGTGGGCCCCGGAGTCTTGTTGGAATTGAGTTTTGCCAAAGCCCGCTAGACTTCCTCCAGTGTGATGTTGGCGTCCACCAGGGCACTTGCCTCCGTATCCAGTATGGGGGTAGTTATGGCTCCCAAATATGTTTTATTTTGGTGTAACTCCTGCAGTGGCTGGGCTTTATAAATATTCTCATAGTAGTGGGCTAAGGCCTTTGCTATGGCTTCGTCAGAGTCCGCACATTCTCCCCCTGGTCCAACTATTCAGTGTACCCATCTGCATTCCCCCTCTCTTTTCCCCAACCGAGCAAGGAGCTTCCTGGCCTTATCACCAGAACCATAAAGCCTATGTCAAGTAGCCAGTAGCCTCATCCTGTGCCAGGGTTCGATATTCTTCTCTCAGGAGGAAAAGTTTCTTAAGGCTGGGGGGATTGGTGTCTTGTCCTAGGCTCCCCTCCATGTCTAGCAACTGACCTTCAAGTTGCTCCAGGGCATCTATCGCCCTCTTCATCTTCTGGGCTATCAAGTTGTGGGCTCGGTCCCGAAGGACTGTCTTGTATGCATCCCTAAGACGTGACTGAGTCTTCATTTTCTTTAATGCAAAGCTCGAAGTCCACTCTCAGCCCAGCTGCTACTTCCCGATTCCTTGAGACCCATTCATTTAGTTTACAACCTGTCCCTTCACTGCCTCATCTACCCAGCTTCTCTGACAAAGGGGAGTGGTCTGAATGGCCTCGGGCCAGGAAGTCTCTCTAGTGTATGGTGCCCACCTCTACAGCTGGGGCAAAGACATAGTCAAGGTGGGAAAAGACTTTATGGGCCCCAGAGGAGTAAGAGTTTCATCTGTCGAAGGGGTGTGCACGTCTCCAGAGGTCTGAGAGGCCAAATGAGATAGAAAAGCAGGCAAGTGGGGTTGGTAGTGTAGCCACATTCACGATTCCTGATCGATGGACATAACATCATTAAAATCTCTTCCTACAATGTGTATGGAGGAGTCTGCCTCCAGCAAGATAGTTGTTAATTTCTCCAGTGTGGAGGCCTGCAAACAAGGCGTGTAGACACTCAGCAATGTCACATCCTTGAGCCCCTAAAATTCCTTGCCTCCCTCATATCTACCTAATGGAACTATCCACTGTTTTGTCATACGAAAGGGTGGGTTCTTCCTAACTAGTATTTACCACTCCCCTAGACCCTGTTGAGTATCCTGCAAGCACAAGCACTCTGTAGGCTCCTCTCCCAACAAATTTACACTGTGTCGCCTTGAGATTTGTCTCTTGTGAGCAGGCTATATCTGGTTGCATCCGTTTAATATATTGGGTCATCCAGCCCCTCTTAACTTTGTCTCCTAAGCTGTTTACGTTCCATGTTAGGAGCAAGAGAGCCCTGTCATCTAACGTTGGTGCACCCATTGTAACTCAAGGTCTAGGGGCCTGGAGCACCAAGGTTGAACTGGTCACTAGGCTGTCGATGTGTGATAAGTGTTTTGGGTGTACCCTACTGCGAGGGCGGTCATCAGCTGAGGTGTCTGTGTCTTCCCTCCCTGAACCATGTAAACTGCTAACCCTTAATCTGAACCTGACTGTCCCTCTACCCCACCCCCCTAGGACACCTATGAGTGTGTATCCCCATCTAGTAAAAGTTAACTACTCGACAGGGGAATCGGAGAGGTCTGTAGCCCACCAACCCCACCCACCCTTACACTCTTAAGAAAGTGAGTTGCAACTGGAACCAACCGCCTCTGTAAGCGGTAGTTCTGTACTAGTGTTCAAGAAGTTGTTCACTCTGGCTCACGGAGCCGTTCATCGCAGGACAGGGAGAATCATTCTCCAGGGCCACAGTTCTAGTCATCAGCCCCACGACTATGTATCCGCAGACAGTCCAGATGCAGTGACATCTGAGGGGGAGATCTCAGGTTCGTGTTCCAAATTGGCAAATCCAACCGTCAATGGGTGGGGGGGGTCTTTAAATCCATAGCTTGGTCGTCACCCATATTGCCATGCATGGATCCCCCCTCTAAACCAGCAATTTTGCTCCTTTTTAACTGCACCCTCCCTGCCTTCTTCTGACTCCGAGGAGGCCTCCTGTCTCATCTCTTGACTTGTGTAGTGCCGGGGTGCGCCTGCACTTTTCTTTTGTAAAGGGCGAGTTCCCCTTCGGGGCTACTGCCAGTCCTTGGGTCTGGCCCCCTCTCTTGTACTTGGGTGCAGGCCCTGGTGCCCTCCTTCCCCCTACACAGCCTGGGGCTCTCCTCCAGCCACTCCCACTCTACTTTAAGTGTTAGGGATATATGATTTCGCATTTTAGCCCTACAGAATCAAATGCACGGCTTTGCTGCTAATTCTCCCGGGTGTTATCTGGGAAAATCAGGATCTTAGAGTTCTCACCGAGGACTTCCCCCATTTTGCATGCTTTAAATAGGATCATATCTCTGTCCTGGAAGTTTAAGAAGGGTGCTATCATTGGCCTCAGAGGGACCCCTGGTAGCAGTGTGCCCCCCAAAGCATGGGGTGCCCATTCAGTGATAAAGCAGGAGAAGAATTTATCCTGGGGTAGGATCTGTCACAACCACTCATGTAGAAACTGTGGCACATTCTGGCCCTCAACTCCTTCTGAAAACCCCATGAATCTGAGGATGTTGCATGAGGCACATTTTTCTGCATCTTCCTATCTCCACTCCACGTCTCTAGCTGTGTCCTGGGCTTCTGCGACGTCTTTGTGGAGGCAGTAGATGGTGTCTTCCAATTCCAAAATCCTGGTTTCTGCGGACGTAACCCTTTCTGCCAAGTTTCAGAGGTCTTGGCCTAGGCGGGAGACCTCAGAGCACACCTCACCCACCCTCCCCTCCTGGGCCTCACGGGATGAATAGATAGCAAGGAGGAGGGCTGCACTGTCAGGCATCAAGGGGGAGCATCCTCCATCATGAGGGCCACCACCTTTGCGTAGCAGTCCATTCTGCTCTGGCGGGAGGTACTGGGCTCCTTGTTGCAGGCCATTCTTTCGTCCCCAGAGTTCCACCCCTGTCGCCTCCTTCACGTCGGGCCCGTTTGATTTTGGGGCCGTCTCCTTGATCAGGGCCCACCAGGTGCCAGATGGTGCCCAATTGCTCAGTGGACTCCTTTTCGGTGAGGGGGGCACGTCGCTGTCTACCCTTAGTCTTCACCCGAGAACTTCCAGTTGGCTCCTGCAGTCTCAGCGCAGGTCCCCTCCCCGAGGCAAGGCTATGCCTCTGGCGTGACTCTGTCGACTAAACAGGCCTGTTTGGCAGCACTAGGATTATTCAGACGTCCCAAGGAGCCTTCCCTGTCAACCCTGGGGCCCAGTCCAGCAGAGGGAGAGGATGTCTGGCCACGCAGCCACTCCAACCATCCCCCAGCTGCACTTGCCGGGTCCCAATCCACCAATAGGCACTGGGCAGGGCTGGTGACTGTTGTAGGCTGCTGCTCAGCCCTTGCCCCAACTCAAATCTGCTCCCACCAGGGGCCTCCAATACCTGCGCCAGCCAACATGCAGCTGATTTATTTCAGAATGCAAGATGAAATGGGATCAAGTCGGCTGAAGATTCAAGAGCCACTTGCAAAGCCTGTTTTCTTCCTTCTGTATGGAGGAAGCGTTATGAAACCCCCACAGCCCATCTCCATACGTGACTGTGGGAGCGCACTTCAAGCTGTAGATCTCGATGTAGGGAGAAATAAGGCCCTTACCTACCCTCTGAACAAGAATGAATAAAGACCCAGCTGCCCAGCCTAGTTTCATACAAGCGGAATTAACCTGAGGTTGCCAAGAGCCTGTTGAATCAAAGGTAACACCAAGATAACAAAATTCTGCACAGAGTTCAGAAACTGGTCCTTAAACTTTAAGGATGGCAGATTTCTCCTGCTTGGACCACACGCTATTATGTGTGATTTTAGAAATGTGTTGACTATTCTAAACTACCCATGAATGAGACAAAGGACACTACCAAGGTACATAAAGCACTGGGCGTCCTTGTCATTAAAACAGTTTCATCCACATATAATAATGCTGGGACAAGTAAGTTAGCAATTTTTGGTGCATCACTGGTAGTTGCAGACAAGTGGGTATTTAATTCATTAATATAAATAATAAAGCACAGAGGTGCCAAAATACACCCCTAGTACACCCCACTAGCTAGAGGCAAAACATCTGAAGTTTCCCCTGCTCAAAGTTCAGCAGGTGAACTTCCACTACCAAGTCTATCAAAATCAGCCATAGCTTGGTCCTTTTCACTCAATCAAATGTGGTGAATAAGTCCATAAAGGCCAGGTACAGGGGGCATGCCTGGCAATGGTTTATTTGCCCACAATCAGGTGCATGTTCAGGCACTGTTCCACTGTACCTAGCCCAGAACTAAAACCATACTGGCACGGGGTCAAGATTTTATTATTTCTGGCCCAGGACTATAAACAATTGAAAATTACCCTCCCCAAGAACTTCACTGTACTGTCAATTAGGGATATCTGCCTATAACATTTGGGAGTACCACGATCCCCTTTTTTTGAAGATTGGGACAATAATTGAAAGTGCCCAGGAGCCCGGACACTGCTAAACAAAGAGTTATTGAACAGATCTGTGAGCAAATTTCCCCAGATATCTATGTTACGCTTAAGCAGGTCCGCGGGTATCCCATCTGGCCCAGGAACTTTACCACTCAAGCTCTGCCTGATTGCTTCTCCACTTTCAAAAGGGAAGTCTGAAATGAGAGTTTTCCAAATGTGCCTGTAACATATCATTTTGAGACTTATCCTCAAACATCTGATAAATAGTGGTAAAGTGCTTAACCCACTCCAAGCCAGATATTTTACAAACTAAAACCTGGTTAGGTGGGGCACCCTGCTGACGAAACCTGTTGACAATATTGCAGAACACTTTACTATTGTTGTGTGTGGCTGCCAGTTCCAGCTTTTCCCAAACCTTTTTATTCAAAAAAATCTTCCTACCCATAATTGTCTGTTTGTAAGCCCTCCTAAGCTCCTGAACATCCCCAACATCTCTTGGGTGCCTTAGGAGAACCTTGTTCAAACTGTGGTTAGCCGCCGAACAATGCTCGTCAAACCAACAAGGGTGATCTTGGGCAGGCTGATGAGGTTTCAGCAAATGGTTCTTAATGCATACGCATAAATGTTGATAGCAGGCAGATAAAGCTTCTCCAGAATCCTCAGTCAAACACCCCATAAACACTAATAGATTGCTTTTTAAGGAGCAGACCAAGCATAGACTTGGGTTCCTTCAAAAACCAAGCCAATCTGAGCATATCTCTCGAATGCTGGTTGATTAAAGTACCAACTACATGCGGTTTATCCTTGTCCATGGGGAGGACCCCTTCTATAGACAGTATGCTATGATCCCCCATTCAGTCTCTATGATTAAACTATTAGAGCACCACTGAAGGAAATTCCTGTGAGCAAATATATAATCATAAATGGATGCTCCCCCCTCCATAAAAGTGGGTTTCTTTGGTCCTTCATCCTGATAAAGTTGATTAAATCCACAGGATCATTTGTAACTATAAAATTCCTTGATGCATTCCCTCTAATGTCCAGAGGACCCTCCTCAGCAAACAGAGCTCTTAGAGCTCAGCTCGTCAAACTGATCCCCAAGTTTAGCATTAAAGTCCCCACACAGCAAAAATCTAGATTGGAGTGTTGCACCAGCCCAATTGGTTTCAAACTCATTATAAAACAAAGAAACTCCTCAAATAAATAACAAAAAAAGTTAGTGAAGATGTTGTTATAGAAGTTTACCAAATAAAAATAGAAAGGACCCAGACTATCTTTAATTAGCAGAGCCTGGTGTGCAGGGTTACCTGAATCAATAATTGTCACTTCCACCCTGAGATTCAATTCTTACCATATAGATAGACCCCCTAGCTATCCCCTGGGAAGTGGGTCTACCAGGGTAAGAATAGCAAGAAAAACCCCTACAAGAGATTGGTGTGATAATCCAGGTTTCCTGCAAAACAACAAAATCAAATTTATCTATAAAATCCAACCATTCTGGGTTTTAAATCTTATCTTTTAACCCTGCCACATTCCAACTCACTAGGGAAAAAGAATATCTGGGGCTCACAGACCCTACATCAATCCCCTTCTCTGTATTTTCTGTCCCCTTAGACACATCGATAGGCATACTTCCTGTAAGAGATTGAGATAGTCATTCAACTTCAGATAAGACGTCGAACTGGTTCCCTACTAGAACATTAAAGTTGACATTGGTGGAAACAGAAGGGGTGACAGATGAGCTGGGCAGTAGGGGTACTGGTCTCACCCCTGAAGTGTCATCCGCCCCTCTCCCACATATTGCCAATGCCTGCAGATTACGAAGGCGAGGTGCAGGCAAAAAGTGGGGGTTATAGAAAAATCCATGTGGGCCATTTACTATAGAGCTCCGAGACACGTGCCTACTCAAGTTCCCAGGCAATATAGCCTGAACCACTGGTGCAGGTTTAAAATTGATAATGACTCAATCCCCTCAAATAGCGGCTCAAGAGCCATCTAACCGATCAAGCCACCGCAGTTCAGATCGGAGATGTGGTCTCATGCAGTCGGCCAGTAAGGATGGGAGTACCCCAGGGCTCTATTTTGACCCCAACGCTTTTCAATCTTTATGTAACTCCACTGGCCAGGGTGATCAGGTCATACGGCTTTGATGTAGTGTCATACGCCGATGACACTCAGATTCTGATCACCCTCGGTCCAGATCCCTTGGACACAAAAACACGCTTTATTAATTGCATGCTGCACGTTGACAGATGGATGAGTACTAATCATCTGCAACTAAACTGTAACAAGACCGAGGTGATACTTTTTGCGAAGGCACATGAGCACTGGTCAAAAGACTGGTGGCCTCCCAAACTAGGCCCCTGTCCAATTCCTAGGCCGGCAGTGCGCAATCCTGGTATCCTAATTGATGAGCAACTATCAATGAAGAACCAGGTAAACCAAACGATAGGCACCTGCTTTGGCATTATGCGCAGTTTGCGCAAAATCTTTAAATGGATTCCGATAGAGGCAAGGAAACCTTTGGTACAGGGATTGATCATCAGCCGGATGGACTATGGGAATGCCTTGTTGACACCAATAAATGAAGATCTGCTGTCTAGCTTACAGGTTCTGCAAAACACCGCGGCCAGGCTTGTGCTGAATCTGCCGTCTAGATCACCCTCAGCACCCAGCTTAAAACTCCTTCACTGGCTTCCTGTAAGGACGAGTACCAGATTCAAAACTCTCTGCCTAGCACATAAGATTATGTACGGTAGGTGCCCCAGCTACTTGGCAAAGAGACTCAGCTGGTACCAGCCTCGCAGACTATTAAGGTCCAGTAACAAATTTCTCCTTACCCCTCTTAGAGTCCGCACAGCTAAAAATGGCGGGAAATCATTTTCCTTCCTGGCGCCCACCCTCTGGAACAAATTACCCCCCCACCTACGCACTGCAACTGATCACAACTGTTTCCGTAGGGAGCTAAAAACGTGGCTGTTCGACCATTAAAACTAGTAAGATCTTCTCTCTAGCCGGAACGTCAGAGCTGTCCAACAGCGCCATGAGACCTTTGGGTGATATGTGCGCTCAATAAATATCCCTGATTTGATTTGATTTGATAGTGATAGGGCCAGGACAAATTCAGCCAATCCATCGGGTGAACAAGATCTCATCAGTAAGGGCAAAAGGAAAGTCCCTGTGTAGTACAAACCAGTCCAACACCCTATTGTGCAGGTTCCCATATGACTCCTCACAATTCTTATGTAAGAGGTGGGCTCCAGTCAGAACCACAACATAAGGACAAACGGCAGAGGGAAGGCTTAAAATAGTCTCATTTGGGAGCAAGTCTGAGTTAGAAACCTTGACCACAGGTTCCCCTCCCATAGGAAAAGACACTTGAGCTTGGGCAGCCAGTGGGGTTGGATGAACAGGTCCACCAGACGATAAGTCCATATCTGCCAGCATTGAAGGTCGCTCACTGGGAAGTCTTTGAGGCCGAGTAGGAACGGTATTACTTGACACAATGACCTCTGTGAGTTAACTCAACTGTATCGGTTTTTGCACCAAAAAAGATGTGAGCTGGGTTTCAATAGCTCCCAAGTGAGCTAGGATCGGGGGGAGCTCAGCCTGAACCAGAGTCTTACATTTTATTATACAATCATCAAGAAATCACTCTTCCCATCCAATAATGTGCAAAAGTGCGGCAGCACCTGCCTTCAATGTCTCCAATGACTGGGATGCAGGAATCCCTCAAACCATCACTCCCAGTTGTCTGTGTGTCTGGCTGTGTGGGTGCATCAGACACACTATGCCAAAACTCCTGCTTAGTTTTCTCCCCTTAGCAGACACCTTGTTAACTCCAGCATTAAGAGGAACAGCCTTTCCCACCTGTGGGGAGGCCGGGTTTCAACAAGTAGCTGCGGGAATAGACAAAACATACCGGAGGTGTTTCATCCACGGGCACAGAATTGGTGTATGAGTTCATGGACAGCCTTCTCTTGGTGAGGGCTATTTCCATACTTATGACCCCACTGCCCTTTCCAATATCCAATCGATTGAGGTACACTTAATTGGGGGAGCAGGGTAGCAATGCACCAGACGCTTTCCTCTTCCCCATAGCGAACAGTAATATAGAAGTAATATAAAATAATAATAAGAATCAGCCAGCAGGGAAAAGGGCACCACTTAACTCTCCCCTTTTATTAGAATAAAAGTTTAAATAGAGTCAAGCAGAAACGGAGACACCTTTGTAAATTAGAGGACAAAGAGAGTAGACCCAGCCCAGCCTTGTTCAGTTGCGGATAGCTGCAGATGGCCCGCTCTTGGCCAGGGCCAATGCCCGGGCATGCCCCGCATGCATCCCACCAACCCTGGGCTGCTAGCAAGTGCTTTGTAGCATTATGTTTATTTCTCCCAGCTGTCTCTCTCCTCCTCGCAGGGGCTCCCAGGGACTCATAGTCCCCCAGCAGGCTTCACAGGTGTCCTGCACAGCGGGTTCCGAGCAAGAGCATTGTAGCGCAATGCTAATTTTGGCCCGCCTCTCCCAGCATCTCTCTCCTCATCACAGGGGTTGTCTGGCACTCACAGTCCCCCAGGAGGCTCCACAGGTGTTCCGTGCAGCGGACTGCTAGCAAGTGCTTTGTAGTGTGATGTTAATTTTGGCCCATCTCTCCCAGCGGTCTCACTCCTCCTTGCAGGGGCTCTCTGGGACTCATAGTTCCCCAGTGGGATTTACAGGTGTTCTTTCTTTGATACTTTTTGTGTCTTTCCCTTTCCCTTTTTTTCCCTGACCAACATCAAAGCTCCATCCCTCTCCTACTTAATATCGGCTGCAGCATAGATGCCCAGTGGATGCAAAGCTGGTGCTCAGTTGATGCGCCAAAGGTGATCCTGATTGCGCCCATCCATGCACAGCAGTTATACGTCGAAATATCAAAAGCAAACATTTTGAGGAACCACAATATCATGTTTAAAATATCAAGGGCAAAATGTTAAGAAGGTATGTGCATATAGGTAAGTATAGATTTGGTATTCTTAACTCCACATCGATGTTCTGTGAAAAGGTACATAGGAATATATATATATATATATATATATATATATATATATATATATATATATATATATATATATATATATATACCTACCAGTAGGTAGTTATAGTGAGGACCTAGTTTCCATAGGAAAAGCGTTTTTTGATTTGCCAATATCTTTGGCGCCGTTTGACGAATGTTCGCCAAATTTTCCAAACAAAAGGTTCACTCAGGTCAGGTCCTGTCTTGAAAGTTTCGGGGTGATTTGTCAAGCAAGAGCTGAGAAAAAAGGGGGGTCCCAAAACGTGTTTTCTCCATGTTAATTTCCATAGGAAACTTTAGACACGGCTACAGCCCGAACTGCTGAACGGAATTACACCAAATTTGGCAAAAAGGTAGCTCTTGGTTCAGAAAGCACCCTTTTTTTAAATGGTATAAATCCGTTTGAAAGTTGCTGAGAAATTAAAAAAATAAAAATATCGATATCTGAGCACCGAGGAGGGTTTATTCTTTGTAACATCTCCACCTTATGGGTATATACTAGGTGCTAACATGGACTCATATGAATTTTGAATAATGCTGCTATTTGTGAAAAAAGTTTTACATTGTTTTACTTTTTTTTAGCTTCATTTTTATTCAACAATATGAGGTTGGTTTTACTAATTAGTAAGACTTTTTAGAGCTGCACAGTCTGATATTAAGTATGTATTTATTTATTCAATATGCTGCTATTTTCATGATATTATATCATGTATGCTCTATCTTTTGCACTTTAGTGATGTATTAACATTATTACCCTACAGTTTTCTATGCAATATGGATGTGTTTCTATATGTCAGTATTTTTTCCATGTCTATGTTTCAGTATCACAGCTGATGCACAGGAAAAACGTCACACACTTGCACTTTAAATGTTGTAACCGCTCCCTCAACTGTGTCATGTGATCAAGGCCCAACGTGGGCTGAAACGCGTTATGGCGGCGGTGGTGTTGGGCATGTAATAAACACCAAATTGCACCATCATTTGGGTTCGCTTCGTCTGTTCAACGGATTCCTACCTTGGTAGAGAGACGATTTTTACTGCAAGTATTTTTCGAGATTGCTTCCTCGAAATCAGCGAAACCCCTCCTTCAATTACGGGCCGTGCGGCAGGAAGCAGTGATTCTGAGCCTTCGGAATCCTCTACTCTCCAGGCAGGAGAAGTCGTGGTTGCCCCGGGACGGCGGAAGTGCACCTAGCGAGCAGGGGAGCAGTGTGGTAGAGTTGGGTCGGAGGTCGGCTGACCGGAGGACCCGTGCTTTGCCGGCAACGCCTCTTTGTAGTAGGAGCCCCGCTGACTGTTCCGTGAAGGAGTGTGCAGGATTTGGACGCCGAGAAAATTTCTCGGCGCAACAAGTCCAACAAGTATTTTTACGCCCATTACTTTCCACCATGTCCGCAGACACGTTGAGGAGTCGGGAGGAGGCAGGTAGCGGCATGTTTCATGATTCCCCATCCGGGGAACGTGTACAAAGTTCTGTATCCAGCAGTCCGCCGGATTCACAGCTGAAGATTAAAGAGCTCTTTAAAAACCTGGAGAAGGCAAGTAAAGCGGAGCAGGCGAAGTGGTGGGAGCACCGTTCTCTCACCAGGTACTTGGAGGTGGGCAGGATACCGCGGGGTCTGCGAATAATGCTCGCACCGAGCTATGAGAACCCGGACCCCTGCATGTTATCCGAATGGGCTGAATGTAACCTTGAGTCCTCTCGGCGTTTGGTGGAAATCCTTGTTAAATACGCCGAGAGTGACCGGGTGGTACTACAAGGTAAAATCGACGCCCTGAATGCTGAAATAGAGAAGATTCCAAGTACTGCCAATATTGCCAAGTATCGGGATGAAATGACAGCGCGCTTGCATCGTGAGGAGGAGATAATAAAAAAAAGGAAAACCTATAAATTTCAACGAGACCGGTTGGACTAGGAAAATGGGCAAATATTTACTTTTGCTAAAAAGTACGACAATGTTAAAGCAAGCAAGAAGTTAATACCTAGTCCCTTGTCTTCATTACAAACATCGAATAATGACGCACCACTGGCTTCATCACTTTCAGACTTAAGCTCCAATATTGACAGCGAGTCAGATAATGATCAGCAACGAGCACAGCGTTTGGGGTTTCGAAAATTCACACTGGCACAGGAATTAGATTGTATGCGCCAGGATCGGAGGCAGACTCTACGTTCTGGTGCTCGAAATGCAAATACCAACAAAGCACCAACAGGAAGCGGGGCGCAAGGCGACGACGCAACAGGCAACACAAATGTGAGTACAAAGCCACCCTACAGAAAACCCCGAAAGCAATGGAAGCGCAAATAGATTCAAGCTTTAATACTTGTGATTCCCAAACTGTTATTAATCTTACTCAAATACCATTGAGTGAAAAGGAAACTAACATTCTATCATTAGGGTTATCGTTCAGTGCCAAAAGTAACTTTGATTATGCTGGTACCAGAATAGACTTGTACAAATACGTGCGCAAGTTGAAACTTTGTAAGTTTCATTTATTAAATAAATCAGCACGTTTAGTACCACCTATATCACCTAAATTGAGTCCGCCTATACTTACAGCTGGTGATGCGGAGTTATTGCAGGATTTGTTGCAGATGCAGGGAGAGAACAGCACTGACACTTCATTAACCAACTCGGGCATGGGGCACAGAATGATCACTGCCCCCACTAATTTCAAACCCAAATCAACATTTTGCCCCTTAATGTTGAAAGACAACATAGATGTATTTCATGAGGAAGTTTCTCAAGATCTGAAGTTGCTGCACCAAAAACAAGTCAATATGAATAAAAGACATCATTATCGTGACTTTGCTTATCACCAACTAATTAAGAAACTTCAAAACAATGTGAATGTCATTATTCGACAGTCAGACAAAGGTGGCAATGTTGTGTTGTGGCCAAGGGAAATGTACATGGAGGAGGCACTTGGTCAACTTAACGACAGGGAGTGTTATAAAAGATCCACTATGACAGAGGTTAAAGTGGCCTGGAATTTGTTTTACACCAGTTTGCTGGCATGGAGGAGTACTGGGCTATTAACTATGGACGAGTTTAAATTCTTAAAGAATGATCATCCGGTGATGCCCATTGTTTACTTTATACCGAAAATTCATAAGAACAATGTGAAGCCACCTGGACGCCCTATAATCTCGGCCTGTAATAGTATCATGGAAAATGCCAGCAAGTATGTTGATTTCTTTTACAGGATTTCGTTAAGAACCTTCCTTCTTTTATTCTTGACACTGGTGATCTTTTACAGAAACTAGAGGGAATGACATGGCAATCTGATTACCTATTGATGTCACTTGATGTATCTTCCCTATACACCAGTATCCATCACAGGGATGGCTTAAAAGCTATTGAATACTATTTAAACACGAGTCCTATTTGTTTTCTCGAACATAACAGGATGTTATTGTCAATGATCAATTTGTGCCTTGAACATAATTTTTCCTGTTTTCTAACCAAGTATTCCAGCAGGTGAGAGGTGTGGCTATGGGGGCCTGTTTCTCCCCTAGTTATGCCTGCCTGCATATGGGGCACTGGGAGGAGCAGGTCCTCAGGCCCACCTATCCTGAAATCATGTCCGAAAATGTTGTGAAATGGTTCAGGTATATTGATGACCTGTTGATAATTTGGAAAGGACCAGAGCGTGAGGCTTCACAGTTCATTGAGACACTTAATAAAAACAATTTGAATCTCAGCTTTACTGGTCAGTTAAGCAACAGGTCAATATGCTTTTTAGATGTGGAAATTTTCATCCAACAGAATAAACTTCACACTAGAATATATAGGAAACCCACCTCTGGCAATGCTATATTACATGCCTCTAGCCATCACCCTGCACATTTAATCAGTAGCATTCCCTATGGGGAAATGCTACGAATAAGAAGAATTTGCAGCACGGACCATGATTGTCTGATGGCACAGAAAGATTGCAGGGACAGGTTCTTAAGGAGGGGCTATCGCCCAGAAGTGGTCGATATAGCCATACGTAAAGCCAATGAACCTGGTAGACCACAGGTGTTAGCAGGTAAAACCAAGTTGGTACAGAATGAGCAAACTGAGACCAGACTGATTCTAACCTACAATAATCAACACAATACGATTCGCAAGATAGTGAACAGAAATTGGGCACTGATTAAGAGCGATCCAGTATTGGGGACCCAATTGTCACGATCTCCTAGTATAACATATAGAAAGGCGAGTTCAATGAGTAACTGTTTGGTGTCAAGTAGCCCTGAGGTTAGAACCAGTAGTTCGTGGCTAAACATGAGTAAAGGTTTCATTAAGTGTTCTGTTTGTAAAGCCTGTAGGAATGGAGTTAGTAAGACTGAATATATGAATCCGCTTACTAACAGACTTGTTCGTATTCGGAAAAAACTGACATGTAAGTCTGAATTTGCAGTATATGTGCTGGAGTGTCCCTGTGGCCTGCGCTATGTGGGAAGCACCAAGTTGCAGGTCCACAAGAGGATACTCCAGCACATTCGTGCCATCAACAACGGTGATGATGCATATCCTGTCGCTAGACACTTTGAGGAAGCCCATGCCAAAAATTCCGGTGATTTAAAGTACTTTGTAATTGTTATGGTCCCACCACTGAGAAGAGGTGGGGATCGTGAATCCATGTTACGCAGACTAGAAACAAGGTACATTATAGAATTGGACTGTAAAACACCAAATGGACTGAACTCTAGTGAAGATTTTTTCACTCATCTTTAATTAATCAATGAGATTACTATATACCTATGTAGCTGCCTACCTACTCGAGAAAAAATGTTTTTAAAATATTTTAACTTAAGAATTCAATTTTAATGTATTGTCTGTCGTTTTACACTTTTTGCACATGGTATTTGCACTTTAGATTGTGACATGTTTTTGTGCATCTTTTGCACTGATTTAAAATGAGACATGGATTTTTTGTCAACTGCCCACTTGGGCTTTATTCTTTGTAACATCTCCACCTTATGGGTATATACTAAGTGCTAACATGGACTCATATGAATTTTGAATAATGCTGCTATTTGTGAAAAAAGTTTTACATTGTTTTACTTTTTTTAGCTTCATTTTTATTCAACAATATGAGGTTGGTTTTACTAATTAGTAAGACTTTTTAGAGCTGCACAGTCTGATATTAAGTATGTATTTATTTATTCAATATGCTGCTATTTTCATGATATTATATCATGTATGCTCTATCTTTTGCACTTTAGTGATGTATTAACATTATTACCCTACAGTTTTCTATGCAATATGGATGTGTTTCTATATGTCAGTATTTTTTCCATGTCTATGTTTCAGTATCACAGCTGATGCACAGGAAAAACGTCACACACTTGCACTTTAAATGTTGTAACCGCTCGCTCAACTGTGTCATGTGATCAAGGCCCCACGTGGGCTGAAACGCGTTATGGCGGCGGTGGTGTTGGGCATGTAATAAACACCAAATTGCACCATCATTTGGGTTCGCTTCGTCTGTTCAACGGATTCCTACCTTGGTAGAGAGACGATTTTTACTGCAAGTATTTTTCGAGATTGCTTCCTCGAAATCAGCGAAACCCCTCCTTCAATTACGGGCCGTGCGGCAGGAAGCAGTGATTCTGAGCCTTCGGAATCCTCTACTCTCCAGGAAGGAGAAGTCGTGGTTGCCCCGGGACGGCGGAAGTGCACCTAGTGAGCAGGGGAGCAGTGTGGTAGAGTTGGGTCGGAGGTCGGCTGACCGGAGGACCCGTGCTTTGCCGGCAACGCCTCTTTGTAGTAGGAGCCCCGCTGACTGTTCCGTGAAGGAGTGTGCAGGATTTGGACGCCGATATTTTCTCGGCGCAACAAGTCCAACAAGTATTTTTACGCCCATTACTTTCCACCATGTCAGCAGACACGTTGAGGAGTCGGGAGGAGGCAGCTAGCGGCATGTTTCATGATTCCCCATCCGGGGAACGTGTACAAAGTTCTGTATCCAGCAGTCCACCGGATTCACAGCTGAAGATTAAAGAGCTCTTTAAAAATCTGGAGAAGGCAAGTAAAGCGGAGCAGGCGAAGTGGTGGGAGCACCGTTCTCTCACCAGGTACTTGGAGGTGGGCAGGATACCGCGGGGTCTGCGAATAATGCTCGCACCGAGCTATGAGAACCCGGACCCCTGCATGTTATCCGAATGGGCTGAATGTAACCTTGAGTCCTCTCGGCGTTTGGTGGAAATCCTTGTTAAATACGCCGAGAGTGACCGGGTGGTACTACAAGGTAAAATCGACGCCCTGAATGCTGAAATAGAGAAGATTCCAAGTACTGCCAATATTGCCAAGTATCGGGATGAAATGACAGCGTGCTTGCATCGTGAGGAGGAGATAATAAAAAAATGGAAAACCTATAAATTTCAACGAGACCGGTTGGACTAGGAAAATGGGCAAATATTTACTTTTGCTAAAAAGTACGACAATGTTAAAGCAAGCAAGAAGTTAATACCTAGTCCCTTGTCTTCATTACAAACATCGAATAATGACGCACCACTGGCTTCATCACTTTCAGACTTAAGCTCCAATATTGACAGCGAGTCAGATAATGATCAGCAACGAGCACAGCGTTTGGGGTTTCGAAAATTCACACTGGCACAGGAATTAGATTGTATGCGCCAGGATCGGAGGCAGACTCTACGTTCTGGTGCTCGAAATGCAAATACCAACAAAGCACCAACAGGAAGCGGGGCGCAAGGCGACGACGCAACAGGCAACACAAATGTGAGTACAAAGCCACCCTACAGAAAACCCCGAAAGCAATGGAAGCGCAAATATATTCAAGCTTTAATACTTGTGATTCCCAAACTGTTATTAATCTTACTCAAATACCATTGAGTGAAAAGGAAACTAACATTCTATCATTAGGGTTATCGTTCAGTGCCAAAAGTAACTTTGATTATGCTGGTACCAGAATAGACTTGTACAAATACGTGCGCAAGTTGAAACTTCGTAAGTTTCATTTATTAAATAAATCAGCACGTTTAGTACCACCTATATCACCTAAATTGAGTCCGCCTATACTTACAGCTGGTGATGCGGAGTTATTGCAGGATTTGTTGCAGATGCAGGGAGAGAACAGCACTGACACTTCATTAACCAACTCGGGCATGGGGCACAGAATGATCACTGCCCCCACTAATTTCAAACCCAAATCAACATTTTGCCCCTTAATGTTGAAAGACAACATAGATGTATTTCATGAGAAAGTTTCTCAAGATCTGAGGTTGCTGCACCAAAAACAAGTCAATATGAATAAAAGACATCATTATCGTGACTTTGCTTATCACCAACTAATTAAGAAACTTCAAAACAATGTGAATGTCATTATTCGACAGTCAGACAAAGGTGGCAATGTTGTGTTGTGGCCAAGGGAAATGTACATGGAGGAGGCACTTGGTCAACTTAACGACAGGGAGTGTTATAAAAGATCCACTATGACAGAGGTTAAAGTGGCCTGGAATTTGTTTTACACCAGTTTGCTGGCATGGAGGAGTACTGGGCTATTAACTATGGACGAGTTTAAATTCTTAAAGAATGATCATCCGGTGATGCCCATTGTTTACTTTATACCGAAAATTCATAAGAACAATGTGAAGCCACCTGGACGCCCTATAATCTCGGCCTGTAATAGTATCATGGAAAATGCCAGCAAGTATGTTGATTTCTTTTTACAGGATTTCGTTAAGAACCTTCCTTCTTTTATTCTTGACACTGGTGATCTTTTACAGAAACTAGAGGGAATGACATGGCAATCTGATTACCTATTGATGTCACTTGATGTATCTTCCCTATACACCAGTATCCATCACAGGGATGGCTTAAAAGCTATTGAATACTATTTAAACATGAGTCCTATTTGTTTTCTCGAACATAACAGGATGTTATTGTCAATGATCAATTTGTGCCTTGAACATAATTTTTTCCTGTTTTCTAACCAAGTATTCCAGCAGGTGAGAGGTGTGGCTATGGGGGCCTGTTTCTCCCCTAGTTATGCCTGCCTGCATATGGGGCACTGGGAGGAGCAGGTCCTCAGGCCCACCTATCCTGAAATCATGTCCGAAAATGTTGTGAAATGGTTCAGGTATATTGATGACCTGTTGATAATTTGGAAAGGACCAGAGCGTGAGGCTTCACAGTTCATTGAGACACTTAATAAAAACAATTTGAATCTCAGCTTTACTGGTCAGTTAAGCAACAGGTCAATATGCTTTTTAGATGTGGAAATTTTCATCCAACAGAATAAACTTCACACTAGAATATATAGGAAACCCACCTCTGGCAATGCTATATTACATGCCTCTAGCCATCACCCTGCACATTTAATCAGTAGCATTCCCTATGGGGAAATGCTACGAATAAGAAGAATTTGCAGCACGGACCATGATTGTCTGATGGCACAGAAAGATTGCAGGGACAGGTTCTTAAGGAGGGGCTATCGCCCAGAAGTGGTCGATATAGCCATACGTAAAGCCAATGAACCTGGTAGACCACAGGTGTTAGCAGGTAAAACCAAGTTGGTACAGAATGAGCAAACTGAGACCAGACTGATTCTAACCTACAATAATCAACACAATACGATTCGCAAGATAGTGAACAGAAATTGGGCACTGATTAAGAGCGATCCAGTATTGGGGACCCAATTGTCACGATCTCCTAGTATAACATATTGAAAGGCGAGATCAATGAGTAACTGTTTGGTGTCAAGTAGCCCTGAGGTTAGAACCAGTAGTTCGTGGCTAAACATGAGTAAAGGTTTCATTAAGTGTTCTGTTTGTAAAGCCTGTAGGAATGGAGTTAGTAAGACTGAATATATGAATCCGCTTACTAACAGACTTGTTCGTATTCAGAAAAAACTGACATGTAAGTCTGAATTTGCAGTATATGTGCTGGAGTGTCCCTGTGGCCTGCGCTATGTGGGAAGCACCAAGTTGCAGGTCCACAAGAGGATACTCCAGCACATTCGTGCCATCAACAACGGTGATGCTGCATATCCTGTCGCTAGACACTTTGAGGAAGCCCATGCCAAAAATTCCGGTGATTTAAAGTACTTTGTAATTGATATGGTCCCACCACTGAGAAGAGGTGGGGATCGTGAATCCATGTTACGCAGACTAGAAACAAGGTACATTATAGAATTGGACTGTAAAACACCAAATGGACTGAACGCTAGTGAAGATTTTTTCACTCATCTTTAATTAATCAATGAGATTACTATATACCTATGTAGCTGCCTACCTACTCGAGAAAAAATGTTTTTAAAATATTTTAACTTAAGAATTCAATTTTAATGTATTGTCTGTCGTTTTACACTTTTTGCACATGGTATTTGCACTTTAGATTGTGACATGTTTTTGTGCATCTTTTGCACTGATTTAAAATGAGACATGGATTTTTTGTCAACTGCCCACTTGGGCTTTATTCTTTGTAACATCTCCACCTTATGGGTATATACTAGGTGCTAACATGGACTCATATGAATTTTGAATAATGCTGCTATTTGTGAAAAAAGTTTTACATTGTTTTACTTTTTTTAGCTTCATTTTTATTCAACAATATGAGGTTGGTTTTACTAATTAGTAAGACTTTTTAGAGCTGCACAGTCTGATATTAAGTATGTATTTATTTATTCAATATGCTGCTATTTTCATGATATTATATCATGTATGCTCTATCTTTTGCACTTTAGTGATGTATTAACATTATTACCCTACAGTTTTCTATGCAATATGGATGTGTTTCTATATGTCAGTATTTTTTCCATGTCTATGTTTCAGTATCACAGCTGATGCACAGGAAAACGTCACACACTTGCACTTTAAATGTTGTAACCGCTCCCTCAACTGTGTCATGTGATCAAGGCCCCACGTGGGCTGAAACGCGTTATGGCAGCGGTGGTGTTGGGCATGTAATAAACACCAAATTGCACCATCATTTGGGTTCGCTTCGTCTGTTCAACGGATTCCTACCTTGGTAGAGAGATGATTTTTACTGCATATATATATATATATATATATATATATATATATATATATATATATATATATATATATATATATATATATATATATATTACCTACCAGTAGGTAGTTATAGTGAGGACCTAGTTTCCATAGGAAAAGCGTTTTTTGATTTGCCAATATCTTTGGCGCCGTTTGACGAATGTTCGTGAAATTTTCCAAACAAAAGGTTCACTCAGGTCAGGTCCTGTCTTGAAAGTTTCGGGGTGATTTGTCAAGCGGGAGCTGAGAAAAAAGGGGGGTCCCAAAACGTGTTTTCTCCATGTTAATTTCCATAGGAAACTTTAGACACGGCTACAGCCCGAACTGCTGAACGGAATTACACCAAATTTGGCAAAAAGGTAGCTCTTGGTTCAGAAAGCACCCTTTTTTTAAATGGTATAAATCCGTTTGAAAGTTGCTGAGAAATTAAAAAAATAAAAATATCGATATCTGAGCACCGAGGAGGGTTCGCAAACCCTCCAGAGCACGAGCTCAATTCTGATTGGCTGCCAACACTCCAAACCAGAATGTGTTGGCAGCCACCTTGTGACTCTGTAACCGAGTCACAAGAAAACAGTGGAAAAAAGGTTAAAAAACAAGAAAAGGGGGCAGGGTAGAAACACCCTGACCCCCTAGACCCCCTGACCCCTTAGACCGCAGCGGAATTCTTTAGCGCTGATCGGAGGCCCTGCAGCCTTTCTCTATCACTCAAATGCGACTACTAGTTAAAGTAGCATGTTTCTGCACCTCTGACTTAGAGGTATTTTTAATCCCCCTGCCCTATTATATACTAGGGCCTTACAGGGGAGGTCATGCCAATCACAGGGGTACCCCAACCCATAGTGTACCCTAGTATATGCAGGTGTTTTCACTGTATTCTAAGTGTCTTTTAGCATAGCACTGGCTCTAGGCCTGGTTAGTCAGAGTCAGTTACCACCAGTACCCGTCAGCAAAACGTTGGGGGCACAGGATGACTTTTCAACAAGGCCTCTTTCTGCACCTCTGTTGGTTCTTTCTGCATATCTTTTGCTTCTTTCTGCACCTTTCTTTGTCTTTCTGGACTTCTGTTGCCTCTTTCTGCATTTCTCTTGCTTCTTTCTGCGCCTTTCTTCCTCTTTCTGCACATGTCCTACCTCTTTAGGCATAGTTAGAAATTAGCATTTAAAAAACCTTAGAAATTCACTGAAAAAACCACAGGTTTCAGGGACGTTATAGTTAGAAATTAGCATTTAAAAAACCTTTGAAATTCATCGAAAAAAACATAGGTTTCAGGGACATTATAGTTAGTTGGACATTTCACTCGTACAAAACCAGCGAAATTCGGCCGTTATAGTTAGTTCAGCTAACTATAACTCACGCCCCTGCAATGCACTGCTGATGACGTCACATATTACATCATTCATGACATGGTCAGTGACATCACTGATGACATTTTAAATGGCATCACTGATGACATAATTTGGTGACTGTGAGTGTTTTTAAAAAGTTTATGAGTGTTAAATATATATACCCCAAGGTGTATTGGTGAATCAGTGGGTGTATGAGTGCCTGTTGTGATGATTCAGTGGGTGCATGACTGACTGTTTAACTGAGTGATTAGTGTTATCAGTGAATGTATGGGTGAGTGGCTGGTTGTGTGAATGTCTGTATCAGTCAGTCAGTTGGGGTCTATGTGGCTGTATGGGTGTGTGAGTGTTTACTTGAGTGGCTGTATTGGTGAGTGATTGGTTGTGAGTACCTGTATGGTTGTCTGAGTGTCTGTGTGGGTGGGTGAGCGGGTGTGTGACTGCCTGTATCGATGAGTGAGTGGGTGAGTCAGTGGATGTATGGGTTAGTGTTTATGGGTGAGTGTGTGTATGGCTGTGCGGATGAGGAAGTGGATGTGTCAGTGGTATATGGGTGAGTAACTGGGTATGTGGAAGGCAGTATAGGTGAGTAATGGGATAAATGAGTGACTGTATGAGTCAGTGAGTGAGTGTGAGAGTGGCTGTATGGCTGAGTGTGTGCTTGTGTCAGTGTCTGTATAGGTGAGTGAGTATGTGTTAGTATCTGTATGATTAAGTAAGTGGGTGTGTGTATCTGCATGGGCAAGTAAGTGGCTGTGTGATTGACTATATGGGTGAGTGACTGGGTGTGTGAGTAGCTCTATGGATGACTGACTCAGTGTGTGAGTGGCTGTATGTATGGGTGTATGAGTGGATATGTTAGTGGTTGTATTAGTGACAGAGTGGGTGTATGAGTGGCTGTATGGGTGAGTGAGTGGATGTGTGTATAGATCTATGAATCAGTGAGTGGGTATGTAAGTACTGGAAAAGGTCTGTGAATGGGTTTGTGAATGGTTGTATGGGAGTGGGAGTGAAAGGTTCTATGGGGGTGTGAGCGGGTGCGTCAGTGATTCTGTGGATGATGTCATTTGAGATGTCATCAGTGATGTCATCAGTGATGTCACTGACCATGTCATCAGAGATGTAATATGTGAGGTCAGCAGTGCATTGCAGGGGGCGTGAGTTATAGTTAGCTCACTATAACTGCTGAATTTTACTGGTTTTGTATATGTGAAATCTGTGCCTAGCTATAACATCCCTGTAACCTTTGGTGATTTTTTTCAGTGAATTTCTAAGGTTTTTTATATGCTAATTCCTAACTCTAACGTCTGTGTAACCTTTGTTTTTTTCTATGGATTTCTAAGGCTTTTTTAAATGCTAATTCCTAACTATAACATCCCTGTAACCTTTGTTTTTTTCAGTGAATTTCTATGTTTTTTTAAGTAGTAGTCCCGTTTGCAGAGTGGTGAAGAAAGGGGACTAGGCCTCCGACCAGCTCTCAGGAATCCCGCAGTGTAGGACTTTCAGGAGGTACGAGTAGGGTTTCTTGGCCCTCAAGGTCCCTCAGGAGTAAAGTGGACTTCATATCCCAACCAGTAGTGTGCCAGGAGGAGCGTTTGCAGAGTGGTGGAGAAAGGAGGCGTGGCCTCCGAAGACCTCTTAGAAATCCTGCTGCATGGGACTTACTGGAGGTAACAGGAGGGGTTGCTGGCCCCCAAGGACAACCTCAGCAGCCAAGGGGACTTCATCCCCCAACTAGTAGTGCGCCAGGAGGCATGTTGGCAGAGTGGTAGAGAAAGGGGGCGTGCAAACGAAGTCCCCTCACCAATCCCACAGTGTGAGACTTACTGAAGGTAACAGGAGGGGTAGTTGGCGCACAAGGACATCCTTGGGGGCCAACAACTCCTCCTGTTACCTCCAGTAAGCCCCACACAGCACAATTGCTTAGAGGTCTTCAGAAGCCCACACCTCATTTCTCCACCACTCTGCAAACGTGTCTCCTGGCACACTAATGGTTGGGGGATGAAGTCCCCTTGGCTCCAGAGGGTCCTTGGGGGCCAACTACCCCTCCTGTAACCTCCAGTAGGGCCACACAGCAGGATTTCTGGGAGGTCTATGGAGGCCATGCCCCCTTTCTACACCACTCTGCAAACACGTCGTCTAGAGCACTACTGATTGGGGGATGAAGTCACCTAGGCTTCAGAGGGTCCTTGGGGGCCAACAACCCCATCTGTAACCTCCAGTAAGGCCCACATCGCGGGATTGCTGAGAGGTCATCAGAGGCAATGCCCCCTTTCTCCACCTCTCTGCAAACACGCTTCCTGGCACACTAGTGGTTGGAGGAAGAAGTCCACTTTAGTCCTAAGGCCCTCAAAAGCTGAGGGGACTTCATCCCCCAACCAGCAGTGTCCCATGAGGCTCGTTTGCAGAGTGGTGGAGAAAGGGGGCGTGGTCTGGCCTTGAGCATGCCCCCCTCCCGGGCTAATGTCAGCCCGGGGCCTGGCCTCAGTACTTGGTGCCCTGGGTGACCTGAGGGCCCCCGCGGTCCCTGCCAGCTCCCTGCCTCCTGCCAAAGCTGGCATTGATTTCACACATAGGGAGCTGCTAACATGCAGCTCCCTGTGTGTAAAAGCAAAGTGTGCTCCACTTTGAGCTCTCACTTGCTTAAAGCAGAGCACTGTTAGCTATGGCTTGGCTGAAGCCATAGCAAACTTCAATGTCCCAAGGGTGGGCACCCCGGGACATTGCTGGTGCTGGCCCTTGGGGATGGGTGGTCCCCAGGGCCATGTATTGCTCCAGGAAGGGGTACCACATTTCTTCTTTTTGGGCCTGCCCCAGGGAGGTGACGGTCCCTGGGGCCGAAAATGGCCCAGGAGGAGGGGCCACATGGCCCCATCCCATTTTAGAGTTTGGCCCTGGGGGGGTGGTGGTCCCCGGGGGTCCGTGAGTCCCCCCCCAAGCCAAATATAAAAATCCCCGGGTAGATGGTGGTCCCCAGGGCGGGGGGGATCTGCAAGGCCCCCCATATTATTGTAATTAGCACTAACTTTTGGTCTAAGTTAGACTTTTGGTCTAAACTTAGACCAAAAGTCTAATTTTAGTAGTAGTAAAGTTAGACTTTTGGTCTAAGTTAGACTTTTAGTCTAAACTTAGACCAAAAGTCTAACTTTACTACTCTTAAATGCCCTTTGTGAATACTGAAAGTCGTAAAGTTAGACTTTCACCTCAGATTACTTCTGTGAATCGGGCCCATAGTGTTTCTGAAGCCAACACGTGTTTAGTTTATGGTGTAGGTACACCAGCACACTTCATCAGGGCTAACATCGAGTATGCCAATTCATATCTAAAGTCACAAGGTCTTTAAGTATGTAGTCATCAGAAGTCTAATATCCAACCAAAAGGTGTAAACTTAAAACTGCAAAGTTTTAGAATCAATGGTCCAGTATTGGAAGAGAGTGATGAATGATCCACGAGGAATATCATGGATCCTGAATTGTCTTTATAAACTTTTGCCCATCAGTGCCGCCTCTTCAGTTTTTGAATTCTTCCAGAATCTGAAGACATGCCTTTTCCACTAGACCCGGCCTTGCTTGACCCATGCAACCCCTGCTATAAGCATGAGGATTCCCTCCTGGGTGAGTCATTTGCTGTATAAATACACATAACTTAACATATTTATGTTAATTTATTTTAAAAAAGATAGACCTTAGAAGGCAGTCATTTTGAGATTCACTAGTAGTTCATATGGTACATATGCTGTTGTAGAGAATTGACTGCTGAACAAATATTTAAAAAAGGAATGAAAACCCTTGATCAGTTCAAAAGCTATGAGTCAAAAACATATTTCCAACATGATGACTTGTGTTCGTTGGGACTAGATCCTACAATGCTTAAAACTACAATTTGGGTGTAAACATTTCTTCCACCAAGTATCATGTTTTTTACCTTAGAAAATTTTAGACATATCTTCTGGACTAAAGCCCCATCTCCCTTAAAGAGATGTTATACATTTTGTAAAACAGACATAAGAAATATCTTCATTTTTAACAATATTGTGCAACTTTGTGTGGCATAGTGAAGCTTGTCTGAGGAGTATTTGTGTTGGCTCAATACATTTAAAATCGAGGTACTAGAAAATTTTACAACTATACGAAAATCTGGAGCTGTTATATCAAAAATCTTACCACCATCATCCCCACTTGACATGTATGCACTTCATTTTCCTGAATTCCCAGTGCAAAAATACATTTATTGTCAGATTCCGCAGGAGTTTTGTTTTCTATGACGTTATAATGTCTTGATGTGTGAGAGCTACTAGGTCGGTGCAAGTGCATTCTTGCTGTGTGCTGTGCATCCGCATTGCCTAAACTGAACATTCTAAAGCTAGTTTTGTTTCACTAAGTAAACATTTAACTCAACTAGGGTAGCCAGGCTTGAGAGGCAAAGCAGTCCCTGGAC
This sequence comes from Calotriton arnoldi, assembly GCA_963921515.1. Taxonomy (NCBI): domain Eukaryota; kingdom Metazoa; phylum Chordata; class Amphibia; order Caudata; family Salamandridae; genus Calotriton; species Calotriton arnoldi. The sequence continues at coordinate 2,224,974 of CAWUFW010002195.1, read as the reverse complement.
AAAAATGACTGGGTTGTTGTATTTTCATAATTCTTTGTTTTTATTTGGGGGACTTTTGTCTATCACAGCCCTAAATTCAGGCTGAAGCAGTAACTTACACATTTCTTATTTTTATTTTGAGTGTTATTTAGCGTGAACTTGCCCCAAGCGCATCAGAGCGCTTTACATGGATTACATATTCATCATTTAAGGGGGTATTATAAGAGTGGGAGGAAAGAGTCATACAATATAAGGCTTTAAAAGGATTGAATATACATTGTTTACAAGAGGTATAACAAAAGTGGGAAGAAAGAAGTCATACAATATAATGCTTCATAAGAATTACATAAACATTGTTCACAGGAGGCATCATAAGATGGGAAGGAAAAAGTAATAATTTGTAAGGCAAGTAGGAGGGAATAGAGGTCAGAGTGAACAAAGAATTTGTTGGACATGGAATTTTGTAAACAAAACACAGTCATTTAGGTGGATGAGTGTAGGAGTGTGTTGAGAAGAGACAGTTTTAGATTTTTCCTGAGGTGAAATTAGGATTGTTTGTCACAGAGTTCCTTAGGGAAGGCATTCAAAATTCTAGGGGCATTCCCTGAGAATGATTGAGTGAGAGATTTAGTTGCCTTGAACTTGGGAGGGAGGAGGAGAAGAGTGTTCGCGCTTTGTGGAGGTCTCTTTTGGCCCGCTTTTGTGAGTTTGTTTGCGAGGTAGGTTGGTTTTCCATGGAAGAGGGCTTTGTGTGTTTTGCTTCAAATGGTAGCCAGTTGAGTTTCTTAAGTGTGGGAGTGATGTGGTTGAAACGCCTCCTTCCAGAGAGCAATCTAGCCGCTGCATTAAGTGTGGATTTAATTGGCAAGAGGTGGATTTTTGGGGTGACAGTAATCGTTACGTTGTCGTAGTTCAGCTTGGAGAGGAAAAGGGAATGGATTACGGTCTCCAGAGGGGATAAATGGTTTTGTTTTCTTTTATGTGTTTTAGAGTCTAGAAGGCACTTTTTGCTGAGGCGTTGATATGCTCTTTCATGTTCAGGCTATTGTTGAGAGTGATCCAGAGAGATTTGACAGAGTTGGATATAGGTAGTTTATAGTTTAGTGCAGTTAAACTGTTGAGCCAGTTGTGGATGGGGTGGGTATTGTTTTTTGGCTGAATAAGGAGGAGTTCGGATTTTTGGGGGGGTTTATCTTTAAGTGGTTGTTGTTGAGCCAGGTGTGTATCAGTGAGAAAGTATTGTTGAGGTGATGGATGTCTTTAAGTGAAGCGATTTTGATATGCAGATGGGTGTCATCTGCGTAAAGATGGCAGGCAATCCTGGCTTGTTTCAAGATCAGTGTGAGCGGCTCCATGTAGAGGTTGAAGAGGACAGGTGATAGGATAGAACCTTGGGGGACTCCTTGGTTAACTGATGTTGCTGTCGGTTGATTGTTTAGTTCAGGTCTGATGAGAACCATTGTAAGACCGTACCACAAATGCCAACCCTTTGAGAGAGGGTGTTAAGAAGAATGTTGTGGTTGATGGTATCAAAGGCTGCTCATAGGTCCAGGAGGATTAGGAGACAGGCATCCCCCTTGTCAATGGATATATGTATGTTGTCAGTGATGTTCAGGATTGCAATCTCCGTACTACAGCCTTTTCTGAATCTGGATTGGAATGTGTAGTGTAAGTTGAATTTCTCAATGTGATTATTTAATTGAAAGAGGACACATTTTTTGATGGTTTTAGCAAGTAGGGGAAGGTTGGTAATGGGTCTGAAATTATCGAGGTTATTGGGGCCAGCATCAGGCTTCTTGATGATGGGTGTGATTTGGCCAAGTTTGAGAGAGGCCGGCATGGAGCCGTTGGATAGGTAGGAGTTGATGATATTAGTCCAGGGCAGAGCAATGATGTGTTTGAGATTTTCAACAAGAGAGGAGAGGAGAGAGTTCGAGAGGTCGGAGGTCGGTTTCATAGATGATAGTATTTGTGGACTTCCTTTTCAGATATATATTCAAATTCAGACCAAGTTGCGTTGTTTTTTGGATGAAGGTGGCTGACGATGGAGCTCTGGAATGCTGAGAGGGTGGAGATGTAGAGGTCATCATCAGTTGGTGCGGGGTATTGTTAGAGGCGGGGTCTTTAGTGGGAAGAGGTGAGGGGAGGGGGCCCAATGAAAGTTCAATGTTTGTTATTTTGTCTGAGAAGAATTTATCGAACTCTTCACAGCATTTGGTGGAGACATCTAAAGGATGTTAAGGAATAGAAGAGGTTTGGTTTTTAATGATCTTGAAAAGGTCTTTGGGATGGTTTCTGGAATGGTCCAGTTGGGTTCTGAAAGAGGCAGATGTTTCTCTGAAGATGTGTTATAATTTAAATGTTATGTTCAGAAGGAGAGAGATGGGCTAGAGAGGGTTACTTTCTCCATTTTCTTTCCGTCAATCCGAGTTGTTACCTCTCATTGTTAAGATCTGTATTGAACCATGATCTGGAGGGGGCACTTCTTTATTTTTTGAGGTTTTAGGGGGCGATGGTGTCAAGAAGTTCAGTCATTTTGGGGAAGTAGTGGGAGGTGAGTTCATTGGTGGTGGCCAGTTCAGGGGGGAGGAGTAATGTCGGAGCTAATTAGCGAACCTGGCTCTAATTGCTGGATTTGGTGTAGGTTTCTAGACCAGTTCTTTGGCAGGTGAGTTTGAGTGGGGAGCTTAGATTGTTTGATGTTGAAGTTGATGAGAATTAGGTGATGGTCGGACCAATCAATGGAAGGATGGAGCGGAGGGAGATGGCATTGTGGTCAGAGATGATAGCGTCAAGGGTAGCACCTTTGTTGTGGGTTTGCTTTGTTGCTTCTTACAGTGTTGAATAAGATCTTTTGATTCCAGGAGGGAGTCTAGTGCTTGTACTGTAGTGTCATCAGTATTATTCAGGTGTGAGCTTAGATCTCCAACAACAATGTCTGTGGTATCATTCAGGGAGTTCAATGTTATAAGGTTTGTTAGTTCTTCTAAGAATTGATGTTTTTCACCTGGAGGGTGATAGACCGTGGGGGGTTTCAGGGAGTTTGGGCCTTTCGAAGGAAGGGTAACTCCTAGGTATTCAAAGGTTGAGCATTCAACTGTGTGGAAGGGAGTTAGGTGGAGGTCCTTATTGAGCATGATTGCTAGTCCACCACCAGGCCTATATTTGCGGTTGCGACGAATGATTGAGAAACCTGGTGGGACGAGGAGATCCATGAAGGATGATGAGTGGTCATTTGGCCAGGTTTGCATCAGAAAACATAGGTCAATTTTATGAAGTAGGATGGTTTCCGCTTTTTCAGTGGCTTGCTTAGATGCTGACTGACAGTTTAGGAGCATGTCATTTAATGTGGTTGCCGTTTTCAGATCAGATTGAGTGAGGTGTATGGGGGTGAGTTGGACTGGTGGTCTGGGAGGGTGATTGGTGATAGGGATCCTGCTCGTACTGAGAATGACCGGGATTTTAGGGTAGGAGGATTGGCTGGTGGTAGTGGCATAGCAGTTGATGAAGGCTTCCACTTCATTAAATGACATATCAGGAGTAGCACATCTGGGTTTGAGATGGTACTGTTTAAGAAGGATAGTTGACCAAGAGTGGACTGGGAGGGGACTGAAGGTGGATTGGTGACTGACAAATCAGGAAGTGAGTTGGGTTGAACTTGACGTCCTTATGTAATTAAGTGATTTTGTCCAATATGGACTTGATTTTAAGTTCCAAGCGGGCGATCATTTTGGCTATGGTTGGTTCAGAAGTAGATTGGTGGTCGTTGTAAGCTAGAGTGGAGGTTGAGGTGGGGTCTAGTCTGATGTTGTGAAAGACAGAAGACTGTATGATTGTTTGAGGTGATTGTATAAGAGTTATGTGACTTAATGGGCGGGAGGTGGATCGTGTAATATGATGTGGTGTTAAGAGGAGTTGGGGAGTGTGGGTGAGTGTAGGGAGCTGTGGGGGTTCACCCGTGGTGGTTGGGGTAACAGATTCATGGGGAGGAGGGGAGAGGGAATGCTGAGCGCTGGTGAGAGGGGTGGTGGGCTTGAGGATAGAAGATAGGGTGGTGAGGAAGGTAGGGAAGTGACGGTCAAAAATGGAGAGACCGTGTTCTGTGGCTTGAATAAGGAGGTTTCCATTTTTGTTGATTATGAACAGTTCGCCACCAAATGTTAGTAATGGAGATACAATGAGTTTGGTTCCATATGGAATGCTAATAGTAATAGATATGTGTAGGTTCTGTAGGACGTTAGCTCTTCATTTGGCAGGTTTTTGAAGTAGAAAATATGGTCTGTTATGAGGCCTCCATGTGTTGTGCTGTGATAGATGTCTGTTATTAGTGTTTCTGGGTGTTCTTTGTGTTTGAGGTTTTTCATGACATGTTTGGAGAGATTTGGTGGAAATTTAATACGGAAGGAATTAGGTCCAAGTCTTTCCAAGGGATGGGTATGGGAGGCCATGTTAGGGTGTAAAGAGGGTGGCCTAGGTGGGAGGCTTCTGGAGATGAATCGGGTATGGATCCCTAGGTTAACCTGATAGCTGCAGGAGTGTTGGGATGCTAGCAGTTGTCCAGGTAGATCACAGAGGAACCTAACTGTCTGATGAGGGAGGGTGGCAGGGGGCAGCTCGGGCCAGCTCCCAAGTGACAGACCACAAGGCCGCAGAGTTCAAAGACCTCATGTCTACACCTGAGTTGCAACTCTTGAGCATGAGCTTGGGCGGAGGTTTCTACAAAGAGAAGCTGTGTAGTCCCTTTCCTGATTTTAATTACTGAAAGGTTTAGATATTCCTTTGTCAGTGAACTTGTTTTAGTTACCGTAACGGAGTAGATAGTCCTTTGTCTGCTTCTTGGGGGGTTGATGAGTAGATGTTCAACATGAGGACGCAGGAAAATCCAAGTCTCTGCCAAGCCCATCATGCATCCTCCATTAAGCCGTAATTGCACCAGCTCTCGGGCAGCCATGCTGGGGTCAAATTGGCAGGCTGGAAAGGTGGCAGGTCAGCAGGTTGGGGCATCCTGCTGCAGGCAGCGGAGCAACACTTCGATCATTCAAAGGTCCTCAGAAGGCCCAGGGCATCTCCAGCAGTGTCAGTGGAGTCTGAGCTCAGGTATCCGCATTGGAGGCAAAGGCAAGGCAGCTGCAAGGCAAGAGCACTACAAAAGCAGAAACTTTCACTTGAGTAAAGACCAGTTTTGTTTATGTGACTGCATGCAGATTACAGAAGTACCAACATACATTTATATGAGGCACATGTGGGTATATGTAAAGCATTTATGAGTATGCTGAGGAGTTAGAAAATACAGAGAGAAGGTTCAATCACCTTTATATTTTGTTGTAGTTTTCAAAATAGGAGATGGTCTAATTACGTTAGCTGTGTGGTTGGGAAGCAGAAATTACAGCGTGGTCATTACCACGCACTATTTTTACAACGTAACCATTACAGCGCAAATGCCTTTACCATGCATTTTTCCCCATGCATATACCTTTACCACGCATGACTTTCTGTCATACATCTGCATAGTTATATGGGTCTTAAAGTAGTAGGTGGGATACAAAGGTCTGAAAGGTGCAATGAGGAGATAAGTTTGTTAAGATTTTTGTCTCCTAAAGGCCAGAAGTGAGAGGGTTTGATGCAGGTCAGCTGGTGGTCTTCCTAAAGAAAAGAGGCAGAGAAGTGATAGTGTGGAAAGAGTCGAAATTCTACTTAACAGTATCGGTTCAACCTGTAACTTACAAGAATGGGCTCCAACTCCACGCCAGACTCTTCTTCTAGATGACAGATCTTTGCAACTGTTTTTGAATGGAAGCTAAATCAAATCATTATTAAGTAAACATCAGTTTAATCATTACCTAACTTCAGTCAATAATGAGAGTTTTGGATTGGTTTTAAAAACCTTAATTCTCATAAAGAGATTAGTAAATATCTTTTTGTCTTTTTTTCAATTAGTAATTCAGATAAATATATTTACAGAAATTATCAAGAAAATATGGTTAGATTCAGCAATAATGCAAAAATGACAAGCATGGTCCATAAAGGAATTAGCCCCAATTCTAAATAAAGGGTCAAAATCAAAAGTTAATAGAACTCGTAAATAGTTCAAGAAATTAGTGAGTTCAATGGAGCATAAGAATAAGTAGTCGAACTCCTCATAAAGAGCAGTTCCTCAAAATCAGCTAAGTCTCAATATCCAGAGTAGTATCAGCATACAGTTGCAATAGCAATCTGTGCTAATAAAGCCTCAATGGGCAAATATAAGGAGGCAAATGCAGCAGTAGCTTCAACCATCAAAGATAGGAATAGGACGGTAAGGATTCTAGGAGCATCACCTCCAAAGTGGCAGGTAACAGCAACAGCCGTCAGCAGTAGCTGTCAGCAAAGTCTCTACAGCAAATGTACAAAGTATTGGCCTATCTAACTAGAACTAGCACTAAAGTGATTGATAGAAATACAGGATATTACAATGTTGCGGGTAAGATCACGTCCATCCAATGAAAAGACATCTTTCGATGGTGAGCTGTCCTCGTTCTTCCTTTCCCACGGAAAACACATTAAGTCGACAGTCTACTATCAAATATGTAACAGACGTTGCTAAACATTTGTACATTTGTAAATGTTAACCTTGGTTCTCAGAGAAGTTTGCTGCAGAATCTATTCTACCATCTATTCAATGTTTCAATGTGCAACAATGAGCTATGCTAAAGACAGAAACATTTACTTTCAGTTTTCTAGTTAGGTAATGCTTTCTGTTTTCCATGTAAATGAGAGTTATTAACAAATTTTACGATTTTCTATTCATCTTTATATGAACATGAGATAGATAGGAAGTTCAAGTCTAGTGCAATGGAGAACATGTTGCAGAAGGAAGATGATTTAATATAAAGTCAGGACATTTTACAGTTATGACGAAAATTCTAATTAAGTCAAATTAAGTTCTAGCTATCAAATACATTTGTGCGTGGTTCAGCAATTTTGAAAGATTCTATTTGTTAAAGGGAATTCTAACAGTGGCCTACCAGTGAATATGACAGCTTGGTGCGGTTTGCAAATGTTTCTACGTGTGGTTCCTACAATATGTTTTCACGTTAATGTCTCGGGCAAACTATCAGATTTATTGATAAAAGCTTAATTTTGGAATTTTAACTTTCTCAGGAGGAAAGGATAATTTCTTGTTTTCTCCTCCATTCTTATTGTATTTCTAACATCAGCTCAAGTAGGCTCTGGACGGAAAAGATTGTAGATGATGCTTATTTAAGTACATTTCATGTGATATGGGAGTGTTAGAAAGTATGTATGTCTATGTATGAGGGTGGTGTGAATTTTTGTTTTCCATGGTGACTAGGCAAGTACTTGAGTAGAAAGCGTCACTGAGTGAGATGAAAATGTTATCAGGGGGGCCTGTGTATAAGTCATTGCTGTGTTCAATATGGGTAAGGATAAGGACTTGCATGCTTGTCCGTAAGGCGGTGGCTCCAAGAAACAGTTAGAACTTGCACATGAGTATCAATTGGTACCTGGCAGCTAGGCCTGATAGTTAGCAGACAGAATAGTTGAAGGGGAGAATCCATCAAGGTACTTTAGGAACTGCCAATTGCGGATCTGTACTTACAATTTGTCACCTTTGGTGAGAAATAAATACCTTTTTAATTAGTTTCAAGTTTATGTAGACATTAAGCACCAGTGATTGAATCAAGTGTACATGAAGATTTCAGCAGTTGAGGACACATTAGGTAAAACGATATGCCATCCGCATCATAGAGAATGTTATTTGCTTTTCGAGGGGCTGTGTAAAGGTTAGATATTTTAGTAGGAAGAATGGAGTCCTGAGTGGTTCTGTGTTTGTCTGGAAGCATTGGAGTTTTGGTAAATCCCACTGAAATGGACAGTTATCCATCTGAGAAAGACGGGATGAACCTGTTGACGATGGCGTCAGTGATATCCATTTATGTTTAGAGGAATAAATAGAGCTTAATGATGAACTGTTTCAGCGGCTGCGGGTACGATGAAAAGAAGTAGGAATCAAGTGTCACCTTTGTTAAGTGAAAGGCATAATTGGTGATGTGCAGGGTCACAGTTTTGGTGCAAAAGCATGAACAAAATAATACTAAAAAGGGGGTTGCGACATTATGATGCTTGGAATAGTTGGCCCCTGACATACATACATACATACAAAAAATATCAACCTATTTTGTTTTGCCTCACAGAAAGAAAAATTACATTTATCAGAATATTTGTTAGACCTGGCATCTTTTCCGTGGTTTCCCCCTCACCTTTTGCTGTCTGACCTGTTTTGACTATGTGCTGAACATTGTTTTGCTGGTTTTAGGACTCTGCACTTTTTCGGTGCTGACCAGTGCTAAAGTGCATGTGATCTGTGTCTAAAATATTATGGCATTTGGTTTCTACAAGATTGGCACATTTGATTGACTGATAAGACCCTGGTACAGTGCACTACATGTGCCCAAGGCCTGTAAATCAAATACTACTAGAGAGCCTGCAGTACTTATGGTGCCACCCACATGAGTACCCCTTCAAATATGTCTCAGACTTGCCACTGCAGAGCCTGTGTGCAGTTTTAAACTGCCCTTTCGACCTGACAAGTTAACCTACTTGTCATCATAAACCTCCATTTTATCACACATAGGTCACCCCTACAGTAAGCCCTGGACAGCCCATGGGCAGGGTGCAGTGTACTTAAAAGGTACGACATGTACTTTTAAGTTTTACATGTCCTGATAGTGAAAAACTATTACATTTGTTTTTCACAAAAAAAAAAAAAATCTAAATCCGTATTTGTTAAAGCGCGAACTACTCACCCTTATGGGTCTCAAGGCGCTGGGGGCCGTCGTGGAAATTAAGTGAGCTATTGCCCAGAGTCACATGGTGCTGAGCTGAGCTGCTGCCGGGGATCAAACCGTGAACCCTGTGCTCCGAAGTCAGCTGCCCTGGCCGCTGCACCACACCTCTCCACTTTCACCACTGCAAAACCTATCTCTCCCATAGGTTAACAATGGAGCTGCCTTGTAAAATGTAACTTTCAATTGGGAAGAGATAGGAAATGTAAGTTTGGTGTCTCTGGACTCACAATTTAAAAAACACATCTTTTAATGTAGTTGGTTTTTAAATTGCAGATCTGAAAATGCCACTTTGAGAAAGTTGGCATTTTCTTACTTTAACCATTCTGTGCTTTCTGCCAGTCTCTGGAATACATGTCTCGGTTGGGTGACAGCTGGACTTTGTGCATTCCCTCTAGACAGTCATTCACAAAAAGGGAGCTGAGGTGTGCCACTCACATCCTGATGGCCCATCACCAGGCTGATGGGCCTTCCTGAGCTAGAGTGCGAGGGAGGAGCTCACACTTGCACCGAACTAGGGCTGTGCCTGTCCCCACACAAAGGGTTGTATACCCCCCTGTAGTGAGTCTGGAGCTGGGGCAGGAAAGAGCAGGGTCCTGTGAACTACAAAGACCTTTCTTTGAAGTCTCCCTACTTCAAAGGCTAAAATGGGTATAAGTACTGGACCTCTGACTCCATATATCAATCAATCAATCAATCAATCAGGGGTTTATAAAGCGCGCAACTCACCCGTGAGGGTCTCAAGGCTTCTCAGATTACTTCTGGAACTGAGTACATTCTACCAGGGAGAAGAGCTGTTGTGCTGCCAGGAGGGACTGTCACTTTGCTGCTTGCTTTTCTGTGTTGGCCTGCTGATTCTTGCCTGTGAGTGAGAGGACTGCACTTGACTCTCTACATCTTGCATCTCTAAAGGTTCTCCAAGGGCCTGTTGAGTTTAGGAAATATCAAAGACTTCACCTGCATCTTCCTACCAGCACCTGGGCTCCTCTGCTGTGAGTCCAACTCTGCCAAGTGGAACCAAAGCCATTCCTGGGCCCTGGGAAGTGAGTGTCTGGTGTTGCAATCCAAGAAACCAAAGCATCAACACTGAAGCATCCATCGGAACCAGTGCATTTCTCTGTGATATTGACGCATTGCTGCTGCCTCCATCGAAGCAGTGGACACCGCTCGCTGACTGCGTGAATCAACGACCACGACATAGCTCTGACTTTGCCTATGCAGCCCCTCCGCATTACCGCTGCTTCACGAGTCTCGGACACCGCATTGCCAACATCTGCAAAGCACCGTCCTGACTCCAACACATTTCAGGCCCTGCGTGGCTTTGTGCCAATGCATCGCCTACAGCCCAGCAGTTTCACATTGCGTCAACGACATTGTCCTACTATAGAAACAAGGAATCACCTTCAGCAGCGATGCATCCCCTCCTTTGCTCAATGCATCATCCCAAGCTTCACCACATCTAAAGGTGATAACAGCAGGTCTGTGTGACTCCTGCATCCAGCCCGTGCTCCATCGCGGTCGGACTGAACTTTTGGATTTGCCCCGGTCAAGCGCAACCAGATATCACCAGTTGGAGCTAATGATTTCTAAGCACTACATTTTGATTTCATCTTGAAAAATTCTTAACTTGACTTGTGTATGCTGGATTTGTATTGTTTTGGTCTTGTTATACTCCGATAAGTATAGGCTATTTTTCTAAACTGGTGTGGAGTACTTTTGTTGTGTTTTCACTATGTGTGAGTGTTTGTGTGTGAGTGTGTGTGTGTGTGTGTGTGTGTGCGTGTGTGTGTGTATGTGTGTGTGTGCAGAAATACTACACATTGCCTGTTTAGTTTAGCCTGACTGCTCGGTGCCAAGCTACCAGAGGGTGAGCACAGGTAAACTTTAAGTGTGTACTATGCTTACCCTGACTAGGATTGTGGTTCCTGCTTGGACCGGGTGCATACCTTTGCCAACCAAAAACCCAATTTCTAACAATGTTCAATGGAGAAACGAATCACAAGTTCTTTCCTCAAATGCATTTTTCCAAAAGGTTTTAATTATATTGTGCAGCGAGTTAGCATTTTATGGCACAACATGTACTTTTGCCATTTGTATAAGGAAAAGAATTATGTATATTGATGCTCTTCATGTTGTCACTAATGATTTACAATCCATTCATTGACAATGTTTTTTTCTTTACTTCACATTGTTTGATCTTATTGAGACATATTCTGGAAAAAGTGTTTATGTTATACCGTGTGAAATATTTTTGAGAAGTTTTTCAGTATAAATGCATAAGGACCATGTGATTGATTTGCTTCTCTTTTGAACATTCTGATGTGATATAGATTCCTTACCTTTGAAATTCCAGGCGTCAGGCTGGATCTGTAAGATTTTTCTTAGCACTAACCCACCGGATGGTGGTGTCGGTTGACTCCAGTGACATCACCGGCGTCGTGTTCTTCGTCATCGTGATGTCTGCGTCATCAATATATCCACCCCTCTAGCGAGCTGCCATCAGTTCTTTCATTTCCGCGCCAGCCAGCACAGATCCGTTGAAGAGAGCTTACCCCCTGCCATTTTTTGACAGACTTTTTTTTTTACTTTTTGTTGACTCCTTTTGGTGTGCTAGGGATGTCTAACAAGAAGACCTCGGGATTCCAGCCATGCGGCGCCTGTCACCGCGCCATGTCGGTTACTGACCCCACTTAGTGTGTCTCTGGTGCCTGGAGAGTGACCACGACACAAAGTTGTGCTCCGATTGCCTGGTCATGGCACTGAAAGCTTTGAGGGAGTGGACCCTAAAGCTGATTGCATCCCAGCGACCGGCGCCTCGGAGGTCGCCCCGTCAATCTCGATCCAGGTCTAGAGGAAAGTCCTAGTGCCGTTGCGGGAATCGAAGTCCTCTTCTTCCAAGTCGTCAGGTAAGAGGCGTTACAAGAAGTTGAATCGTGGTTCGACTTCGCCACGTTCCTTGCGTGATGAGACTGGGGAGCTTCCATGCTAGAGGCCCTGCTCCGCACAGTTGGTGCCTGGGTCCGCTCCATGTTTCCCTGCCTTTCAGGGGCCGGGAGTGACCCCCGCCCAACTTACAGATTTCTGAGACACCATGTGCACCATATTTGGGTGCCCTGACCCTGCCGGTGCACCTTTGGGCCCGCAGGCTCAGATGATGGAGTCCCCATGGGTTACTCACCTTTGGCTCCAGCCCCAGTTCCACGGCCTCCTAATGGATCCGGTCCCGGGTCCGGACCGGCGCTAGTCGCACCTCCACAACAACCTTCCCAGGCACCACATCTGCAGTTGTGGTCCTCGGCATCACCGTCGCCCACCGGTGGCGCCTCCCCAATCCTCATTCCCGACGTCATGGAGCCGGTCGGGCGTCCAGCGATGCTGAGACCGGTGCCGATGGAGCCATACGGCTCCATGCTGTTTAAACTGTCGTATTCTGAAGGGTTAGGAATGGATGAGGAGGATTGGTTGGGGGAGCCGGACCCCTTAGAAATCCCGCAACCTCACGACATGGACTGGTATGAGGAACTGGGTGATACCTGTGGCCTGGATATCTCCCCAGATTCTGGCATGCTGTCTCCTCCTAACCTGGCTACGGAGAAGGGGGCATCTTTCACCATGGTGGTGCATAGGGCTGCAGAGGTCTTGGACCTGCAGCTTCCTATGGTGGCAGTCAAGACAAAAGTCTTGACAGAGGTCCTGCAGCCTGGTGCCTCCAGCTCAGAACCCTTGCCGCCTTTTATTAAGGCCTTAACCAATGTTCTTCTGGGCACCTGTTCCAAGCTCAGCACAGGGGCTCCTGTGAATATAAAGATTGCCAGTCACCATCGCCCTGCACCGGGCGACCCAGTTTCCCCACCGCCCACTCCACCCCACCCCACAAAGCTTGGTGGCTCAAGCCTCCACTTCCAATGGCGCATTCCCTTCCACCCTCCCGTACAGGGAATCCAAGAGACTGGAAAGCTTAGGGAAGAATATTTTCTCTTCTGCCAGTTAAGCATTGCGGTCGGTGAACACTGCATGCCTTTTGGGCCTTTATTCCCCTTCGATATGGGACACGGTTGCGCTGGTGCTGCCGAGAGTCACAGAGGATGACTGGATTCTACTCTCCGAAGCCATCTCAGATGGGAGAGATGTAGAGAACTTCGCAATCCGATGTGGCTTGGACACAACAGACTCGCTGGGCAGAGGGATTTCCACGACAGTGGCTGTACGTCGCCATGCCTGGCTGAGGATGTCTGGTTTTTCAGGGGATGTTCAAGCTAATCTTATGGACATGCCCTTTGATGGCTCCCATCTCTTTGGAGACAAAGCAGATGCTTACCTTGAGTGTTTCAAGGACTTGCAGGCTACGGCCAAGTCCTTGGGCCTCACCACAACATCCTGGCCTATGGCTGCTTTTCACTCCTTTCGTGGCTACGGAAGGGGCTACCAACTGCACCAACCCTACTCGGGACAGAGGGCCCCACAAGTTCAGCAACCTCTGCGGGGTCGTGGCCGGAGTTCACCCCGACCCGGGGGTCGGGAGGCCAGAAGTCGAGCCAAGCCACGATCCCCTCCTCTACCACAAAACCCTCCTAGCTGATACCCCAGGATCACTCACGGCCAGTTGGTGGCAGAATACGCCATCATCTCTACCACTGGCGGGAACATCACCTCGAACAGGTGGGTGTTACAAATTGTTCAAAGGGGCTACTCCCTCCCCTTCGAGACTACCCCTCCATCCATGCCTCCAGTGTATGATCGGCTGATGGAGGATCACCTTGCCTTACTCCACGAAGAATTTCAAACTCTCTTCGCCAAGGAAGCTACAGAGAGGTTTTCAGGGCCAGAAACAGGCTGTGGTTGTTATTCCCACTATATTCTGGGCCCAAAGAAGGACGGAGACCTTTGTCCTATCCTCGACTTTAGAGCCCTCTACTACTTCCTCAAAAAGGAGAAGTTCAAGATGCTCACCCTAGCTCAGGTCCTTTCTGCCCTGGACCCGGGAGACTGAATGGTAGTGCTGAACTTGCAGGATGCTTATTTTCATACCCTCCTCCTGCCTGCCCATCGTCGCTACCTGCGGTTCACGGTGGGCCATGAGCACTTTCAGTTTGCTGTGCTTCCCTTCTGCCTCACCGGTGCCCCTCGGGTGTTCACAAAGGTGATGGCGGTGGTCGCAGCCCATCTGCGGAGATCAGGGGTTCCAGTCTTCCCCTATCTCGACGACTGGTTTTTTGAAGGCAGGCTCGTCCCAAGCAGTCGTCTCCCACCTCCAGAATTCGGCAAACCTCCTGCATTCACTGAGGCTCACTATCAACGTGCCAAAGTCACACCTGACTCCCTCTCAGATGCTCCCTTTCATTGGAGCGGTTCTGGACACCATGCAGTTTCGGGCATAATATCCCGAACAGCGAGTCCAGGATATTCAGGCTTTGATACCGATGTTTCAGCCTCTATCCTGGATTTTGGTGAGAATGACTTTGAGGCTGTTGGGCCTCATGGCCTCCTGCATCCTGCTGGTGGACCATGCAAGATGGTGCATGTGGGCTCTGCAGTGGGACCCGCAGTTCCAATGGGCACAGCATCGAGGAAATCTCACCGACCTGGTTCAGGTATCAGAGGGCACTGTGAAAGACCTGCAGTGGTGGCTGACATACCACGATTGGAACGGAGGCAGACCCCTCTCCCTTCCACACCCAGATCTCAAAGTAGTTATGGATGGGGTGGGTGGCAATCTGGGGGAGGTGGAGATTAGATCTGGGAAGAGCTCGCTGAGTGACCGAAAAACTCAGTGAGATTTTGCGGCGATCCGCCCACTGGAGTGACCATGAAATGAAACCAAACCATCTGCATTTTTTAAAGCGTGATTTAGGACAGTGAACAAGCTGGTACATGGTGTTATGCTAGAGCACTGAAAGTATTTCAAATCATACACACAAAAATAGTATGAGCAGAGCATTTAATAAACAAAGCCACTTTTCACAGAAGCAAATTCAACAATCGTAAAAGTAAAGCACGTCATTGCCGAATGGAGCTGTGTAACAATGAGCGCTTGGGCGTCTGCGCAATGTATTTCACTTGAAAAAGTTAGACACACTATAAAAGACTGAAGACAATTGAAAGAGACCGATCATGCCATCGAAAATTGCTTCTAGAGACATTTTATACTGTTTAGTGAGTATGGGAGAAACAGTACAAAAAATAAAGTGCGTGGCGAAATGTATCCTATTCCTAACTGGATTGCACAAGCGCAAAACAAATTCAGTGTGAGCAACAGAATAAGGAGAATGGATTCAATAAGAATCAAAAATGCATACTCTCCTTGACTCGATTTTGCAAGGCCCTGCTCCTTAATACTCGGTCCCTAAAAAAACATGATCTACATATTTATGATCTGCTGCTAGATACAAGCCCAGATTTTATGTTTCTAACTGAAACATGGCTTAATGAAGGCTCTAATCCTACTATTGCGAGTGCCATTCCTCCCGGTTACCAGATCATAAGGAAGGACCGGACAGTGGGTATAGGCCGAGGCGTCGCTATAATTTAAAAAAAAGTTTTTCCTGCATTATAGTACCCACAGATGAGATAGTGGGGGCCGAAGGCCTCGGATTTCATGTTGTAGTGTCTGCTCATCAATCTTTCGCGGGCATTTTAATCTATAGACCCCCTGGCCCTGCCGGTACATTCTTTGAGTCTGTTAGTGACGTAATTTCTCCTCTTGTCACCAAACATAAACATTGCCTTGTGCTTGGAGATTTTTAACATTCATATGGACAAGCCAGCCGAGCAATAGTCCATCAGATTTCTGGAATCTTTAGATATCCTTAATATGGTCCCTTATGTCCATCTCCCCACTCATGAGAAGGGACATACTTTGGATCAGATTTTTTCTAATGTAAAAATAGAAACTGACGCACCTCTTCCTCTAGTGTGGTCTGACCACTATCTCCTTGGTTTTAGAGTCAGTAAGGAGCCTAAATGCCATCAATTTTATGGGAAGCCCTGTCCCAGCAGTTTTAGACCTTTCCATCAGATCACCCCAGATGCCCTGAGTGCTGCCCTTGGTCATTATCCGATATCCTTCAGTGGCAATCTTGAGAACGATGTAGTCTGTCTGGAGAACTGGCTACAGCTCCGCTCTTGGGAGCTTGCACCCCCCACCTCTCGATCAGCAAAATCCGCCCGAGCCTCTGCCCCCTGGTTTACAGAAGCCCTCAGAAAGAGTAAAAGTGCCTGTAAACATCTGGAGAGGGCATGGCTGAAAAATTTCAATCTTGAAGATAAAATAATCTATAACCAGGCTTTGAAGGTCCATTATAATAAAATTCATGAGGAAAAGAAGCACTTTTTCTCTTCCAAAATCGAGTCGGCAGAAAACAAAAGCAAAGAAATCTTCAAAATAGTAAGAGAGTTTTCATCTCCGAGAGCGGTCGACAGGCCTTTTACCCCCACTGAAGAATGGATTAGCCATCTGGCCTCTTATTTTCCTGAAAAAATCAAAATCATTCAAGACTCCTTGGAGGATCCGCCCCTGGCAAATGGAGGGTTTTCTGGGCCCCCGACCCCTTCCACCCTTCTGACCGGCCCACCTTTCACACAGTTCCCTCCAATTCCCCTAGAAAAATCTTTGGAGATTATGAAAGCCCTCAAGTCAGGCTCGCCCTCTGACCCATGCCCAGCTAAAGTGCTGGCTTCTATAGCAGGGATTATCAATCCAGCTGTGAATCTGATCCTCAACACTTCGCTGCAGAATGGGCAGGTGCCTGACAGATGGAAGATTGCAAAAATTCTCCCTCTATTAAAAAAGCCTTCGGCCGACCCCTTGATAGCCTCTAATTATAGGCCAATATCTTTACTCCCCTTCTTCTCCAAAGTATTGGAGAAATATGTGAATCTAGTCACCACAGAATATGTGGAAGTCAACCAGGTGCTCCACCATAGCCAGTCTGGTTTCAGAGCAAACTTTAGTACAGAAACAGCTCTACTGGAAGTCTCTGAGGCTATCAAGGAGACATTAGACAAAGGAGGCAAAGCAGTACTGATTCTGTTGGACCTATCCGCGGCCTTTGATACCGTGCCCCACAACCGGCTCCTGCAGAGACTTCAGGAGTGCGGTCTCGGTGGCACGATTCTCAAGTGGTTTTCTGCTTTTCTGAAAGACTGTCAGCAAATGATTTGGTCTCCGCCCTTTGCTGCCCCCATCCCCCCCATGAAGGTAGGGGTTCCTCAGGGCTCGATTCTGAGCCCGACACTGTTCAATTTATATATGGTCCCCCGCGCGCATCTAGCGGAGGCACATGGCACGACAATAGTATCATATGCAGATGATACTCAATTGCTGTTTACCTGTGACAAGGGTGCTGATTTTAGAGGGGATGTGATCAACATCTGCCTGTCAGAGGTGTTCTTCTGGCTACAACTGAACCAATTAAAGTGTAATTCGGAGAAATCAGAGATCATTTTCTTTGGTTCTTCTCCCTGTGAGGTGTGGCGCCAATGGTGGCCTTTGGACATATCCCCCCCTGCAACCTCAGTAAGGACAGTCAAGAACTTATGGGTCAAGCTGGATGATAATTTATCTATGAAAGCTCAGATTCAAACAGTAGCTGGTTCCTGTTTCGGCTTGTTAAAAATGTTAAAGCACTTTCTGCCCCTACTTCCGGTTACTCATAGGAAGACTGTGGTCCTGGCTCTGATTGTGTCGAGGCTGGACTACGTAAATGTCCTGTACCTGGGCCTCCCGGAATATTTATTGACACGTCTTCAAGTGGTCCAGAATGCGGCGGCTAGGGCGATTCTCATGTTAGGACCTAGAACGCGGATGCCCTCCCACTTGAAAGCCCTGCACTGGCTGCCAGTCCGCAAGAGGATTCGGTTCAAAGCTCTGGTTCTGGCCTTTAAAGCCCTTCACGACACTGGCGCCTTTTATATTAGGAAAAGAGTTCAGCATTACATACCGCAAAGAACTCTGAGGTCCTCATCGCAGCAGCAGGTGTCCATCCCCAAGTTCTCCCGCGTCCGCATAGGCGGCCGCTCCTTCCAAGTGCAGGCCTCCCATCTATGGAACTGTCTGCCACTGTCACTTAGACAGGTTCAGGATTTACTCACCTTCAGGAAGCGGCTGAAAACTTGGCTATTCCAGCAATAGCCAATGAGCCGAGTGCTCCGGTAGATATATTGTCAGTTGTTTGTCTTGAGGTCTTTCAGCACCGGGACACTCTATTGAGTAGCTGTGCGCTCTATAATTACCAATTTACATGACATTACATTTACAAGGAAAGCAGGAAATACATTTCAACCATTATGTTGCTTACTGAGAACAGCATGGAGAAACAAATGTGGCTCTCTAGAATTTTCTTATTGACGTAAGTAAAGGCTAGTCTAAAGTTGCAGACTTGCACTTGTGCGAATTTCGCTAGTGCTGAGTAATACCAGTGAGTACTTTCTCGCCTTAGGACAGTAAGGAATCCGCTGCTCTTTCAGACCCCTGTTAGTTCCTTCAGCCACTTCATATTTTTGGTACCGCCAATCTGGCTAATGAAATTTTTGTATTATTTATGTTCAACACACAACCCCACAAGCCACGCCCCCTTTCCAGCGTGAGTAAAACCAAACCACCTCTTGGACAGGATTACAGGAAGGTCAATGCACAAGGCGTCTTCCACGGAGAACATGAAGGCTAAAAATGCACAAAACCATAAAATTCCACAGTGGACACAAATAAATGAACTATGGCTCTGATACAGCGCTATCAGTTCAGGCGGATTTCGGGATTAAAAAACTACTTTCTTTTAACTCACTCATCATTCAAGGAATGCAAGCTTTTAGATAACACATTCTTAATTGAAGCTATTCTTGCAGTGCATAATTTCAAAATACAAGCGTAAATAGGAGAGGGCTGCTGTCTGTTCGGAGGTAACTACTAAGTCTGGGCAGTGAACTCTGCTCCGCTCGCGGAGTTTGCGGAGTTTTCTGCACTTCGCGTTAAGCGGAGCTCGCGGAGTTCCAAAAAACTCCTCTTCGCGGAGCGGAGTTTTTTTCCTCGCTCACTTTCGTCAACGTCAAGTTGGCGAGCGCGAGCGAGGAAAATTCACCTCCCAACGATATTTTTCCTCGTTCGCGATAGTCAACATCAAGTTGGCGAGCGCGGAAAATAAACCTCCCGGCAAGATTTCTCAACACGTGCGTTCAGATTTATCATTGCGAGTGGTCGCGTATCCTCGTGACTGCTCGCGTTGAGAAACCGTCTGTTCACGTTGAGAAAGCTGCAGCTCGAGTAAAAATCTACTCAAGCGGCAGAAAGGAAGCAGCGCCCGCTTGCGCTGTGCATGGTGCCATTCGTGATGATTGCACAGTGCAGACAAGCACCTGGCACTGAAAATCACCACGAATGGCATTTATCTAACGCACTCCGTTGCTCGCGGAGCTCCGCATAGCGCAGTGGAGTTGTTTTTGCACTTCGCGATGTTCCACGTAGCGGAACTCTGCGAACTCCGCCCACGCTTAGTAACTACTCTGGGTACCAGTAAGTTTCTACAATTCAGAGATGTTTAAAGCTCTGCGCAAAGGAAAACCCAGGTACGGACTGGACGCTAGGCGCTTATTAGAAACAAGATATTCTAAATGCAATCACTTACAGTATCTCAAATTCCTTTTCAAGTTTTCATGTCCGGTATGAAACAAGCAGATGGATTCTCGCCTAACAGGCCAGTAACTTAGAAACAAAGGGGCTTATGTACAAGCCCCTATCGCCACGGGAACATCACTTTTTGTGAAGTTTCCATGGCGATAGGGGCTTCGCCTTATTTACAAGGCAGCGTTAAGCCACTTAACATGGCTTAACACTGCCTTGTAAATAAGGCCCCCTTTCACGCTATGCTTAGCGTGAAAGGGGTGGGCAGTGGGTGTTGCAGTGGCGTTCCACCGAAACACCCATTGATTTTGACGCTGCCTCCTATTAACAAGGGCAGCGTAAATAGTAGGCAGCGCCAAAATTAAGACCTGAGAAAACCTTGTCTTAACTTGGCGAAACGAGGAGAAATGCTTTCTTTCTCATCGTTTTTGCTTTTTCCGTGTGTGCTGGCTTGGGCAGCACACATGGGAAAAGCAAAAAGCCTTGGATTGTTTATGTACAGGAAGGTGACCCTTCCTGCACATAAACAATCTTTAAAAAAAATGACATTTTGTAACTTCAATGTGTGCTGCATTAAGCAGCATACATAGAAGTGACAAAATGGCATTTCAAGATTGCTTATGTGCAGGAAGGGGGACCTTCTGGCACATAAACAATTTTCTTCTGCACGTAGACACCCTTGCACTATGGTGCAAGGGTGCCTGCATTGGCACTACACTGCTAAGTGTAGCGCCAGTGCAGGGGGAAACGCAAGGCTGCACCATATTGTTGTAAATATGGTGCAGCCTTACGTTTCTGAAGTGGCGGAGTGAGGCGTTAAGCGATGACGGCTGACGCCTCACTCCGCCACTTCCTTCTGCATATGCTCGACAGTTTTCTTCTGGTGATGATCATGTGATAAGCAGCAGTAATATCCCTTTCAGTTTCAAATTGAGTAGAGTAGGAGTACGTGATTTAGAAATGCAATAGAAACAGGAAGAGTCCTCTGCAAACAACTTCCTCAGAAGAACTGCAGGTCACGATGGCCATATTAAAAGGTATGAAAATGTATTCTTGCCGTATTATACAGTCATTGATTAGATAGTGAAACCTATTAAAATGAACAGGTCCTCATTATGAGCCAGAAAAGAGTCTCTTCTGCGGTGAGAAGAGCCTTGGTTAGATCTGTTCACCTGCGAAGAGAACGCGCAATGTCAGCAGTTTTGCGCTTTGGAGTTTCCAAGGCGGCTCTCGCTTAGCGACGCTTTTCGTCGTGAGTGGAGCTTAGGCCTCCTGTACTCCTTTTCGCCCATACCACTCCTGCCAAGAGTGCTCAAGAAGATCAGGAGTGACCCAGCACAAGTCATAATTGTGGCTCCGGAGTGGGCACTGAGAGTTTGGTATCCCGAGCTTCTGGCTATGAGCATCAATCCTCCGATCGGGCTGCACCTTCGGGAGGATCTTCTGTCGCAGCAGCAGGGGAGGGTCCTCCACCCGAATCTGTCCACTCTCCACCTCCCTGTGTGGAGTTTGAGCGGTGACAGTTGACAGCTTTTGACCTTCCTCCAGAAGTTTGTGAGGTTATTCTGGCAGCCAGGCGCCCCTTCACGAATTTGGTATATGCCTGCCAATGGAACAAATTTTGTAAATATTGTACAGAACGGTCTATTGACTCCTTATCTGCTTCTCTGTCAGATATTCTCCTGTTTATACTTTCTTTGGCCCCCAGGGCTCTGCTTTGGGGACTTTAAAGGTCTACTTTTCGGCCCTCTCAGCCTTTCTTAGACTGCCAGATCAGCCTTCACTTTTTACGTCCCTTCTGGTGCAGAGATTTTTGAAGGGGTTAACCCACTTGTTTTCCCCTTCTCCTTTTCTTCTGCCACAATGGGACTTTAATTTGATCCTTACTTTCTTGATGTGCGCACCATTTGACCCGCTGCACAACTGCCCTCAGCGGTTGCTCACTGTCAAAACAACGTTTTGGTGGCAATTACCTCTGCAAAGAGGATGAGCGAACTGCAGGCACTGTCGTCACAGCCTCCTTACCTGACAATCTTTCCAGACAAAGTGGTACTAAGAACTAGGGCATCCTTTGCCCAGGGTTGTAACTCCCTTCCATCTGGGACAGTCCATTACTATGCCCACTTTCTATGCACCTCTGCACCCTTCCAAAGAAGAGGAGCGTCTCCACCTTCTGGACCCAAAAAGAGAGTTATCGTTCTACCTTGATCGCACCAAACAGTTCCGAGTGGATGACCAACTCTTTGTAGGGTATGTGGGCGCAAACAAGGGGCATGCTGTCCAAAAGAGGACCATCTTACGCTGGGTCATCCTCTGTATAAAAATATGTTATGCCTTGGCAAAGAAGCAGCCTCCTGAAGGCCTTAGGGCCCATTCCACCAGGGTGAAGGCAGCCACCACAGCCCTCCAGCATGGGGTTCCAATTGCTGATATCTGCCAAGCGTCCACATGGGCGTCCCTGCACAAGTTTGACAGACACTATTGCCTAGATTCTCAGGTTCGCAGAGAGGGCCTGTTTGGCCGCTTTGTTCTGCAGGACTTTCTGGTCTAAAACTTTTCCGCAGTCCCTCCTCTGGGATAGGTATAGCTTGGGTATCTGTTCAAAGGTAAGGAATCTGCAGCTAGATGTCTCTATCAGATGGACAAGGTACTTACCTTCGGTAACGCATTATCGGGTAGAGACATGATCTAGCCGCAGATTCCTTACCGACCCACCCATCCTCCATGCACTGAGGAATTGTTTTTAGTGTCTGGGCTGCTCCCCTTCAGGACCTAGCTTCTTTTTTAACACACCAAGGTTAGTCTCTTCATGGCTTCATGCTTCTGGCTTGGAAAGTCATGAAAAGTACTGACGTCAGCGCTACGGAGTGGCTGTTATATTGACAACGTGGACGTCATGACGACGATGACATGACACCGACTACGTCACGGAGAGTCGACCAATGCCACCTACCGGCCTGCAGGGGTACTGCTAAGAAAAATATTCTGAATCCAGCCTGATGCCCAGAGAGTTCAAAAGAAAGGACTCTGCAGCTAGATCATGTCTCTACCAGATAAGTCAATACCGAAGGTAAGTAACTTGTCCATTAATGCAGTTGTTCTATGAGGCAAAACAAATTAGGGGAGTATTTTTGTATATATGCAACATCACACTGACCGGTAGGCTTGGAGTAGACTATGTTCCCAGCAACACCACTTTCCAAAATGTACCTGACCCATAGACAAGTTCCAAAACCACTTCCAGCATTGATCAACTACCCTAGAACTGCACAAGCTGCTTGTTACCACTCCATTACTAAAAAGCCCTGCACATTCTTCATTCAGCATCACAACACATATAACCCCATCAACTTGAGCACTCCCTTCCTACTTGCGGCAACACACAACTGCTTCCCAATACTTCCCTTAACACCATACCAGCACTACTCAGCACTGCATCACAAGCCTCCACTACCACATTTCCAGTACTATATCACTACCACCCAGCAATGCCACACAGACTCTCAGTATATCCTGGAAATCCACCAGTGCAGACCAATATTTGGTCAGTTTTGAAACTCCCCTACTATTACTGCACCACCACATCAGTACTGTATTGCTATCCCATACAATGCATTCCCCTAACACTGTACAGCGCTGTTTCTACCACTGTGCCACAGCTTTACCATAACACTTCCCCAAACCGCTCTTCCCTTCCTCCCAGTACTAAACTACCACCACTGGTACAGCACCCCAAGTACAGCACCATAACAGTGAGCCTTGGTATGTCCCTACACTACTGCTACTTCTTCAATAACACCCTGGAGTACACCATGAACCTTCATCATGGAACAGCACTTAACACCGAATGGCTTTATAGTGCTACCCCAGACTTCACGTTCATACTTCAGCAATGCACCTCCACCAGCATAATCTCCACCTCAGGACTAAACCTCCTTTCTTCCTGCACTGCACCTCTAGCCAATTTTGCACCTTGGCTGCCCAGCCCTGAGTATTTCATCTCCTCTCCCGATGGTGCATTCAGCAGCACTAGATCTTCACCTCAAAATTGGATCCACAGGATACTAGACTACCATGCTCAAACATTGAACCACCAGCCGCATCCAATGCCAGTATGTATGTTGTTCCTGGGTATATGGGATACCACTGTACAAGGGACTTACAGGTAAATTAAATATGCCAAACAAGTTTAGACCAATTATACCAACTTTTACAGGTGAGAGCACATGCACTTTAGCACTGTTCAGCAGTGGTAAAGTGCCCAGAGTTCTAACGCCAAGAAAAACAGGTCAGAAAAAATACAGTAGGAAGGCAAAAAGTTTGGAAACAACCCTGCAAAAAGGGCCAGGTCCAACGAACTACCACTGGCAAAGCACTATGACTCTCACAGAACCACACTAATAGCCTCCAGCACTGCACATTGTGTTAGGCACTGCACCATCATCCCCATCACATAACCTTCACATCCAGAATTCTCTTAGCACTCCAGCACCTTACAACATGCACATAAATGTGCACCCTGCACTGTTTTATACTACCAACACAGTAACACATTATCTCTAGTGCTGGAGAACTACTCCTAACATTGCACCACCAGTAATGCATTAGCAGTCCCCTGCACTGTGCCCAGTACTACATTACCTCCCCAGAACTGCAAGTTATCTTCAAAGCAACACAGCCCGAGCACCGTACTATTAGACCACAGCCTGAGACTACCAGGCTCTTGCATCACATTTCCACCCCAAGCTCTGTATTGCCACCCCCAGCACCACATTAACACTCACCTACACCTCCTTGCCCTGCCCGCCATCACAATTCCACAGCAATATCGGATCATTGTGTTACTCTGATATGAGTTTACCGTAAGCAAATGAAAAGACCAGAGGTGTTTGACAAAACAGGAACAAGTTGGTTTAATTAAAAGCTGCGGACAGGAGATCCACGACAGAGTGTGTCTGCTCAAAGTCACTCTTTTTACAAAGTTTTGGCCTTTGTTATATACAGTTATTGAGGTACAATAAAGCAATTTTCTACATTTCAGAAAAGCATCTCAGTCATAAATGTGGGCATCTGATAAGGACACAGATGGCTCTCGACCTCAGGGAGAGCTAGTGTGGGCCAGTGTGTATGTGTCCAGATGTCCGGCATGAGGATTGTGTTATCACTACATGTGGTGTGCATGCCGTGTCCTGATTGAGTGTTTTTATCTACATGTGGTATCTAGCTTTGTGGTATTTTTGAGGAATTTTAGCCTTTGGCCAAACATGTTTTTTGGGGCCAATTTCCTCTGACCTGTTTGTAGTGCAACTGTCTTTCTGTGGGATCGATCAGGGTTTTCCCTGGGCACACGTTTCTCTTTAGGTTAGGAGAGACCCCACCCATGACCTGCTATTCGATAGGCTTGAGTGTGGGTCGTAGGACTTGTCTAACCACATCACTATGACTTGGGGTTGATGGGGAGGTCACCTTGGATGAATTCGACAGCAATGATGTGAGTTCATCTGAACTCCTGAAAATAAAATGACAGTCACTGGTATCATTTTTATTGACATCTTTAACATTGTGCATACAGTTGTCACAGCATACATTGACATTGTTCTTACTGGTATTGACACGGTTATGTTTGCTTAGGTCATAGTGTACATCAACATTGTTCTTACTAGTAACAGTATTGTCATTTGTGCATGGATTATAACATACATTGATATCGTCATTGCCGGTTTCTGCGCTACTGTGCGGGTACAGGTTATGGCATACATTCATTATTGCATTGACGTGTATTGGCATGGTCATGTGGGCATAGGTTATGTCATACATTGATAGTGCATTTATTGGTATTGCCGTTGTCGGGCCTGCACATATCATGGTATTTATTTACATCGTATCACCCATTCCAACAATCGCTTCTGCACCGCTAAGCTAACCCCTGCACACAACCACAATAACAACTTAAGCACCACTATTCCAACCCTCACAAGGCTGCCTCAGTATCTCACAGAAACGTTGAATTGCCTCTTATATGCGATATTCAGAAGCTCAAAGCACAAAAGCGTCCGAAACCAATAACTTTATCAATGATAGATTTCTGTTTTTCATCCTCACTATAAGTTAATTATTTAATGAACGATTCCTGAACAACCACACTCTTTCTACATAGTGTGTCATTTGGATTTTTAAGGTACTTGCGCAAAACTAATCTAACACTCATTGTGAAGACAGATTTTTTTTTTACCGAGGAAGGGAAACTCACATGTTGCATTCCTTATCATCAACCTGTTTTGGCAGGATACTATACCTTTTCGCATGTGACATATTCTGAATAATTTTATTATGAAATTAAATCCATCACGCTCCCTTTTCACGAGATCTGACACTTCCTTTGAACACTCATTCATAGACAGAGGGAATGACAGCTGTTCTGGAGACACAAATGCAAAAATAACTCAAGATTTATTTTGTTCTCTTCTACTTGGGCTCCCAGACCTTGGGGCTAAGGAAGCCTGTGCTCATTGTTCTGGTGTCACACACCCTACTAATTGTGCGCGCTACTAATCTGTGACAGCTGCCAGAAAAAGGAGGGAACACAGACAGAGAAAACCAGCCGAGGAATAGAACGTAAACAATCTGTCAGCGCTAGGAAGAGGTGTCAAAACATTGTTCAAGACAAATGTGAAACACACATCTCCAGAATTTCATTTCATTATGAATATATTTAAAATACTCCAAATCATAATTAGGAATCGCGATCTTACTGAAATTATTTGTTTTCATTGTTTTTGTTTATTATTGACTGACAGACTACCAGATTATATTATTTACATAAATCTATTATTCTTATAATTTGGCATTTTTCAACGATTCCCCAAAATACCGACCAATAATATACCGATTGCTATTGGCAGTCCAAATGTAATGGATTGTGCAGTGAAGCACTCAGGTGGCTTCTTCCAAATACCTATGTAGTTTCCAAATGTTGTAGCGTTCATTGTCTGTTAATCTGTAGATATTTGACACCGAGAGAATCTCCGGAAATTCTAATTGAGAAACATCTAAACCGTTTTCTAATCATGTATACATCTCTCTTGACATTGTCATATTGAAGGCTAAATAAATGTGCATTATTTTGTTTGGGTGAACGCACGGTAACATCCTCCTTCATAATCGTGAGGCTCACAAAAGGTTTTTGCGTTTTTATTTGATCGCCTAATGTCCCACACCAATCTTTTGTGCAGGATTCTTTGTCCTTCAAGCTGTATCTGAAGCCGTTTGGAGACATCAGCATTTCCAATGGATTCGAAAATCCGTTCACCTCTTTTATTAGAACTCGTTCTGTTGTTTTAAGACCAATCACCATTTTGGTTACATTTCCGCATGAATTTACAGATCTCCATGGCTTGATATGTAAAATACATCTCCTTATGCTTCTTGTCTCTTCATCTCACTCTTGCAGGTTGTTTTCGATCCCTGCTTTCTTCATTTTTCACGGTTTTCCTATCATTCTCTTCCTCCTTCTTTCATCCTTTTCTGCTTTGCTTTCTCTTCTCCATGTGCAGAAGAGGAGTGCATAGGGTTGTCCATGCTTTTCATGCGTATGAGTCACAAGATAGTCACAAATCACTGCAAATTGTAAACATGTCTGTGATTCATGGGTTTCGTGCTTTCAACTATTAGTCAATCTGGACCTATATCTTCATGCTCTGTCTTGACCCATCGACTACAAGATGAATCAGATACGCCATGTCTCTATATCCACAACTTCAACGTCCCGGCAAAATTGAATGGATAGAAACACTATGAAGTGCACTCAACACAAAGCAGACTGTCCCATGACATTGTGCATCCATTATAAGACAGAAAGGATGCATTGTCAGGAAAGTACTCAACGATACATTGTATTGCAAAACTGGAGAGGAAATGTTATCAAGATGAGAAAATCTTGAACTCAAACTGCGTTGCTATTATTTTTCAAACGCCATCTCCAGGGTCCTCGAATGGAAGTAATGAAAAAAGTACTGTTTGTTCAAGACATGCCCACTTCATATCATTCATTGTGCCATCTGGTAGCTATTAAGAGTGTTTGAAAAGTGGAGTCTCTTTTCCCTAGCCTTTTCCTCCAAATAATAAGACTGCACCTCTCTGGGAAAATTGCTGTCATGAAACCTGATGCAGGTGTACAGCTTCCTCAGGCCCTCAATGACAAACATGATAAACACATGCAGCACGTTTGGGGTGAATTCTGCATATTTGTGAAGGGTACGTTACTTTATGCAGTCCCTTTCTGTGCATGTTGGCTTAAACATGGGGTAACCTAACATCACATGCTGGATGTTTTTGTTAATTCTGAATGTTTATTACTAGGACTGAGAAAACACTAAGCAAGTGATGATAAACTTAGTTAAGGACTACGGGGGATCGGATCATTTATACTTTGGCAGATGGCCCACCATCTGGCCAGGTCAGGTGTGGTCCTAGCCTCCACACCTCAGTAGATGACTGCTGTCATATTCATACATACCTACCTCCCTTGTAGACATTTTTGCGATGAAAGTCCTTCTGACAGTATTGCAGATGTAATTTTGTCATTGGTAATCCCAAGTGATGTTCCATATTTTTGTTCAGTCTGTTTGGCACTTGTTTTTCTTTTTCAGAAAGAAATCGTCAAAGTGGGGTTTTTTTCTGGAAAAGAACAACTCAATGGGCCTGACGTTTACGGAGTTATCTCCTGGTGAATCAGGGGCATTGTTTATTCCACTACCCGGTGCCCCCATGCTTTGTGTAGTTGCCCATGACATGGGAAACCAGTGGTAGTGAAAACACCTTAAATAGGTGATCATTGCTGTGAAGTGGTGGCCCACTGTCAAATAGATTGTCATCTCAAAGGGGTTTCCATCGGCTGTGACAGCTGAGGCTCCACCAGAAGAGACTCAGTGGTTCCCCAACCTCAAAATGTGACACAAGAACCACCAGTTATGTGGTGGGACAGTAGCATGTGCAATTCATGGCGGTAATCCTGCCTTCTAAACTATAAATGAGCCATTCAATGTCTGATTTTGCAGCACCTTAATGGAAGCTACACTTGTGCATGGTCAATGTGAACAAACAACATTGGAAGATGTGCATTTGACAGATTAAATGTGATGTATGGTCTATGAAAGTTTTAGAATGTTATCAAATTGAACACAGTTATGATTGTGAAAATGAACTAATGTTACTTAGATGAAATTAAGTGGCAGAATCGCAAAGTAGCTGTCCAAGAACATTCGGAAAAGTGTCAGTCATTTCCATTCAACTTAGAACCAGCTGCTTTTTCTGTCAGCGCTGCACTTTTTACATGCTAATTCTACGAGGATTTAATTTATTATTGTATCGCCAGATATTGAGAATGTGCAGATAAAATTCACAGGATCATGGAAGCTTATGTTTCACATTTGCAATTGGATCAAGGTGTTATTACAGAAGTTTCTGTAGATACCAACTCAGCAGCCCCTTTTGTAATTCATGTGTTTTGGTGGATATTTCCAGCCAGTGCAATGGCATGGGGTTTGCCCTCATTTGCATGGAATGTGGACCCATGCAAATGAGTAACCTTTTCACCCTGATCCAGGGCCATATTACCGAGAAGGGAGCTGAGAAGGGAGCAGAGTCATAAAGGCTCAGTAGGCACAGTAACCGTGCACGTCTGCAAAGTTATGCACAGTTAGGACACCCCCAAGGGTGACTTTTGGAAAGTGGACCTAGAGGGTTCCATGGAGACATTTGTAATAAGTGGAGTCACAGGCTTCACACCAGTGCATGTGGGTCCTATCCCACCTTCACAGCTACTTGATCGACCTGAAGTAAAAAACAAAGTGGTAATTCTCGAATACCCATTCCCTCCATATATATATATATATATATATATATATATATATATATATATATATATATATATATATATATATATATATATATATATATATATATATATATATATAATATATATATATTCACTGAAAAAACACAGGTTTCAGGGACGTTATAGTTAGTTGGGCATTTCACTCGTACAAAACCAGAGAAATTCGGCCGTTATAGTTAGTTGAGCCAACTATAACTTGCGGCCCCGCAATGCACTGCTGATGACGTCACATATTACATCACTCATGACATGGTCAGTGACATCATTGATGACATCACTGATGACATCTCAAATGACATCACTGATGACATCACTGATGACATCATCCACTTAATATCTGATGCACCTCTTCACACCACAACATAACCTTTGATACATTCACTATAAAATATAGAGTAGCATTCTTGAAACCATAGACACACCAATACCAGTTACTACATACCCATTCACTGATTCATAGGTGTACACACATCCACGCATTCACCAATACAGTCACTCATTCACGCAGTCACTCATCTATACAGCCACTGATATATGCAATCATATACCCATACAGACACTCACACACTGCCACTCACCCATAGAGTTACTCACACACCTAGTCAGTCATGCAAAAAATTAATCCCATTGCCATTTACTCACCTGTAGAGTTATACACACACCACCTCACTTATTCATACAGATACTAACACATACTTACTCTCTTATACAATCACTGACACAAGTATACACTCATCCATACAGTCACTCTCACAATCCTTACTCTCACATATAGTCACTTATATACTCCAATACTGACATATACTGCCTTTCACATATGTAGTTGCTCACACATATACCACTGAGATATCCACTCACTCACGAACACAGCCATATGCACACTCATTCACCCATACAGCCCTTCGCACACGCACTCATGAACCTATACACCCAGTGAATCACCCACTCACACATCCATACAGGGAGTCTCACACCCCCCACCCACTCACACAGACACTCAAGCAATCATACAGGTACTCAGATAATCAATCATTAACCCATATACACACTCATGTAGCTACTCACCAACTCATGCAGCCACTTACACACCAACTGACAGACTGATACAGATATTCACACAGATTAGTCATTCACCCATGCATTCACTAAGACATGTTTAATCACTCACTTATACAGTCAGCCACGCACCCACAAAATCATCCATACAGACACTCATACACCCACTCATTCTTCAATACACCTTGGCGTATATAGGGATAAAACATATTTAAACTTTACAGAAACACACAGTCACTGGATGATGTCATCAGTGATGTCATCAGTGATGTCATTTGAGATGTCATCAGTGATGTCATCAGTGATGTCACTGACCATGTCATGAATGATGTAATATGTGACGTCATCAGCAGTGCATTGCGGGGGTGCGAGTTATAGTTAGCTCAACTAACTATAACGGCCGAATTTCTCTGGTTTTGAATGAGTGAAATGCCCAACTAACTATTCCGTCCCTGAAACCTGTTTTTTTCCAGTGAATTTCTAAAGTTTTTTAAATGCTAATTTCTAACTATAACGTCCCTGAAACCTATGTTTTTTTCAGTGAATTTCAATGGTATTTTAAATGCTAATTTCTAACTATAACATCCGTGAAACCTATGGTTTTTTCAGTGAATTTCAAAGGTTTTTTAAATGCTAATTAATAACTATATCGTCCCTGAAACCTATGGTTTTTTCAGTGAATTTCTAAGTTTTTTTAAATGCTAATTTCTAACTATGCCTACATCGGTAGGACATATGCAGTAAGAGGAAGAAAGGCGCAGAAAGAAGCAAGAGAAATGCAGAAAGAGGCAACAGAAGTCCAGAAAGACGAATATAGGTGCAGAAAGAAGCAAGAGATATGCAGAAAGAACCAACAGAGGTGCACAAAGAGGCCTTGTTGCAAAGACATCCTGTGCCCCCAACTTTTTGCTGACTGGTACTGGTGGTAACTGACTCTGACTAACCAGGCCCGGAGCCAGTGCTATGCTAAAAGACACGTAGAATACAGTGAAAACACCTACATACAGGTACCCCTGTGATTGGCATAACCTCCCCTGTAAGGCCCTAGTACATAAAAGGGTAGGGGGATTAAAACTACCTCTAAGTCAGAGGTGCAGAAAGAAGCAATAGCAGTGCAGAAAGAACCAAAAGAGGTGCAGAAAGAGGCAAGAGGGGTGCAGATAGAGGTAGGAGAGTTGCACAAAGAGGCAAGAGAGGTACAGAAAGAGGCAGGAGGGATGCAGAAAGAAGGAAGAGAAGTGCAGAAAGAGGCAAGAGAATTGCTGAAAGAAGCAACAGAGGTGTGGAAAGAAGCAAGAGAAGTGCAGAAAGAGGCAAGTGAGGTGCAGAAAGAGGCAAGAGAGGTGCAGAAAGAGAAAAGAGGGGTGCAGAAAGAAGCAAGTGAGGTACAGAAACAAGCAAGAGAAGTGCAGAAAGAGGCAAGAGAATTGCTGAAAGAAGCAACAGAGGTGTGGAAAGAAGCATGATAAGTGCAAAAAGAGGCAAGTGAGGTGCAGAAATAGGCAAGAGAGGTGCAGAAAATGGCAAGAGAACAGCAGAAAGGGGCAAGAGGGATGCAAAAAAGGGAACAAGGGTACAGAAAAAAGCAAGAGAGGTGCAGAAAGAAGCAAGAGAAGTGCAGAAAGAAGCAAGAGATATGCAGAACGAGGGAAGACAAGTGCAGAAAGAGACAACAGGGGTGCAGAAAGAAGCAAGAGAGGTGCAGAAAGAGGCAACAGAGGTGCAGAAACAGGCAGGAAAGGTGCAGAAAGAGGGAACAGGGGTGCAGAAAGAAGCCAGAGCAGTGCAGAAAGAACCAACAGAGGTGCAAAAATAGGCAAGAGGGGTGCAGAAAGAGGTAGGAGAGGTGCACAAAGAGGCAAGAGAGGTACAGAAAGAGGCAGGAGGGGTGCAGGAAGAAGGAAGAGAAGTGCAGAAAGAGGCAAGAGAATTGCTGAAAGAAGCAACAGAGGTGTAGAAACATGCAAGAGAAGTGCAGAAAGAGGCAAGAGAATTGCTGAAAGAAGCAACAGAGGTGTGGAAAGAAAAAGATAAGTGCAGAAAGAGGCAAGTGAGGTGCAGAAAGAGGCAAGAGTGGTGCAGAAACAGAAAAGAGGGGTGCAGAAAGAGGCAAGAAGGGTGCAGAAATAAGCAAGTGAGGTGCAGAAACAAGCAAGAGAAGTGCAGAAAGAGGCAAAAGAATTGCTGAAAGAAGCAACAGTGGTGTGGAAAGAAGCAAGAGAAGTGCAGAAAGAGGCAAGTGAGGTGCAGAAAGAGGCAGGAGAGGTGCAGAAAGAGGCAGGAGAGGTGCAGAAAATGGCAAGAGAACAGCAGAAAGAGGCAAGAGGGATGCAAAAAAGGGAACAATGGTGCAGAAAGAGGCAAGAGGTGCAGAAAGAAGCAAGAGAAGTACAGAAAGAAGCAAGAGAGGTGCAGAAAGAGGGAAGACAAGTGCAGGAAGAGACAACAGGGGTGCAGAAAGAAGCAAGAGAGGTGCAGAAAGAGGCAACAGAGGTGCAGAAACAGTCAGGAAAGGTGCAGAAAGAGGGAACGGGTGCAGAAAGAAGCAAGAGCAGTGCAGAAAGAACCAACAGAGGTGCAAAAAGAGGCAAGAGGGGTGCAGAAAGAGGTAGGATAGGTGCACAAAGAGGCAAGAGAGGTACAGAAAGAGGCAGGAGAGGTACAGAAAGAAGGAAGAGAAGTGCAGAAAGAGGCAAGAGAATTGCTGAAAGAAGCAACAGAGGTGTAGTAAGAAGCAAAAGAAGTGCAGAAAGAGGCAAGTGAGGTGCAGAAAGAAGCAAGAGCAGTGCAGAAAGAACAACCGAGGTGCAAAAAGAGGCAAGAGGGATGCAGAAAAAAGGAAGAAGGGTGCAGAAAGAAGCAAGAGAAGTGCAGAAAGAGGCAAGTGAGGTGCAGAAAGAGGTAAGAGAGGTGCAGAAAGAGGCAAGAGAAGTGCAGAAAGAGGCAAGAGATCTGCAGAAAAAAGCAACAGAGGTGCTGAAAGAGGCAAGTGAGGTGCAGAAAGGGGCAATAGAAGTGCAGAAAGAGGCAAGTGAAGTGCAGAAAGAAGACAGTGTGGTATAGAAAAAGGAAGAAAGGTGCATAAAGAAGCAAGAGAGGTGCAGAAAGAGGCAACAGAGGTGCAGAAACAGGCAGGAAAGGTGCAGAAAGAGGGAACAGGGGTGCAGAAAGAACCAAGAGCAGTGCAGAAAGAACCAACAGAGGTGCAAAAAGAGGCAAGAGGGGTGCAGAAAGAGGTAGGATAGGTACACGAAGAGGCAAGAGAGGTACAGAAAGAGGCAGGAGAGGTACAGAAAGAAGGAAGAGCAGTGCAGAAAGAAGCAAGAGATGTGCAGAAAGAGGGAAGTCAAGTGCAGAAAGAGACAACAGGGGTGCAGAAAGAAGCAAGAGAGGTGCAGAAAGAGGCAACAGAGGTGCAGAAACAGGCAGGAAAGGTGCAGAAAGAGGGAACAGGGGTGCAGAAAGAAGCAAGAGCAGTGCAGAAAGAACCAACAGAGGTGCAAAAATAGGCAGGAGGGGTGCAGAAAGAGGTAGGAGAGGTGCACAAAGAGGCAAGAGAGGTACAGAAAGAGGCAGGAGGGGTGCAGGAAGAAGGAAGAGAAGTGCAGAAAGAGGAAAGAATTGCTGAAAGAAGCAACAGAGGTGTAGAAACATGCAAGAGAAGTGCAGAAAGAGACAAGAGAATTGCTGAAAGAAGCAACAGAGGTGTGGAAAGAGAAAGAGGTGCAGAAAGAGGCAAGTGAGGTGCAGAAAGAGGCAAGAGAGGTGCAGAAAAAGAAAAGAGGGGTGCAGAAAGAGGCAAGAAGGGTGCAGAAAGAAGCAAGTGAGGTGCAGAAACAAGCAAGAGAAGTGCAGAAAGAGGCAAACGAATTCCTGAAAGAAGCAACAGAGGTGTGGAAAGAAGCAAGAGGAGTGCAGAAAGAGGCAAGTGAGGTGCAGAAAGAGGCAGGAGAGGTGCAGAAAATGGCAAGAGAACAGCACAAAGAGGCAAGAGGATGCAAAAAATGGAACAATGGTGCAGAAAGAAGCAAGAGAGGTGCAGAAAGAAGCAAGAGAAGTACAGAAAGAAGCAAGAGAGATGCAGAAAGAGGGAAGACAAGTACAGGAAGAGACAACAGGGGTGCAGAAAGAAGCAAGAGATGTGCAGAAAGAGGCAACAGAGGTGCAGAAACAGACAGGAAAGGTGCAGAAAGAGGGAACAGGGGTGCAGAAAGAAGCAAGAGCAGTGCAGAAAGAACCAACAGAGGTGCAAAAAGAGGCAAGAGGGGTGCCGAAAGAGGTAGGATAGGTGCACAAAGAGGCAAGAGAGGTACAGAAAGAGGCAGGAGAGGTACAGAAAGAAGGAAGAGGAGAAGTGCAGAAAGAGGCAAGAGAATTGCTGAAAGAAGCAACAGAGGTGTAGTAAGAAGCAAGAGAAGTGCAGAAAGAAGCAAGAGGGATGCAGAAAAAGGGAGCAATAGAAGTGCAGAAAGAGGCAAGTGAGGTACAGAAAGAGGTAAGAGGTGCAGAAAGAGGCAAGAGAAGTGCAGAAAGAGGCAAGAGATCTGCAGAAAAAAGCAACAGAGGTGCTGAAAGAGGCAAGTGAGGTGCAGAAAGGGGCAATAGAAGTGCAGAAAGAAGACAGTGTGGTATAGAAAAAGGAAGAAAGGTGCAGAAAGAAGCAAGAGAAATGCAAAAAGAGGCAAGAGAGGCACAGACAAAATTGAGGTTTGTGCACCATTAGTACCAATTTAACACCCACATTTAGCAATAAGTAATACGTGACCATTCCAGCTTTGCAAAGGGCCTTCCACCACGCTGTAACACCTGACGCTGCATTTTTGGGAACATTTAAGCCGTTTGAGCTAGAAACAAGGCTTTTTTTGTTCAAATCTGCAGATTAGGCAGCAGATGATGGAATATTTGTCAAATGCAGAAAATGTTTAATGATGTGAAAATTGGTGCAGCCGAACAGTCACATAATTCCAGTGGCCCTGCTCACACCTCCGACTAGGTCCAGAAGTGCTCGTCAGTGGTTCCTTTTTTTTGGTGTCTCATTGAATTTATAGTTTAGCTTCTATGGAAACGAGGAAGACTAAACCTGAGGTTACCACTCCACAACACAGACTACAATACCACATAATTACTCTCCAAAACACATAATCCCACTCCTCATAATTCCTATAAACTAAATACCGCATACTTTCTATTCACATAATTTCACTGCACAACATACCACATAATTCCACTACACGCAACGTACATCCACTCTACACCAAAAAACATTAGTAAAAATCTTTTACATTTACAACGCCAATAGCTCTAACTCATGAAAATGCGAGACCTATTACATTACAAATGCTTCTTTAACTTTGCAGAGTGGTGCAGAAAGGGGGCTGGGCCTCTGACCAGCGCTCAGGAATTCCGCTGCGTAGGACTTACAGGAGGTACCAGGAGGGCTTTTTTGGCCCCCAAAGTCCCTCAGGAGTAAAGTAGACTTCATCCCCCAACCAATACTGTGCCAGGAGGCGCGTTTGCAGAGTGGTGGAGAAAGGGGGCGTGGCCTCTGAAGACCTCTTAGCAATCCCACTGTGTGGGACTTAGTGGAGGTAATAGGAGAGGTAGTTGGCCCCCAAGGACAACCTTGGGGGCCAACTACCCCTCCTATTACCACCAGTAAGTCCCACACAGCGGGATTGCTAAGTTGTCATAGCAGGCCACGCCCCCTTTCCCCACCATTCTGCAAATGCACTCCCTGGCACGCTCTTGGATGGGGATTAAAGTCCCCTTCGCTGCTGGGCGTCCTTAGGGGCCAACTAGCCTACCTGATACCTCCAGTATGCCCCAGATAGTGGGATTGCTGATAGGTGGACACAGGCCACGCCCCCTTTGTCCACCACTCTGCAAACGCACCTCCTGGCACGCTCTTGGTTGGGGTATGAAGTCCCCTTGCCTCCTGAGGGTCCCTTGGTGCCAACTAGCTCACCAGGTACCTCCAGTAAGCCCCACACAGCTGGATTGCTGAGAGTGGTCCGAGGCTACGCCCCCGTTTTACACCACTCTGAAAACGCGCCTCCTGGTGCACTGCTGCTCGAAGGATGAAGTCCACTTGTGTACTGAAGTCCTCAGGACACAAAAAGACCTCATCGCCCCACCAGCAGTGCGCCAAGAGGCGTGTTTGCAGAGTGGTGTAAAAAGGGGCGTGGCCTCAGACCACCTCTCAGCAATCCCACTGTGCAGGGCTTACTGGAGGTACCTGGTGGGCTAGTTAGCCCCCAGGGACCCTCTGGAATCAAGGGGACTTAATCTCCCAACCCAGAACTCACCAGGGGGCGCGTTTGCAGAGTGGTGCAGGAAGGGGGCGGGGCCTCCGGCGAGATGCCAGCTTTTCTTTTCTTTTTGAATTTTTAGAAGGGGGCTGTGTGTCCCCCCTTCTTTTAGTATTTTTTGGGCCCTGGGGACCCCATCCCCCAGGGCCTGACCCATTTTTTTTTTTTTTTAAACGGGAAGGGGGCCGCACGTCAACTAGGGCCTTGGGGCCGGCCCTCAAGTTGGGGACCATGGGGGGAACCCCAATGCCCCCACGGTCCCAGCAAGGGGAGCTGCTGACATGCAGCTCCCCTTGCCCAAAAGCAATTCTGCTTTGCTTTGTTGAATGCTTCAACAAAGCAAAGCAGTGTTTGCTATGGCAGGGTGGGAGCCGTGCTCCCGCCCTGCCATAGCAAATGGCAATGTCCCGGGGTGGGCACCCCGGGACATTGCAGGAGCCGGCCCTGGGGGGTGGCAGTCCCCAGGGCCATTGAGGGCTCCAGGAGGGGGGCCGCGCGACCCTCCTCCCAACTCTTTAAAGCCCCGGGGAGGTGGTTGTCCCTGTGGCCCGGGGGTCCGCAATGGACCCCCGTATTTGCATAATTTGTGCCCCGGGGAGGTGGTGGTTCCCGGGGCAGTGTGGAGGGGCTTGGGCCCCCCTACACTTTGATTTTAGAAGTCGCCCAGGGAGGTGGCGGTCCCCGGGGATGTGGGGGGCCACGTGCCCCCCGCATTTCAATCTTGTAGCCCCGGGGAGGTGGTAATCCCCGGGGCTTGGGGGGGCCCGCAAGGCCCCCCGCCCAAAATTAATAATAGTCCTGGGGAGGTGGCGGTCCCTGGGGCTTGGGGGTCCCGCGAGGCCCCCCACCTCAAAATAACAATGCTCTGGGGAGGTGGTGGCCCCCGGGGCTGCGGGGGCCCCGCTAATTAATTGTGCATTGTCCCCGCGACCTGGCCCACCTGGGGGCATATAGAAAACGAAGTGGCCGGATTCACGTACCCAGCGCGAATTCGGCTGATTTTATTTTTTACAAAAATGCTTTTTTGGGCCCTGGGGGTCCTAGTGGGACCCCCTGATTAGGCCTAGGGGGTCAGGGTGTTTATACCCTGCCCCCTTTTCTTGTTTTGTATCTTTTTTTTTACCTTTTTCTTGTGACTCGGTTACCGAGTCACAAGGTGGCTGCCAACACTTCCTGGTTTGGAGTGTTGGCAGCCAATCAGAATTAAGCTCGTGCTCGGGAGTATTCGCGGCTCCTCCTCGGTGCTCAGATATCGATATTTGTATTTTTTGAATTTCTCAGGAACTACTGAACAGATTTTCACCATTTAAAAAAAAAGTTGCTTTCTGAACCAAGAGCTACCTTTTTGCCAAATTTGGTGTAATTCCGTTCAGCAGTTCGAGCTCTAGCCTGTTCCAAAATATCCTATGGTAATTAACATGGGGAAAATGCGTTTTTGGACCCCCCTTTTTTCTCGGCCCCTGCTTGACGAATCACCCCGAAACTTTGAAGACAGGAGATGACCTGAGTGAACCATTAGTTTTGAAAATTTCGCGAAGATTCGTCAAACGGCGCCATAGATATTGGCAAAAGAAAAAACGCTTTTTGAATAGAAACAAGGTCCTAACTATAACTACCTACTGGCGACCGCCTGTAGGTAATATATATATATATATATATATATATATAGACAAAGTTCGCCACCACAATAGCCTCACACGGACAAAGGACGAAAAGCGGACCCAATGGTTCTTGGTGCAAATCAAGTGAAGTTTATTTCGTGCCCAGCAAATCCGCCATTACGCGTTTCGACCCCCTCTCGGGTCTTGATCACATGACGCCTACGGTTTTTTCAGTGAATATATATATATATATATATATATATATATATATATATATATATATATATATATTATCTACTGGCGGTCGCCAGTAGATAGTTATAGTTAGGACCTTGTTTCTATTCAAAAAGCGTTTTTTCTTTTGCCAATATCATTGGGGCTCCCCCCACAGTCTCCATCATTATGTATAGGCCCCGGGGGATGGGTATAAATTAGTGGTAGGAGCTAAAAAAAAAATTACGGAAAAATTTGGAGTCGCGACTCCAGCGCTGCGCTCAGTGCGGCCCCCTGGTGTGAACGCGTTCGGTGCGCGACTCCCAGCGCGGCCCCCTGGTGTGAAGGCGTTGGGTGCGCGACTCCAAAAAAAAATCGAAAAAAAAAGAAGAAAATAATATACATTTATTAAAAAAAAATATAAAACAAAAAACAACAATATTTCAGTTACAATATTTTTAAAAACATTTTTTTTCCATTTATATTAAAAATATATAATGTAATTTAAAAAATAAAATATGTAAAAATAAACAGTTAAAGATCTGTAGAAAATCAGTATCAAAAAAATACATATAACTATTATTACATTTAAAAATTATCATTTAAAAAACCTTCGAAATTCACTGAAAAAACCATAGGTTTCAGACATGTTATAGTTAGGAATTAGCATTTAAAAAACCTTAGAAATTCACTGAAAAAACCATAGGTTTCAGGGCTGTTATAGTTAGCTGGACAATTCACTCGTACAAAACCATTGAAATTCCTCTGTTATAGTTAGTTCAGCTAACTATAACTCGCGCCCCCGCAATGCACTGCTGATGACGTCACATATTACATCACTCATGACATGGTCAGTGACATCACTGATGACATCACTGATGACATCTCAAATGACATCACTGATGACATCATCCATGTGATAATTTGCTGCATCTTCTCACACCCTAATATAACCTTTGATACACCCACTCTAAATTACAAAGTGCCATTCTCAAAACCATAGACACTCCAACACCAATAACTACATACCCACTCACTGATTCTTAGGTCTACACACACATCCACTCACTCACCCGTACAGTCACTCATGCTTATGGTCACTCAGTACAGGACTATCATATGCACTCATACACCTATATAGACACTCACACACCGCCACTCATCCATAGAGGTACTCACACACCTAGTCAGTCATGCAAATAATTAATCACACTGCCATTTACTCACCTATACAGTTATACACACACCAGCTCACTTACTCATACAAATACTAGCACATTCTTACGCTCTTGTCATGAATGATGTAATATGTGACGTCATCAGCAGTGCATTGCGGGCGCGAGTTATAGTTAGCTGAACTAACTATAACGGAGGAATTTCAATGGTTTTGTACGAGTGAAATGTCCAGCTAACTATAACAGCCCTGAAACCTACGGTTTTTTCAGTGAATATATATATATATATATATATATATATATATATATATATATATATATATATATATATATATCTACTGGCGGTCGCCAGTAGATAGTTATAGTTAGGACCTATTTTCCATAGGAAATTCACAACATTCTATTTCTAATAACTTTGGCGCCGGGTGATGAATCTTCGCGAAATTTTCAAAACTCGTGGGGCGCTAGGGTCCGCTCCTATCCTCAAAGTCTCGGGGTGATTCACCAAGCGGGGGCAGAGAAAAGAGGGGGGTCCCAAAACGTGTTTTCCCCATTCATTTTTCCATAGGAACCTTTAGTCGCAGCTACAGCCCGAACTGCTGAACGGAATTACACCAAATTTGGCAAAGAGGTAGCCCTTGGTTCAGGGCCGTGCCTTTTGCTTAAATGGTGTAATTCTGTTCAGTAGTTTCTGAGAAAATAACAAGTAAAATCACATATATATCTATGGCCGCGTCGGATCCGCGCACCCTGAGCGCACCCTGCGCGCACCGTCCCGATCACGAGCTGCATGCTAATTGGCTGTCAACACTCCAAATCAGGAAGTGTTGGCAGCCATTTTGTCCCTCGGTAGAACCGAGGCAGAAGAAACAACTGCGCAAAACGCACAAAGGGGGCAGGGTAGAAACACCCTGACCCCCTAGGTCTGCTCAGGGGGTCCCACAAGGACCCCCTGGTCAGAAAAAAGCATTTTTTTAAAAAAATAATCGGCGGGATGCGCTTAGGGTGTGCGGATCCCGCCGGAAAAAAAAAAACGATGCGCGGTCTCCGGCGATTCCTTGTTAATTGGCCCCTGGGTGGGCCAAGTCCTGGGGGCATGCGGGGGTTATGAAATTAATGAATGGGGGGCCTCTAAGGCCCCCCCAAGCCCCGGGGACCGCCACCCCCCGGGGCTTTAAAAACAAATGGTGCGGGAGGGCTCTCGGCCCTCCCGCAGCCCCGGGGACCGCCACCCCCCGGGGCTTCTTTTTTTATTTTATAAGTACCTGTGTGGGGGGGCTCCAGCCCCCCCACATGCCCCGGGGACCGCCACCGCCCCTTGGCACTAAAGATTTAAATATGGGGGTCCGTTACGGACCCCCAGAGCCCCGGGGACCACCACCTCCCCGGGGCTTTCAAGATGGTGGGAGGGGGGCCGCGTGGCCCCCCTCCTGGAGCCCTTGATGGCCCTGGGGACCGCCACCCCCCAGGGCCGGCTCCTGCAGTGTCCCGGGGTGCCTACCCCCGGGACACTGTAGTTTGCAATGGCAGGGCGGGAGCCTCGCGGTTCCCGCCCTGCCATAGCAAACTGCTTTGGTCTTTGGAAGAGAGAGCAGGAAACCTGCTCTCTCTTCCAAAAACCAAAGACAAATGCTTTTCCACACGGGGAGCTGCATCTTAGCAGCTCCCCATGTGGAAAAGCAATGTCGGCTCCCGCAGGACGCAGGGAGCCGGCGGGACCGTGGGGGGATTGGGGATCCCCCCACAGTCCCCAACGGAGAGGGCCAGCCCCCGGGGATGGGGTCCCCGGGGCTACAAGTGGCCCGGGAGGGGGGCCACGGGGCCCCCCTCCCCCATGATTAAAAAATAAAAATTAACAAAAGGCCGGCCCCGGGGGATGGGGTCCCCGGGGCCTAAGGAGGCCTGAGGAGGGGGGCAACGCAGCCCCCCTCCATCAAAAAAGAAAAATGTGGCAATGACCCGGGGGATGGGGTCCCCGGGTCAAAATTGGCCACGGGAGGGGGGCCCACGCGGTCCCCTTCCCGTTCCATTTTTTTTTTTTAATAAAAGGGGGTCAGGCCCTAGGGGATGGGGTCCCCAGGGCCCAAAATAATTAAAAAGAAGGGGGGCCACACAGCCCCCTTTAAAAAAAAAAAAAAATCCGGCATCGCGCCTGAGGCCACGCCTCCTCCTTGTCAGCATTCTGCAAACGCGCCCCTTGGCGCGTTTGCAGAGGGGGAACGAATTCCCCTTGAATACTGGGGGTCCCTGGGGGCCAACTAGCCCACCAGGAACCTCCAGTATGTGCCAGGGGGCTGCGTTGCAGAGAGGTGTACAGAGGCCACGCCCCTTTTACACCTCTCTGCAACGCAGCTCTGTGGCGCTTTTGGAGGTACATGGTGGGCTAGTTGGACTCCAGGGACCCTCAGGATTCAAGGGGACTTAATCCCCCAACTTAAAACGTGCCACGGGCGCGTTTGCACAGTGGTGAAGGGAGGGGCAGGGCTTCAGGTGACATGTGTGCAAACAGGCCCTGTGGCGCGTTTTAAGATGCGGATTTAAATCCCCTTCAATCCTGAGGGTCCCTGAGGCCAACTAGCCCACCTGGTACCTCCAGTAAGCGCCACGGAGCTGTGTTGCAGAGTGTTGTAAAAAGGGGCGTGGCCTCTCAACACCTCTCTGCAACACAGCTCTCTGGTGCATACTGGAGGTACCTGGTGGGCTAGTTGGCCCCTAGGGACCCTCGGGATTGAGGAGGAATTAATTCTCCACTTAAAACGCGCCACAGGGCGTGTTTGCAGACATGTCACCTCAGGCCCCACCCCTTCCTTCACCATTGTGCAAATATTCCTCTAAAATCAGCCGAACTACGAATTCCGATTTACTCACCTGTTATCAGGAGAGACCTCAGTGCTGCATCTTTGAGCCCAGTACTGATCCTGAAAAGTAATTTTAACCGTACTTACCAGTAACTTGAATTTCCTTCCATAGGCTAACATTGACTGGTTTCACTTGGAAATTCTTCTAAGTGTGGAGTTTTGGAACTTTATAATATTCCTCTTAAATCAGCCGAACTACGAATTCCGATTTACTCACCTGTTATCAGGAGAGACCTCAGTGCTGCATCTGTGAGCCCAGTATTGATCCTGAAAAGTAATTTTAACCGTACTTACCAGTAACTTGAATTTCCTTCCATAGGATATCATTGCCTGCTTTTTGCTGAAAAAGTTTCTGTCGATTTTTGAAACATACAAATATTCCTCTAAAATCAGCCGAACTACGAATTCCGATTTACTCACCTTTTATCAGGAGAGACCTCAGTGCTGCATCTTTGAGCCCAATACAGATCCTGAAAAGTAATTCTAACCGTACTTACCAGTAACTTGAATTTCCTTCCATAGGTTAACATTGACTGGTTTCACTTGGAAATTCTTCTAAGTGTGGAGTTTTGGAACTTTATAATATTCCTCTAAAATCAGCTGAACTACGAATTCCAATTTACTCACCTGTTATCAGGAGAGACCTCAGTGCTGCATCTTTGAGCCCAGTACAGATCCTGAAAAGTAATTTTAACCGTACTTACCAGTAACTTTAATTTCCTTCCATAGGATATCATTGCCTGCTTTTTGCTGAAATAGTTTCTAAGTGTCGATTTTTGAAACATACAAATATTCCTCTAAAATCAGCCGAACTACGAATTCCGATTTACTCACCTGTTATCAGG
Source organism: Calotriton arnoldi (assembly GCA_963921515.1). NCBI lineage: Eukaryota > Metazoa > Chordata > Amphibia > Caudata > Salamandridae > Calotriton > Calotriton arnoldi. Next base: position 2,181,586 of record CAWUFW010002195.1, on the reverse strand, counting down.
AGAGACCTCAGTGCTGCATCTTTGAGTCCAGTACTGATCCTGAAAAGTAATTTTAACCGTACTTACCAGTAACTTTAATTTCCTTCCATAGGATATCATTGCCTGCTTTTTGCTGAAATAGTTTGTGTCGATTTTTGAAACATAGAAATATTCCTCTAAAATCAGCCGAACTACGAATTCCGATTTACTCACCTGTTATCAGGAGAGAACCCAGTGCTGCATCTTTTAGCCCAGCACTGACCCTGAAAAGTAATTCTAACCGTATTTACCAGTAACTTGTATTTCCTTCCATAGGAATCCATTGTCTGGTTTTCAGCAGAAAAGTTTCAAAGTGTCGATTTTCACAAACTACAAATATTCCTTAAAAATCGCCTGTATGACTTAAACGCATTCTTTCAACTGTTTACAGGAGATGTCCCAGGACTGAATCTAGGATCCAGTCCTGTGGTTAGAAAAGTAATCCATAAAGTAACTAATTGCATTTAACTAGAAATTCACATTGAGCTCAATGTTGCATTGTGTTTGAAATTGTGTTGCCCATTGCAACAACTATAACTACTGTACTTAAAAGTCTATTGCCTATTTGCAAAGTATTTAAACTAAAGTAATTCATTCTGAGAAATTATATTTTGTAATGTAATGTATAATGTAATTACAATGTAATTTAAAAAATAAAATATGTAAAAATAAATAGTTTAAAAAAATGTAGTAAATCAATATCAAAAAATAAATATAACAATTAATACATTTAAAAATTGTCATTTACAAAACCTTTGAAATTCACTGAAAAAAACCATAGGTTTCAGACATGTTATAGTTAGGAATTAGCATTTAAAAAACCTTTGAAATTCACTGAAAAAAACATAGGTTTCAGGCACGTTATAGTTAGAAATTAGCATTTAAAAACCTTACAAATTCACTGAAAAAACCATAGGTTTTAGGGACAGTTATAGTTAGTTGGACATTGCACTCGTACAAAACCCGTGAAATTCCCCGTTATAGTTAGTTCAGCTAACTATAACTCGCGCCCCGCAATGCACTGCTGATGATGTCACATATTACATCACTCATGACATGGTCAGTGACATCACTGATGACATCACTGATGACATCATCCATGTGATAATTTCATGCATCTTCTCACACCCTAATATAACTTTTGATACACCCACTGTAAATTACAGACTGCCATTGTCAAAACCATAGACACTCCAACACCAATAACTACATACACACTCACTGATTCTTAGGTCTACACACACACATCTACTCACTCACCCGTACAGTCACTCATACTTACAGTCACTCAGTACAGGACTATCATATGCACTCATACACCTATATAAACACTCACACACTGCCACTCATCCATAGAGGTACTCACACACCTAGTCAGTCATGCAAAAAAATAATCAAACACCCATTTACTCACCTATACAGTTATAGACACACCAGCTCACTTACTCATACAAATACTAGCACATTCTTACGCTCTTATACAATAACTGATACAAGCACACACACATCCATACAGCCACTCTCACAATCACACACTCTCACTTATAGCCTTTTAAAAACTCTAACACACATATATACTGCCTTTTACATATGTAGTTACTCACACATGTACCACTGAGATATACATTCACTCACTAACGCACCCATACACACACTCACCCACCCAAGCAGTCCATCACAGATGCACTCTTCAAATCATGTACCCAGTGAATCACCCACTCACACATCTATGTACAGAGTCACACACACCTCACCCACACAAACACTCAGGCACCCATACAGATACTCAGACAACCAATCAATAACCCATATAGACACTCATATAGCTATTCGCAAATCCATGCATCCACTTACACACCAACAGACAAACGGATACAGACATTCACACAGTTTAGTCAGTAACCCATGCATTCAGTAAGATACGTTTAATCACTCACTTGTAGAGTCAGTCACGCACCCACTCAATCATCCATTGACACACTTATACACCCAGTCATTCTTCACTACGCCTTTGCCTATATATATTAAACATATTTAAACTTTACAGAAACACCCAGTCACTGCATGATGTTATCAGTGATGTCATCAGTGTTGTCATTTGAGATGTCATCAGTGATGTCATCAGTGATGTCACTGACCATGTCATGAGTGATGTAATATGTGACATCATTAGCAGTGCATTGCAGGGTCGCGAGTTATAGTTAGCTGAACTAACTATAACGGGGGAATTTCACGGGTTTTGTACGAGTGCAATGTCCAACTAACTATAACTGTCCCTAAAACCTATGGTTTTTTCAGTGAATATATATATATATATATATATATATATATATATATATATCCTGCTCCAGTGCACCGTTCTAGCGTGTCACTCTTAAGGCGGGTGCTCTAACACGGCGGTGCCCCGTGATAAAATTACAGCTCCAAATATATGTATATATATATATATATATATATATATATATATATATATATATATATATATATATATATATATATATATATAATCTACTGGCGGTCGCCAGTAGATAGTTATAGTTAGGACCTATTTTCCATAGGAAATTCACAACATTCTATTTCCAATAACTTTGGCGCCGGTTGACGAATCTTCGCGAAATTTTCAAAACTTATGGCCTGCTCCGGTCCGCTCCTATCCTGAAAGTTTCGGGGTGATTCGGCAAGTGGGGGCCGAGAAAAAAGGGGGGTCCCAAAACGTGTTTTCCCCATGCAATTTTCCATAGGAAACTTTAGACACGGCTACAGCCCGAACTGCTGAACGGAATTACACCAAATTTGGCAAAGAGGTAGTTCTTGGTTCAGAAAGAACCCTTTTCGTTAAATGGTGTAAATCCGTTCAGTAGTTGCTGAGAAAATCAAAAGTAAAATCACATATATATCTGGGCGGAGCCTAACCACACATGTCATCGTGAGATCTGATTGGCTGTCAGCACTTCATCCTGGAATTGCTGTCAGCCATCTTGGGACCAATATAAATGATAGTACCCCATTGAAATGCATTGTGGTGAATCAAAGATTTTGAGGGTTACCAAAAGGAGAACTATAAAGGGTGATAACAGACTTTAGTTACATTAGAATTCATTTGTTGATGGTACCATACTAATTTCAGGAATTGTGGTGTGTTCTAAGGTGATTTTACCCTGTGAAAAACCTTCTGCTGGGATATCATGAATCCTGTTTGAGAGAAAACTATTTTCACATGCTTGTCCCATAGAGTTTTGGAAGGTGCTCCAGAAGCTAAAATGAGAGCATATTTTCTGTAAATTCACATTATCTTTCTCAGTCATGTGAGAATGAAGTCTGACATTCTCAGTAAAACATGTACATCCAACAAGGGCAGAGACTGTCAGTTGATTCCTTTGTGTTCTACTGCAGCTTCCCAGAGTGTTCTAAAGAACAACTAGAGTGCTAACAGCCTTACTTATGACAAAAGTATGGCACACCTGAAGCCATCTTGATTGGAATAAACTGGTAACACTTAAAACATTTAATTTAAAAAGGAACAAAATGATGGGGTTCATTTTGTCATAGAAATTATGGTTAGTGCTATAGAAAGAAAAATTAGGACATGTTTCAAGTGAGATCTCAAATATCTTCCTGTTATATTTCAACAGGAGCAGCCTGTCAGTTGATCCCTTTGTGTTCTACTGCAGCTTCCCAGAGTGTTCTAAAGAACAACTAGAGTGCTAACAGCCTTACTTATGACAAAAGTATGGCACACCTGAAGCCATCTTGATTGGAATAAACTGGTAACACTTAAAACATTTAATTTAAAAAGGAACAAAATGATGGGGTTCATTTTGTCATAGAAATTATGGGTAGTGCTGTAGAAAGAAAAATTAGGACATGTTTCAAGTGTGATCTCAAATATCTTCCTGTTATATTTCAACAGGAGCAGCCTGCCAGTTGATGCCTTTGTGTTCTACTGCAGCTTCCCAGAGTGTTCTAAAGAACAACTAGAGCGCTAACAGCCTTACTTATGACAAAAGTATGGCACACCTGAAGCCATCTTGATTGGAATAAACCGTTAATACTTAAAACATTTAATTTAAAAAGGAACAAAATGAGGGGGTTCTTTTTGAAATAGAAATTATGGTTAGTGCTGCAGAAAGAAAAATGAGGGCATGTTTTAAGTGAGATCTCAAATCCTCTTCTATTTCATTAGAAAATTCTGACATGCAGACTGAAACAATCACTTTTAATACCAGCAGCAGACTTCCAGTTAACTCCCTGGTGAGCAGTAGCTTTACTACAGTGATCTAATGAGCAACTACAGTGCTAACATTCTGAATTTATGGCAAATGTGAGACACATCTGAATGCCTTCTTGATGGAATCAAAGTAAAAAACTGAAAGCATTTCCTACTGAGGAGACTGCAGTAAATGAGGAAATTAGGAAACTTCATAACAAAGAAGTCTTCCAAGATGGCCACCAGAGAAAAAGAGTCCAAATGTAGCACAAATATTACCCAGATGTAGCCCACATATAGCCCAATGACAAAAGTGTGCAAAACACTTTTTATTTTTAGTTTTTTTGCAGTTTTATGTAGTGCAGACTGGTCAGGTATTGGAGCGTTGCATCTTAAAACATGACCCACTACACTACAAAAACACCACTGCACTACCCTAAACCCTAAAACACTACCCCCAGCATGACCCCCTACACTACACAAGCACCACTGCACTATCCTAAACCCTAAAACACTACCCCCAGCATGACCCCCTACACTACACAAACACCACTGCACTACCCTAAACCCTAAAACACTACCCCCAGCACGACCCCTACACTACCCAAACACCACTGCACTAACCTAAATCCTAAAACACTACCCCCAGCACGACCCCCTACACTACCCAAACACCACTGCACTACCCTAAAACATGACCCCCTACACTACACAAACACCACTGCACTACCCTAAACCCTAAAACACTATCCCCAGCACGACCCCCTACACTACACAAGCACCACTGCACTACCCTAAACCCTAAACCACTACCCCCTACACTACACAAACACCACTGCACTACCCTAAACCCTAAAACACTACCCCCAGCATGATCCCCTACACTACCCAAACACCACTGCACTAACCTAAATCCTAAAACAATACCCCAGCACGACCCCCTACACTACCCAAACACCACTGCACTACCCTAAAACATGACCCCCTACACTACACAAACACCACTGCACTACCCTAAACCCTAAAACACTACCCCCAGCACGACCCCCTACACTACACAAGCACCACTGCACTACCCTAAACCCTAAAACACTACCCCCAGCACGACCCCTGCACTGCCCGAACACCACTGCACTGCCCTAAATCTTGAAACACCAGCCCCTGCACGACCCCCTACACTGCCCGAACACCACTGCACTGCCCTAAACCCTGAAACACCACCCCTTCACGACCCCCTACACTGCCCGAACACCACTGCATTGCCCTAAACCCTGAAACACCACCCCCAGCACGACCCCCTACACTGCCCAAACACCACTGCACTGCCCTAAACCCTGAAACACTACCCCCAGCAAGACCCCTACACTGCCCGAACACCACTGCACTGCCCTAAACCCTGATACATCACCCCCAGCAAGACCCCCTACACTGCCCGAACACCACTGCCCTAAACCCAGAAACACCACCCCCAGCACGACCCCCTACACTGCCCGAACACCACTGCTCTGCCCAAAACCCTGAAACACCAGCCCCAGCACGACCCCCTACACTGCCCGAACACCACTGCACTGCCCTAAACCCTGAAACACCAGCCCCAACACGACCCCCTACACTGCCCGAACACCACTGCACTACCCTAAACCCAGAAACACCAGCCCCAGCACGACCCCCTACATTGCCCGAACACCACTACACTGCCCTAAACCCTGAAACACCACCCCGTGCACGACCCCCTACACTGCCCGAACACCACTGCACTGCCCTAAACCCTGAAACACCACCCCCAGCACGACACCCTACACTGCCTGAACACCACTGCACTGCCCTAAACCCTGAAACACCACCCCGTGCACGACCCCCTACACTGCCCGAACACTACTGCACTGCCCTAAACCCTGAAACACCATCCCCAGCACGACCCCCTACACTACATGAACACCACTGCACTGCCCTAAACCCTGAAACACTACCCCCAGCAAGACCCCCTACACTGCCCGAACACCACTGCAGTGCCCTAAACCCTGAAACATCACCCCCAGCAAGACCCCCTACACTGCCCGAACACCACAGCCCTAAACCCTGAAACACCACCCCCAGCAAGACCCCCTACACTGCCCGAACACCACTGCACTGCCCTAAACCCTGAAACACCAGCCCCAGCCCGACCCCCTACATTGCCCGAACACCACTGCACTGCCCTAAACCCTGAAACACCACCCCCTGCACGACCCACTACACTGCCCGAACACCACTGCACTGCCCTAAACCCTGAAACACCACCCCCAGCACGACCCCCTACACTGCCCGAACACCACTGCACTGCCCTAAACCCTGAAACGCCACCCCCTGCACGACCCCTACACTGCCCGAACACTACTGCACTGCCCTAAACCCTGAAACACCACCCCCAGCATGACCCCCTACACTGCACGAACACCACTTCCCTAAACCCTGAAACACCACCCCAGCAAGACCCCTTACACTGCCCGAACACCACTGCTCTGCCCAAAACCCTGAAACACCAGCCCCAGCACGACCCCCTACACTGCCCGAACACAACTGCACTGCCCTAAACCCTGAAACACCACCCCCAGCACGACCCCCTACACTGCCCGAACACCACTGCACTGCCCTAAACCCTGAAACACCACCCCCAGCACGACCGCCTACACTGCCTGAAAACCACTGCACTGCCCTAAACCCTGAAACACCAGCCCCAGCACGACCCCTACACTGCCCGAACACCACTGCACTGCCCTAAACTCTCAAACACAAGCCCCAGCACGACCCCCTACACTGCCCGAACACCACTGCATTACCCTAAACCCTCAAACACCAGCCCCAGCAAGACCCCCTACACTGCCCGAACACCACTGCACTGCCCTAAACCCTGAAACACCAGCCCCAGCAAGACCCCCTACAATGCCCGAACACCACTGCACTGCCCTAAACCCTGAAACACCACCCCCAGCAAGACCCCCTACACTGCCCGAACACCACTGCACTGCCCTAAACACTGAAACACCAGACCCAGCAAGACCCCCTACACTGCGCAAACACCATTGCACTGCCCTAAACCCTGAAACACCACCCCCAGCAAGACCCCCTACACTGCCCGAACACCACTGCACTAAACCCTGAAACACCACCCCCAGCAAGACCACCTACACTGCCCAAACACCACTGCACTGCCCTAAACCCTGAAACACCACCCCCAGAACAACACCCTACACTGCCCAAACACCACTGCACTGCCCTAAACCCTGAAACACCACCCCCTGCACGACCCACTACACTGCCCGAACACCACTGCACTGCCCTAAACCCTGAAACACCACCCCCAGCACGACCCCCTACACTGCCCGAACACCACTGCACTGCCCTAAGCCCTGAAACGCCACCCCCTGCACGACCCCCTACACTGCCCGAACACTACTGCACTGCCCTAAACCCTGAAACACCACCCCAAGCATGACCCCCTACACTGCACGAACACCACTTCCCTAAACCCTGAAACACCACCCCAGCAAGACCCCTTACACTGCCCGAACACCACTGCTCTGCCCAAAACCCTGAAACACCAGCCCCAGCACGACCCCCTACACTGCCCGAACACAACTGCACTGCCCTAAACCCTGAAACACCACCCCCAGCATGACCCCCTACACTGCCCGAACACCACTGCACTGCCCTAAACCCTGAAACACCACCCCCAGCACGACCGCCTACACTGCCTGAAAACCACTGCACTGCCCTAAACCCTGAAACACCAGCCCCAGCACGACCCCCTACACTGCCCGAACACCACTGCACTGCCCTAAACCCTCAAACACAAGCCCCAGCACGACCCCCTACACTGCCCGAACACCACTGCATTGCCCTAAACCCTGAAACACCAGCCCCAGCAAGACCCCCTACAATGCCCGAACACCACTGCACTGCCCTAAACCCTGAAACACCACCCCCAGCAAGACCCCCAACACTGCCCGAACACCACTGCACTGCCCTAAACACTGAAACACCAGCCCCAGCAAGACCCCCTACACTGCGCAAACACCATTGCACTGCCCTAAACCCTGAGACACCACCCCCAGCAAGACCCCCTACACTGCCCGAACACCACTGCACTAAACCCTGAAACACCACCCCCAGCAAGACCACCTACACTGCCCAAACACCACTGCACTGCCCTAAACCCTGAAACACCACCCCCAGCACAACACCCTACACTGCCCGAACACCACTGCACTGCCCTAAACCCTGAAACACCACCCCCAGCATGACCCCTACACTGCCCGAACACCACTGCACTGCCCTAAACCCTGAAACACCACCCCCCTGCACGACCCCCTACACTGCCCGAACACCACTGCTCTGCCCTAAACCCTAAAACACTACCCCCAGCATGACCCCCTACACTGCCCGAACACCACTGCACTGCCCTAAACCCTGACTCACCACCCCCCTGCACGACCCCCTATACTGCCCGAACACCACTGCACTGCCCTAAACCCTGAAACACCAACCCCAGCATGACCCCCTACACTGCCCGAACACCACTGCACTGCCCTAAACCCTGAAACACCACCCCCAGCACGACCCCCTACACTGCCAAACACCACTGCACTGCCCTAAACCCTGAAACACCACCCCCAGCACGACCCCCTACACTGCCTGAACACCACTGCCCTAAACCCTGAAACACCACCCCCAGCAAGACCCCCTACACTGCCCGAACACCACTGCACTGCCCTAAACCCTGAAACACCACCTCCAGCACACCCCCTACACTGCCTGAACACCATTGCTCTGCCCTAAACCCTGAAACACTGCCCCCAGCAAGACCCCCTACACTGCCCGAACACCACTGCACTACCCTAAACCCTGAAACATCACCCCCAGCAAGACCCCCTACACTGCCCGAACACCACTGCCCTAAACCCTGAAACACCACCCCCAGCACGACCCCCTACACTGCCCGAACACCACTGCACTGCCCTAAACCCTGAAACACCACCCCCAGCACGACCCCCTACACTGCCCGAACACCACTGCTCTGCCCAAAACACTGAAACACCAGCCCCAGCACGACCCCTACACTGCCCGAACACCACTGCACTACCCTAAACCCAGAAACACCACCCCCAGCACGACCCCCTACACTGCCCGAACACCACTGCACTGCCCAAAACCCTGACTCACCACCCTCCTGCACGACCCCCTACACTGCCCGAACACCACTGCACTGCCCTAAACCCTGAAACACCAGCCCCAGCACGACCCCCTACACTGCCCGAACACCACTGCACTGCCCTAAACCCTGAAACACAACCCCCAGCACGACCCCCTACACTACCCGAACACCACTGCACTACCCTAAACCCTAAAATACTCCCCCCAGCATGACCCCCTACACTACCCGAACACAACTGCACTGCCCTAAACCCTCAAACACTCCCCCCCAGCACGACCCCCTACACTACCCGAACACCACTGCACTGCCCTAAACCCTAAAACACTCCCCCAGCACGACCCCCTACACTACCCGAACACCACTGCACTGCCCTAAACCCTAAAACACTCCCCCCAGCATGACCCCCTACACTTCCCAAACACCACTGCACTGCCCTAAACCCTGAAACACCACCCCCAGCAAGACCCCCTACACGGCCCGAACACCACTGCACTGCCCTAAACCCTGAAACACCACCCCCAGCATGACCCCTACACTGCCCGAACACCACTGCACTACCCTAAAACACGACTTCCTCCACTACACAAACACCACTGCACTACCCTAAACCCTAAAACACTACCCCCAGCACGACCCCCTACACTACACAAACACCACTGCACTACCCTAAACCCTAAAACACTACCCCCTACACTACACAAACACCACTGCACTACCCTAAACCCTAAAAAACTACCCCCAGCACGAACCCCTACACTACCCACACACCACTGCACTACCCTAAACCCTAAAACAATACCCCCAGCAGTACCCCCTACACTACCCAAACACCACTGCACTACCCTAAACCCTAAAACACTACCCCCAGCAGTACCCCCTACACTACCCAAACACCATTGCACTACCCTAAACCCTAAAACACTACCCCCAGCAGTACCCCCTACACTACCCAAACACCACTGCACTACCCTAAATCCTAAACCACTACCCCAGCACGAACCCCTACACTACCCAAACACCACTGCACTACCCTAAACCCTAAAACACTACCCCCAGCACAACCTCCTACACTACCCAAACACCACTGCACTACCCTAAACCCTAAAACACTCCCCCAGCACGACTCCCTACACTATCCAAACACCACTGCACTACCCTAAACCCTAAATCTACCCCCAGCATGTCCCCCTACACTACACAAACACCACTGCACTACCCTAAACCCTAAAACACTACCCCCAGCACGACCCCCTTCACTACCTAAACACAACTGCACAATTTGTTACAGGCGTTGCAACGCAGGCCTGTGGTGCTTACTGGAAGTACCTGGTGGGCTAGTTGGGCCCCAGGGACCCTCAGGATTCAAGGTGACCTAATGCCCCAACTTAAAACGCGCCACGGGGCGCCTTTGCACAGTGGTGAAGGGAGGGGGCGGGGCCTCAGGTGACATGTGCGCAAACATGCCCTGTGGTGCGTTTTAAGTTGGGGAATTAATTTCCCTTGAATCCTGAGGGACCCTGGGGCCAACTAGCCCACCAGGTACCTTCAGTAAGCACAACAGAGTTGCGTTGCAGAGAGGTGAAAAAGGTGCGTGGCCTCGGAACGCCTCTCTGCAACTCAGCTCTGTGGTCCTAACTGTAGGTACCTGGGGGCTAGTTGGGCCCCAGGGACCCTCAGGATTCAAGGGGACTTAATCCCGCAACTTAAAACGCGCCACGGGGCGCATTTGCACACATGTCACCTCAGGCCCCCTCCCTTCACCACTGTGCAAACGCGCCCTGTAGCGCGTTTTAAGAGGTAGTTTTAATCCCCCTGCCCTATTATGTACTAGGGACTTACAGAGGAGGTCATGCTAATCACAGGGGTACCCCAACGCATAGTGTTCCCTAGTGTATGTAGGTGTTTTCACTGTATTCTAAGTGTCTTTTAGCATAGCACTGACTCTGGTTAGCCAGAGTCAGTTACCACCAGTACCCGTCTGAAAAGTTGTGGGCACAGGATGATTTTGCAACAAGGCCTCTTTCTGCTCCTCTGTTGGTTCTTTCTGCACATCTTTTGCTTCTTCCTGCACTTTTCTTCGTCTTTGTGGACTTCTGTTGCTTCTTTCTGCATTTCTTTTGCTTCTTTCTGTGCGTTTTTTCTTCTTTCTTCACATGTCCTACCTCTGTAGGCATAGTTAGAAACTAGCATTTAAAAAACCTTTGAAATTCACTTAAAAATCATAGGTTTCAGGCACGTTATAGTTAGAAATTAGCATTTAAAAAACCTTTGAAATTCACTGAAAAACCATAGGTTTCAGACACGTTATAGTTAGAAATTAGCATTTAAAAAACCTTTGAAATTCACAGAAAAACCATAGGTTTTAGGGACAGTTATAGTTAGTTGGATATTTCACTCGTACAAAACCATAGAAATTCCCCGTTATAGTTAGTTCAGCTAACTATAACTCGCGCCCGCAATGCACTGCTGATGACGTCACATATTACATCACTCATGACATGGTCAGTGACATCACTGATGACATCACTGATGACATCTCAAATGACATCACTGATGACATCACTGATGACATCAACCATGTGATAATTTCATGCATCTTCTCACACCCTAATATAACTTTTGATACACCCACTCTAAATTACAGACTGCCATTCTCAAAACAATACACACTCCAATACCAATAACTACATACCCACTCACTGATTCTTAGGTCTACACACACACATCTACTCACTCACCCGTACAGTCACTCATACTTACAGTCACTCAGTACAGGACTATCATATGCACTCATACACCTATATAAACACTCACACACCGCCACTCATCCATAGAGGTACTCACACACCTAGTCAGTCATGCAAAAAATTAATCACACACCCATTTACTCACCTATACAGTTATACACACACCAGCTCACTTACTCATACAAATACTAGCACATTCTTATGCTCTTATACAATAACTGATACAAGCACACACGCATCCCTACAGCCACTCTCACAATCACACACTCTCACTTATAGCCATTTAAATACTCTAACACACATATGTACTGCCTTTTACATATGTAGTTACTCGCACATGTACCACTGAGATATACATTCACTCACTAACACACCCATACACACACTCACCCACCCAAGCAGTCCATCACAGATGCACTCTTGAAATCATGCACCCAGTGAATCACCCACTCACACATCTATGTACAGAGTCACACACACCCCACCCACACAAACACTCAGGCAGCCATACAGATACTCAGAGAACCAATCAATAACCCATATAGACACTCATGTAGCTATTCGCAAATCCATGCATCCACTTACACACCAACAAACAGACGGATACAGACATTCACACAGTTTAGTCACTAACCCATGCATTCAGTAAGATACGTTTAATCACTCACTTGTAGAGTCAGTCACGCACGTACTAAATCATCCATTCAGACACTTATACACCCACTCATTCTTCAATACGCCTTTCCCTATATATATTAAACATATTTAAACTTTACAGAAACACGCAGTCACTGGATGATGTCATCAGTGATGTCATTTGAGATGTCATCAGTGATGTCATCAGTGATGTCACTGACCATGTCATCAGTGATGTAATATGTGACGTCATCAGCAGTGCATTGTGGGGCGCGAGTTATAGTTAGCTGAACTAACTATAACGGGGGAATTTCTATGGTTTTGTACGAGTGAAATGTCCAACTAACTATAACTGTCCCTAAAACCTATGGTTTTTTCAGTGAATTTCAAAGGTTTTTTAAATGCTAATTTCTAACTATAACGTGTCTGAAACCTATGGTTTTTCAGTGAATATATATATATATATATATATATATATATATCACCAAGGATTCCCTTTTGAGGAAAGAACCACTCGCACTCACGGGTATTTTTGCACGCTCTTAGATTTTATTAAAGCGGCAACATTCTCCAACCAGTAAAGAACCCCTACGCGTTTCAGTCTGCCCTCAGACCTTGCTCACGGGTAACCAACGCTGCAATTGCTGCTTCATTTAAACTGATCACCTGACATTATGTCACATCCTGTTCTCTACAGCGCTAGGCATTCTGGTAGATGTAGTCTTTTGCATTTTTATCGTGAATTTTAAATAAGTGATTTTGTGAATAGAACAAATTAAATTGATATATCTAAAATACAGTGAAACTAGTGAGTGCCATGCCTGTTACAGTTTTCCAATATGTAATTAAACTGATCTATTGAGCTAATACTATGACAACAACCCATTCATTTGGTTGCATTTTGCCTACCACAAACATCCTTTCTCAATTCTATTCAGGTACATTGCCCAAATGAAAATATTTTGCCCTCTATTGGGCTTTCAAGGACGTGAGTTACCAAAATTGGTGACTTTCTTCAAATTTACCTGTTCTTAAAACTAGTAACATACAACTATAATTAAAACCAAACACATATCTGATATTTCCATTTCATAAAAAGATTTTCTATGACCAAAATTTGTTATGTTATGAGATAAGAAAAGGCCTTAATTGATACTATGAGAAATTGCCTAATTTCAAAATCTCTTTCCAAATTTGAGAAAATTTACGATTGTATAGATTCTTTACAAGCAATATATTTCTATTTATAATGTCGTTAAAGGTGGGAGTACATCTCTTCATCCTTATTGAGGCCAAAGGGGGCCAGGGTTCTGAAAGATAAAATGTGACGTGATTCCCTTTGTCTCAGAGTTTTTCCCGATTGCCACCTCTCACATGGCATTCGACCATTTCCACTGCATAGAATTTTAGTTTCTTCCAGTCCCCATCATGATACTTTTCCATATGTTCAGCCACGGCATAGCCACGATCCTTATTGACTGTGGCTCTCACATGCTCCAGTATTCGTTTTTGAGTTCACAAACCGTGCTCCCTACATATTTCAATTTGCAGGGACACTCAATGATGTAAACCACAAACTGACTTTTACAGTTGATTAATTGATTGATTCTCCATTTCTTCCGGTTTGCCATTGTGATTTCCTTCGTATTTTGTGCGATTTGACATACTTTACACGTTGAGCATTTGAAAAAGCCCTTAACGTTTATCCAAGTTTTTTGTTTTCTCATATTGAAATGACTGTGGACTAGTTCATCTTTTAGATTTTTCGCTCTCCTGTATGTAATTTTTGGATGATTGCCAACAATATTCCTCATAGTTTTATCTAAGCATAAAATGTTCCAATTTTTTCGAAGGATGTGCTCAATTTGCTTTGACTCCGTTGAAAATGTTGTAATTAATCTTATAGCATCCTGATCATTGTTTATTTGGGGCAATTTCTGTTTTATGATCTCTGATCTTGGTTGTTTTTCTGTTCTTTCAAGGCAATCTTTTAATACATTTTTGTTGTATTTTCTGTTTCTGAATCTGATCATTGTTTGTTTGCTATGTTTTTTCCATTCATTTTCTTCAGAGCATATCCGTCTTATCCTCAATAATTCACCATATGGTATGTTTCTGATTAATGAGGTTTGATGGAAGCTTTCTGCATGCAGTGTTGCATTGGTCGCTGTTGCCTTGCGATGTAGAGTGGTATGTACTTTATTTTCCCTGATGTAAATTTCAGTGTCCAGGAATACCACTCGGGTTTCACTGATGTCATACGTGAAGTGTAGGTTGGTGTTTGTATTGTTGAGGATATCGAAATAGATTTTAAATTCTTCCATGGATCCATCCCAAATAATTAAAAGATCGTCTATATATCTCAGCCAAGATATTATTTTTTCAACATATCGATCATTATTTGGGTTCCATGCCACCTTTTGTTCCCACCAACCCATTGTCAAACACGCATAACTGGGACTGAAAGAAAACCCCATCGCTGTCCCATCCTTTTGTAAAAAAATGTCCTCTCCAAACATGAAGATGTTTTGAGTCAAACATAAACTAATCATCTCCATAATCATAGCATTGTGGTTGGCAAATTGAATATTGCGATCCTTTAAAAAGTATTGACAGGCAGCCATTCCAAAAGTATTTTCAATGTTGGTGTATAGCCCAATTACATCCATGGTTATCAATTTATAAGTGGGTTCCCAATTTAGCCCTTGTACATTTCTGAGAAGATCGCTCGTATCTCTAAGGTATGATGTTAAACCCTTAACATATGGAAATAAGTATCCATCCACAAAATTGGCAATTGGTTCCAGGAGTGACCCCTTTGCTGAAACGATTGGCCTCCCTGGTGGTTTCATGGGGTTTTTATGTATTTTTGGGAGAAAGTACATTGTTGCAGTGACAGGATGATCGGTCGTGAGATACTTTTTTCATCATTATCAATTAATTTCTTTTCCCACCATTGTTTTAATTTTTTGTCCAGATTTTCTTTATATCGCAATGTTGGATTTTCTTTAAGCTTTTCATAATGTCTTGTATTATTTAACTGTGAATAGGCTTCTTCCACATAGAAATCTTTGTCCAAAATGATAATATTTCCACCTTTGTCCGCCATCTTTATTTCAATGTTATTATCAGATTTTAGAGTCTTGATGGCGTTACGTTCTTTTAGTGTCAGATTGAACTTCTTTTTCTTTTTGTTTCTAAGTTGGTATAAATCTTTTATCACTGCCTCATGGAAGATTTCGATTTTATTTCCAGTTGGCATTTGTGGGTAATACTTTGATTTTGGTCTCTTGCCACTGGTTCCTTCCCCCAGTTGAATACAGTATGTTTCCAGATCTCTGGGCTGTTCATTCCCCTCAATATCAAGTTCCATTAGTGTTACAAACGGATCTACATCTGCCACTGTAAGATCCATTGTAAGCGTATCCTTGTATTTTTTTGAAACTGCCAGGTTGGGATTTTCATGGAAGGTTTTTGCCAACTTTAATTTTCGAACATATTTGTATATGTCTATCCGGGTTTGAGCCATATCCATTTCACTTGTGGGGCAGAATGATAATCCTCGTTTTAACACTTGAGTCTCTATATCTGATATGTTCCTTTTTGATAGATTGACTATTTCCAGTTCTGGAGTGTTTTCTAACTCTTCACAGGTTTCTTCTGTCTCATACTCCTTGTCCAAGTTCCTGTTTTTTGGGGTCTGTTGATCCGCTTGCCTCTTCTGATTGGCTTTCTCTTGGGCGGCCTCTTCCCCTGCCCCTTCCTCTGTTTATTCCCGGTTGTACCCCCATGGTCTTCTCCCAGTTTCGTTGTTGTAGGGCCAACCTCATTTCCCCTAAAAATCACATTTAGAGCGTGCCCCACTTTGTTCCCCTTCATTTTCGCTAGCATCTGTGGATGTTAAAGATGACAGACTCCCTGATGCGTTTGTGGCTAAATCCATTTTGTCTTGTTGTTTCAATTGGTCAAATTTCCTCGCATATGTAAATATGCGTCCTTCCTGGTAATCATCTTTATCCCTCTGGAATTTAGTTTGTTTACGTAACTGTACTGATTGTTCATGTTTTTCAATTTGATGTTCCAATTCATGTTTAAATTTTGCAAGATCCGAAGTTAGTTCAATTTTTTCCAATTCTTTTTCTAGTTCCCTTAGTTGTGCTGTCGTTCTGTCCAGCGCAATTGTGATGTGTTTAATCAAAATCTCCATAAGACCCATTGAAGAATTAAGGATATATTCCCCCATTCATGTAGCATATCATTGCTTGTGTCTTGGTGATTTGGCATCAGGTTAATCCGTAATCCCCTGGGTACTCTTTTGACCTCTAGATATTTTTTTAGTGAAGTCACTTCCCACCATTTGTTTATTTCTTTTTTGATAGTCTTTCCCACGTTCTGATTTTGCTTCTAATGTCGATATTACGTGGTACTCTTTCTGCTCCATTTCCTGAGTCTGATACAATCGCTTCCTCAAAGAAGGTATTTATTATTTCATTTCTTTTTGCCTCTCTTTTCTCCATACTTGTACTGGTTGGAATCGGAGTTGCCATTATTCTATTTCTTTCCGTTATTCCATTTGATTTATGCTTAATGTTGTGTTCTTGTATTGATGTGTTAGTATTTTAGCCCGTTTCCCAGTGTGCCGCGCTTCTTTGAAAATCAACAGAAACAGTCCGGGGCACATTTGTTCGTGCCACTTATAGTTATATGCGACTTTACACTGTGGGAAATCAACCGACCCTTTGAGAAAAGCTTCCCCGATACAATGTTGCAATGAATTCTCTCTCGCACTCACCTACTCGTAGGCTTTCGCTTCGCCTCCACCCTCCGGTTTTGGGTTCAGCGTCCCTCTGCTTTCGGCTTCAGTGCGATGTATATTTCAGTATCTGTATCTTGGCCAGCGGTCACCGATGCCGAACTCCTTAGATTTCACCAACAAAGGACTCGTCCTGACGGCATTTGCGGCGCTCTGTGACGGTGCGATCCGTGGAAAACGGCAGAGTCCAGCCGTGATATGTCACCAAGGATTCCCTTTTGAGGAAAGAACCACTCGCACTCACGGGTATTTTTGCACGCTCTTAGATTTTATTAAAGCGGCAACATTCTCCAACCAGTAAAGAACCCCTACGCGTTTCAGTCTGCCCTCAGACCTTGCTCACGGGTAACCAACGCTGCAATTGCTGCTTCATTTAAACTGATCACCTGACATTATGTCACATCCTGTTCTCTACAGCGCTAGGCATTCTGGTAGATGTAGTCTTTTGCATTTTTATCGTGAATTTTAAATAAGTGATTTTGTGAATAGAACAAATTAAATTGATATATCTAAAATACAGTGAAACTAGTGAGTGCCATGCCTGTTACAGTTTTCCAATATGTAATTAAACTGATCTATTGAGCTAATACTATGACAACAACCCATTCATTTGGTTGCATTTTGCCTACCACAAACATCCTTTCTCAATTCTATTCAGGTACATTGCCCAAATGAAAATATTTTGCCCTCTATTGGGCTTTCAAGGACGTGAGTTACCAAAATTGGTGACTTTCTTCAAATTTACCTGTTCTTAAAACTAGTAACATACAACTATAATTAAAACCAAACACATATCTGATATTTCCATTTCATAAAAAGATTTTCTATGACCAAAATTTGTTATGTTATGAGATAAGAAAAGGCCTTAATTGATACTATGAGAAATTGCCTAATTTCAAAATCTCTTTCCAAATTTGAGAAAATTTACGATTGTATAGATTCTTTACAAGCAATATATTTCTATTTATAATGTCGTTAAAGGTGGGAGTACATCTCTTCATCCTTATTGAGGCCAAAGGGGGCCAGGGTTCTGAAAGATAAAATGTGACGTGATTCCCTTTGTCTCAGAGTTTTTCCCGATTGCCACCTCTCACATGGCATTCGACCATTTCCACTGCATAGAATTTTAGTTTCTTCCAGTCCCCATCATGATACTTTTCCATATGTTCAGCCACGGCATAGCCACGATCCTTATTGACTGTGGCTCTCACATGCTCCAGTATTCGTTTTTGAGTTCACAAACCGTGCTCCCTACATATTTCAATTTGCAGGGACACTCAATGATGTAAACCACAAACTGACTTTTACAGTTGATTAATTGATTGATTCTCCATTTCTTCCGGTTTGCCATTGTGATTTCCTTCGTATTTTGTGCGATTTGACATACTTTACACGTTGAGCATTTGAAAAAGCCCTTAACGTTTATCCAAGTTTTTTGTTTTCTCATATTGAAATGACTGTGGACTAGTTCATCTTTTAGATTTTTCGCTCTCCTGTATGTAATTTTTGGATGATTGCCAACAATATTCCTCATAGTTTTATCTAAGCATAAAATGTTCCAATTTTTTCGAAGGATGTGCTCAATTTGCTTTGACTCCGTTGAAAATGTTGTAATTAATCTTATAGCATCCTGATCATTGTTTATTTGGGGCAATTTCTGTTTTATGATCTCTGATCTTGGTTGTTTTTCTGTTCTTTCAAGGCAATCTTTTAATACATTTTTGTTGTATTTTCTGTTTCTGAATCTGATCATTGTTTGTTTGCTATGTTTTTTCCATTCATTTTCTTCAGAGCATATCCGTCTTATCCTCAATAATTCACCATATGGTATGTTTCTGATTAATGAGGTTTGATGGGGGCGCGAGTTATAGTTAGCTGAACTAACTATAACGGGGGAATTTCTATGGTTTTGTACGAGTGAAATGTCCAACTAACTATAACTGTCCCTAAAACCTATGGTTTTTTCAGTGAATTTCAAAGGTTTTTTAAATGCTAATTTCTAACTATAACGTGTCTGAAACCTATGGTTTTTTCAGTGAATATATATATATATATATATATATATATATATATATATATATATATTGACTACAACTAGCATACATGCCAAAATTTTAGAAGAGGAAAGTGGGAGATTTTATTAAAATAGTCGGGAGAATGTATTTCTCCCATTGACTTCTTTTGAGGCCTGAATCTGGTCTATTGTAATGTACTGGGACTAAATGAAAATACACATTATTTTGCTTACCTGTCAGGATCACGGAGAAATGCTGTGGCCGCCAGAGAGACCGTGACGAAAATGCTGTGCCCTGGCCTGCAGGAGCATGTTACTGGCAGTGCATACTCCGAGCCACACAAGACCATTTCCTGTCTGCAGAGGCCTACTGAGGAATCATGTTTTTGCAGACAGGAATCAGGAGGTGATAGACTAGCCTAGCAATCGGTAGTCTCCCGCCTGAATTGGGAGGGTTGGCATGTATGCAACTAGGCCTTGATCACATGACCTTAGTTCCACCTCGGTGCACTTTTAAACCACGTAATGCACAACAGGACCGTAATTCACATGGTGAAAAGACTATTTGGCTCAAAGTATCAAAACACAGTGGAAAAAGGACATCGAACATCTCTGACGTTCATCCGTTTTTTGAGCAATTAAAACAAATATAATTAGTGTTAAAAGAAAAATCCCACTGTGCATCCTGTTAAGCAAAGTAAATTAAATAAACTTGGCACATGTGTACACATAAGATAACTGGATATATGGCTAGAAGTATCAATAATATTAGCTCTTGCAGAAGTCTCCAGCGATAAGGCAGAATTAACATATTAGTGAAAAATCCAAAACAAATTCTTATTAAGTTATGAGGCAGGAATTAACATATTAGTACAAGATCAAAAGAAAGTCTTATCAAGCATCAAACCCGAAATCATTCCAAGGTAAAGTACCCATATGCAAACGAAGACAGTTGATCAAATCTCATTGAGCCATGGTTTCTTCACACCAAATCAAATTAACATACAGGTTAAGAGAATCAGCATGCGATTGTAAAGCGAAAATATCCTTGTTCCTACGAAAAGCTTTCAGTAGCCCTTGCACTTATACTGATCTCACCCAAAGGCGAAAAAGTTCCACAGCTATGCAGTACACCTCTTCTGTGCAGATTAACTGTCTAAAACATGGGTGATCTCATGTCTTCCGCTCACTCTTCCCAAAGGTCCTGTAAAGGAATAAATATATACTAATATAAGCACACAACAATCTGATGAAAGGGTCAAAAGGTATGAGTGTCATAAGGAGCCTTAAGATGCAAAATACAATAATTCATCTTGGGTACCACGAGCTTACTCAGCATTCTATCCAAGATCCCACTCACCCAAATCAAAACTAACTATAAAATAAAAAGCACCAAAACTGTATTCATAACGGGAGGCTTACCAATTGTTCATTCTCAAATTTGCGAATGCAGCTCCTCCTCAGCATTCATCCCCAGCGGGGTGATGCACCCAGCCTGCAGAATGAATTGAGATTCAAGCCTGTGTAATGCTGACAATCTATACCCACCTCTGGAGTGTTTAGGTACCGTATCAACACCAAAGAACCTGGCCGTCGTCCAATCCCCATTGTGTACTTCGTAAAAGACTCTGGCCGTACTGTAACTTTGGTCATTGTTAGTTATCGCTCTACAATGTTCTAGTATGAATTTTTTACAGGGAAAGTTGTTGAGTAAATATACCACATTCCATATGAGCATTCTATTAAAAGACCACAAAGTCAGTCTTGCATGTTATTAGTTTTGGAATGTGCCATTTCCTATTTAGTCTTATATTAATTTGTATCATTTAGTTGTAGATTTATATAGCGTGGCTCATCATCCGTGAGGGTATCCAGGTGCTGTCTATGGGCACAGGGAGATTCAGTGATTTCACCAGAATCACAGGTTGTTGAGCCGATGCCAAGACCCGAACCCGGATCCCCGGTTCCTGAGTTGGCAGCTCTGGGTGACCTCCTGAATGTTGCAGCTATATTTGCAAGCCTTACTCTGGCCACTACAGTGGAAACCCTTACCCTGTCTCAGCCAATTAGTTACAGGTGGGGTTAGGTGATTTTGTACTAGCCTATCTTTTAAAGACACATTCCTCTGGTAGGTCACTGTGAGGGTTTTCCCAATATTTTCTTTTTAAACATTGTTCTCTGTCAGTATGCCCATCTGTTTTTCTAGATCTTCCTCAGTTTCCCTGCCTGGCTACTGTAATTCGTTATGAACCAAATTGGCTCATTGCCCAACTGGCACTTGGCCGGGGAGGTCGAAACAAAGCTTACTCTCTCATAACCTTGTCTGCCCGTCTGCTTGCCTGTTTCAGTGCCCTACGTGGGTAATCCACAGCTATTAGTCTTTTGGGCATCTCACCTTTTGTTTTCTGGTAACTTTGTTCAGAGCTGCAATTTCTTTTGGCTCAGAGATATTTGCTATAAGGAATACTCCATCTGAAACTGGGTGGGTGACAAGTTGATGCATGTAGGATTGAGTTACCTGCTGTCTGTTTTCTTAAGAGTTCTGTGTTCAAAACCCCATCTTCAATTTTGAGTCTTATGTCTCGGAAGTCAATAGTGCTGTGGCTGTACTGCATTGTGAACTTTAGATTCACATTCTTTCTGTTCAAGGCAAGTGTAAAAGTATTTGATTCAGTTTCATTACCATCCCAAACAAAGAAAAAATGGTCGATGTACCTTAGCCAAACACTGACTTTTTTTTGTCCAGTGTGCCAAGTCGCTGCCCCAGCGCACCTGCTCCTCTCATCAGCCTTTCGCCAAATTGGCGTAGCTGAGGGCGATGCAGGTGCTCAGAGCAGTGCCCCCTGAATCTGTGTGAACAATTCATTCTCAAACATTAAAATCTTCTCAGACAAGCAAATTTCTATCATCCTGAGGATCTTCCTGTGTGTATATTCAAAAGAAACTGATGCTTCTAGACCGTAAAACACACTTCCAGGCATTGAGGCCATCTGTGTGTCTAATACTCATGTAGAGGCTCTCTACATCCAAACATACCATCCATTCCCTCAAATGAGGTCCTGCACTGGTTCACAATTCACCATCAAGTACACCTTAGCGTGTGTACTTGCATCACTGGTCCTGAAGAAAGCCTAGCTATTGAGCATTTTAGGCTGAAACATGTAGACCAACCCACAGATGTTTGATATCAATTTATTCACACAAAACATCCATTTTGACTCCTTTTTAACCTTGCCCAGAGACCCCACTGTTAAAAAAGTATTTTATCCAAGCATGGAGGGTGATCCTTTAGGCAATTTTAGAAAAACGTACCCATCACTGTCTTGCACTACGAAAACCCGCTACACTGTAGTCAGTCGTCTAAGAACACCTGGGAGGCACTCGGCGTCCCAGGTGGGAACCCGATGATGAAGCATGCCACCAACCAAGTTGGTGGCATGTGTGAGGGTTCTTCTAAAAAACTTAAGACTCTTTTCAAAAAACTTACAAACAATTTTTATTGTTTTCATAACTTCCTGGATGCAGTAGATTCAGTCTGGAACTGTTCCTTTTTTGTTTATTTAAGTATTTTCCAGGGGACAAGGACGAATTCCATTGAAACCCTCTCTCTCCTCTTGTTGATTTGTAAAATCTTTAGTATCCTTAAAATAGGAGTTTAGGCCAGTTACAAAGGCAAAAAAAAAGTAGGACATCCCGGTGGACATCCCAGTGAGTTCCTCAGACTCTTATGGATGTGGGTGTATCATTTTTGTGGAATTGTAGTTCATGTCAGTTTAAAAGTTGGTTGTTGTACCAACCTTGCAAAAGGTCTAAATACATTGTGCCCAATTCACAAGGGTAACCTGAGACAAAAGTATACCTTTACGACTTTCGGTATTCACAAAGGGCATTTACGAATAGTAAAGTTAGACTTTTGTCTCAGTTAAACTTAAGTTTTTGTCTTAAGGTTAACTGAGACCAAAACTGAGACAAAAGTCTAACTTTACTACTCGTAAATGCCGTTTGTGAATACCAAAAGTCGTAAAATTAGACTTTCGTCTCAGTTTTCCTTTGTGAATCGGGTCCATTGTTTGGAGGTCCCTCAGATACATTTTGTCTACCATAGTGGATCATGCGGTGTTACCTAGTTGCCTATGTGCCTCTCTAACATAGTCCTCTCTGTCCATCAGGACTACATTCCCTACCTTATCAGAAGATTTTATTACTAGTTTTTGATCTTTTATTAAAGCCATTACTGCTTCCCATTGGTCTTTGCCTATTTTATGTCTATTGGGGACCTCTTCAATGAGTTTAAGTATATCATTGGTGACTTCTTCGCAAAATACGTATATATTGTCCATCGATGTTTGTAGGACGTATTTGGATGGCAATCTAAAACTTGTCTCATTTGCAGCGCCAGTGTCAATGCCATAAGTGGAGGAGAAGTTTGTCACAAACAATGGATCAAAAGGGTTACAAACCTCCCTAGGTGGTGTTTCCTCCCCAGACTCACTCAAATAATACAATATATGCAGTTTTTCAATGTCTCCAATTAGTAAGTTCAATTTTTGCCTTACTTAGCCGATTGATGTCTGCACCATGCTCCTTTGTTTTTTTAAGGCATTCACATTGTACAGTTTCAGTTTTCGAGCAAATTTATATAGATCAACTTGTACTTGCGCATAATCCAATGGCGTGTCTGGACAGAAGGAAAGCCCTAGACTCAAGACTTGCCCCTCCGTATCTGTAAGTTCCCTTTTAGAAAGGTTAATTACCATTAACTGCAATGTCAGTTCTTCCATCATTGTTTCCTTTGTCCCTGCCCACTTGTTCCCATGCCAGATTTGTTGTCTTTTCTTGCATTAGCATTTATTCTGGTTTTGGACTTTGTGCTTCTGCCCCTGCCTCCCTGCTTGCCTCTGAAGGACTGTTTGTTGTTTTGTTTTATCAATCGATACTCCTCGGAAAAAAACATCCATTCTGATTGTGTGACAGATGCATCCTCATTGGAGACTGAGTTTAGATCAGTACCGGAGTCTCCTCTTTCCTTATCCATTGCTCAAGTGTTTTATCTTTCGCTAGTTCC
This sequence comes from Calotriton arnoldi, assembly GCA_963921515.1. NCBI lineage: Eukaryota > Metazoa > Chordata > Amphibia > Caudata > Salamandridae > Calotriton > Calotriton arnoldi. The sequence goes on along the minus strand of CAWUFW010002195.1, from coordinate 2,156,892 downwards.
CTCCTAGCTTTTTTGAATTTCCTTATAAATGTAAAAATGTGCTCTGACATATAATTACGTTTATAGTGCTGGAATTTGGCTACTTTCTTTCTGTTACTTCTTTCTCATAGATCTCGATTCTTCCATCCACTAATTTTAGAGTGATTGCCACCCCCCTCTTGGTCCGGCCCCACTATAAATTGATCTATTAGGGCTTGGATTTGATTCATTACGGCCTATGTTCATCCCATGCGTGTTTGACCAAAATTTGTAGCCTGACTCTTAAGCATGCATTAGTAGTATCAGCCCATTTTTTTCAGAAGTTGAGGTTTGGGATTTGATAAGGTCGGTATTATAAAGATCCTTAAGCTGTGTGGGATACACTCTACCTTGAGATAGTTCTGCAATGAGGTAGCCTCCCACCAGCGGCTTACCTCCTTGCAGTGTAGCCTCTCCATAAGATTTCCTTTCTGTTTTATGCTGGCTGCAGCTCTGCCTGGGTCGGATGCATTTGAGGTGGTCCCACTGCTACTCCAGCTTGATTTTACGGATTAAATGGGCTGAAGCCTCCTGCACTTTCAAAAAGTCCTCTGCCATGTTTAGCAGTGAAATGCACTATATCCGCACTATGCTTAGTGCCGTAGGGCACCCTGGCTGTTCAACAGTTCGACCCGAATTTATAGATATATATTACCTACTGGCGGTCGCCAGTAGGTCGTTATAGCTAGAACCTAGTTTCTGTAGGAAAAGCATTTTTTTACTTGCCTATAACTGTGGCCTTGTTTGACCAATCTTCATGAAATTTTCCATTAAAAGTGTCAAGGTAGGTTCCTGTTGTCATGGAAAGTTTGGGGATGATCCGTACAGTGGGAACCGAGAATTCGGGGCACAAAATAAGGGTGCATTTGTAATGTTAATTCCCATGGGAACGTTTAGCCACAGCTACAGCCCGAACCGCTGAATGGACTTACACCAAATTTGGCAAGGAGGAAGATGTTGATTCAAGGATGTGCCTTTTGCTTATTTGGGATAAATCCGTTCAGTACTTGTTGAGAAATTTAAGTTTAAAATTATAGTGATATCTCTGGTCACTAATTCTTCACGAACAAAGACAAGCTTGTGCATGGAAATGCACTGCTCTGATTGGCTGCCAATGATGTAATCTGTGAATGGGCTTTGCACTGCTCGCCCTGAGATGTACCTCGCAAGTGTGTGTGGGAGAGAGAAACTGTGGCTATCACATCTGTGCTTATCGTGTTTCTTTGGCAGCCTGCTCTGCACTTCACTTTCTCTTTTAATATTTGAATGTTCATTTGCTGTGAGGAATACGCTCCAGGCTGCAATACAGCGACCTTGGCATGAGAAATTCAACATATCCTTCTCTTAATTTATTTAGTTATTGATGTGTGTTTATATAACTCAGACATTACCCAGAGGCGTCAGAGCGCTTTACAATAGAGCAAAAGAACATCACATGAGAAATTTAGAGTAACAAGGTAGTAGGTGACAAGACATGTAGCTGCTACGGTCACTCATGGTGAGAGTTACATATTTACATATTACATATTTGTTGGAAATGGCCCTTTTTGCAGGGTCACCCCTAAACTTTTTGCCTGCCTCCTGTATTTTTGCTGACCTGTTTCTGTTGGTTTTATGACTCTGGGCACTTTACCACTGCTGTTCAGTGCTAAAGTGCATATGCTCTCCCTTTGTAAATATGTCTATATGAATTGGTATATCCCTGATTGGCTTATTTGGTTTACCTGTTAGTCCCTAGTAGTGTGGCCTATGTGTGCCCAGGGCTGGTAAACCAAATGCTGCTGGTGGGCCTGCAGCACTGATGTGTGCCACCCACAGAAGCAGTTTGTAAAGTGTGTCTCAGACCTGCCACTGCAGTGTCTGTGTGCAGTCCAGAACTGCCATCTTGGCTGTGAAGTGCACCCACTTCCCAGCCCCTGAACCTTCCCTTGGCATCCTGTAAGTCACCCCTATGGTAGGGTGCATTGTATGTGTAAGGTAGGACATGCCTTGGTGTATGTAGCATGTCCTGGTAGTGAATTACACCCCATTTCGTTTTTCACTACTGTAAGGCTACCTGTTCCTCATAGGCTAGAATGGGCAGTTTGACTATTACATTCTATGGTCCTAACTGACCCCAGGAACATGGTAGAAAAACGAATTTAGTATGCCTGAGCTCAGAGTATTAAAATACATCTTTTAGTGAAGTTTATTTTTATATTCTGTGTTTGAAAATACCACTTTTAGAAAGTAGGTATTTTCTTGCCTAAGCCTTCCAGTGTGCTCTGCTGTTATGTGTATTGGCTGTCTGGTTTTAGAGGGGCAGGGCAGGCTGAGTCAGACCTGGGTTGAATAGAGAGATCTGCATTTAGAGTGTGGGGAGGGGTGGCTCCTTGACCTGAATAGGGCTGTGCCTGGCAAGGTGAATGCTGGCTCCACCTCCCACTGTGTGTCTGCTAGCAGACCCCCTCTTTCTGAAAGGAAGGATGCAGCCTGGTAAACAAAGTGCTCCAGGCCTGAGCAGAACTGGTTCTGGCTAGGTTCAGTGACTGGTAGCTTCTAAGAACAAAGACTATCTGTGCTCAAACCCCTACATTTTGTATTGCTTTTGGATCTGGAGAGGAAACTCTGTCCGTGCCACTGGAGGAATCTGCAGGAAGTGACTGTCCCTGTGCTTGTGTGTTGTTTCTTGCACTGGCCTGCAGCAGTGACCACTGGACCTTGAAGAAGAGGAAAAGGAACTTTTGAGAGAACTTTTATTTGTGTTACAGCAATTACCCAAGGGCTAGGAAAAGAGCTAGACTCCTGCTGGAGTCTCAGGCACATCAGACTCCACCACCAACCTCCTGCTTCCTCCCTGCGAGGATTGCTATCTGCTGATGAGGCTCCTGTGAGTTCCAGGGCCTCTAGTTTTGCTTCAGAGAAAAGAGTGCTGGAAATCGTCGCTAGCGCACGTTTGCGAGCTGCTGCAGCCGAGAGCGCTGGAAAAATCATTGCGCTGCTGCCGCTGAGTGCTCGCAACACGAAACCATCGCTAACGCCTCTTTGCGAGCCGCTGCAGCCGAGACGCGCTGGAAAAATCATCGCGCTGCTGTCGCCGAGCGCTCGCAACCCCTAAAGAAATCATCGCTTCAAGACATCGCATTGCGGACGCCGTGTGTCCGCCATTTTCATCGCATCGCACCGGATTTCGTCGCTCCCTCGCGGAGCGCCATTTTTTCGCATCGCAACACAATCGCACAACGCAACAGGCTCGTCGCATCGACTTCTCCCTCGCGGCAAGAAAGTCATCGCATCGGCGGCCTAGCGTGCAGAAGTTGGTTGCATCGTCTCTGCACGCATCAGCAGATCGGCGCATCATCCTCCCTTGCGGCAAGGATTTAACGCATCGCCGGCCTCGCGTGAGGAAAATCATCGCTACCACTTCTTTGCGACATTTTGTGGGTTTTGCTACTGAATTCAGGTACTTTGTGCGAGAAAGGGTCGCAGAGACCACTGCTTTGGATTTGAACCTTATTTTTTTCACCCTCTGAACGAGACAGGGTCGCAGAGACCCCTGCTTTGAATCTGAACCTTATTGTTGCAACCTCTGAATGAGAAAGGGTCGCAGAGACCCCTGCTTTGAATTTGAACCTTATTCTTGCAACCTTTGAACTATTTTTGACAGTCCTTCAACAGCTATCCTATTTTTGACAGTATTGTGGCTTTTACAGTTATTGGTCTTGTGATAAATCTGCCTTTATATAAAGATACTTATTTTTTATAACTACTTTTGTGGTGTCCCTTTGTAGTGTTCCTCACTGTGTTACTGTGTATGGTCATAACTGCTTCACACACTGCCTCTGAGATAAGCCTACCTGCTCGTGCTTCGTTACCACAGGGTTGAGCAGGGGTATTAAAGAGGGTAGCCCACTCACTCTGACTTAGGAAGAAGGGTCCCTACTTGGACAGTGGCCAGCCATTGCCAACTAGAGACCCCCATTTCTAACATTGGTGGTCAGCGGTGAGGATCTGGACTTGCATTTATGATCGCATACAATAATTATAGTGTACACTACTAGTGAGTGCAGACCATAACGTACCACATATATTTTTGAAGTTTTTTTTTTTATTCTATCTTTTATTGATATTGCCAGGTGATAGTACCCGCATACATTTTTGAGAATTGTTGGATCCTATATTGTAATTGATATTGCCGGTGATTTTTACCCGCATACATTTTCTTGAGAAGTTTTCTTCTATCTTTTATTGATATTGCCTGTGATTGTTACAATGGGCAAGCCTATTTTTTATTGATATTACCCATGATTGTTACAGTGGGCAAGCCTATTTTTTATTGATATTGCCGGTGATAGTACCCGCATACATTTTTGAGAGTTTTTGGATCCTATATTGTGATTGATATTGCCCATGATTGTTACAATGGGCAAGCCTATGTTTTATTGATATTGCCGGTGATAGTACCCGCATACATTTTTGAGAGTTCTTGGATCCTATATTGTGATTGATATTTCCAGTGATTTTTTTTACCCGCATACATTTTCTTGAGAAGTTTTCTTCTATCTTTTATTGATATTGCCTGTGATTGGTACAACGGGCAAGCCTATTTTTTTTATTATTGATATTGCCAGTTATTGCTACAATGGGTCTTGCTGAAATGAGACCTACCTTTTATATAGATGATCTGTTGACCTACAGTCTAGAGGAGCTAAGGGGTTCTGTGAGGAGAGGGGCTTAGCAGTGAGTAGGAAGGAGACTCAGCTGTCCCTGCAGACATCCCTGAGACTTTGGCAACAAGACAGATGGAGATTCTTGGAGTCCCAGTACACCTACCAAGAGGGTAGTTGGTCTGAGGGTGGCTCTGGAGAGTCTGAAGAGGAGGAAGAAAGTGTTATGGAATATCTCATAGGTGGGGAGTTCCTTGATGAGTCTAGTGCCTATGGTAGTGCCAGATTCCCCTCAGGGTCCCCAGAGGAGTTGGTGGACAGGCGGGAAGGTCCCATAGGTAGGGAGTCCCTTGCTGGATCTAGTGCACAGGGTAGCACCCAATCCCCTTCATGGTCCCCAGAGGAGTTGGGCAGACAGAGGGAGAGGGAGTACCAGCTGGAATTGGAGAGGCTCCAAATAGAGATTGCCCAGCTGGAGGCGCACCTAGCGCAGATAGCAGAAAAGGAGAAGTTAGCTCAAGAGGGTAAGTTACCCCTGGAGCGCAGTTTTAATTGTCTGGATTCCACAGAGAGGGTGGGGTCCAGTGGTGGCAGCAAAATTGAAGTATATAGTGATGACAGTGTAGTACACCCACCCAGAGATGTAGCACCTGACTTGAAGGAGGGGGTTGATCTACACCAGGGGATTCAAGGATATGAGGTAGCTCCATTAATGTGCAGTGTCCCTGAGGTGGATTGGGGAACTAGCGCAGGGGCCCATAGTCCTAGTGAAGGGAGGGACACTCTACCGACTCTGGATGAGAGGTGCAGGGAGAGGGGTTCCCCCGTGGTTGAAGTCCTGGTGTATGAGTGTGAGGACCGCCCAGAAGAGTGTGGGTTGAGTGATAGAGACAGTCAGTTAATGTCTCGCCCATTGCAGGAGAGTGGTGTGGGGTACGTGTGTGAGGCACTGGATTGTGAGGTAAAGGTTAGCACCTGTGTGGAGCTGTGTAATACAATTGTGGGAGAGCATATTGTGAGCTCCTGTTTTCCAGAGCTAAACCAACACCTGTCAGATTGCGAGTTCTCTGATTCTAGGGAACTTGCACAGGAGGCAGACCTCTGGGTGAGTACCAGAGGCCCTGTAGAGGCATTAGGGAATGACCCTAAGAGAAGTGATTCAGAAGTTTTCCAACCCAGAGTGCTGGGAAAGGTTAGGAGTGTTACAGCTGGGTCCCCTTGTTGTGAGGAGGTTGTAGGGCCTCACATCCTGTCTTGTGGGAGCAGGAGTGAGACTGGGATAGGTCCCAAAGTGCCCCAGCCTCAGTCCCCAGGACTGGATGGTTCCATGAGGGAACACCAGGTGGGGAGCCTAGTCTGTCTGGATGGACCGTCCATTGTGGGGGGTACCCCAGTGTTAGGTGAGCTGGGAGTGCCTGTAGTCAGTCCTCCATCAGTTCTTGGGCCTGGCAGTGCCACCCCTAGGGGGAGGGTACGGAAGTCCAGTCTGAGGGATGAAAGGGGGAAGGAGTCCCCAGTGGGAGAGCCAGTGGGTCAGGGGACAGTCAGAAGGGCTGAGCCCCCTAGGAGTGACCATGGTGACACCACTTCAGTCCTGGTTGGCCAGGCAGTTGTTCAGCCACAGGGGTTGGTCCCTGGGTTGGTAAGTCAGATCCAGGAGTTGTCTGCCCTGGAGGGAGGGACAACTGTAAGCAGTGTCCCGACCATTTTTTCTAAGAGCACCACTCCAGGTGGGAGGGTGCAGTATGCTGGAAGGGGGTGCAGAGGGAGGGAGTCCTCGCCTCTGACCCCGGTGCAACCGGAGGGTTTTTTCAGGTTGGTAGGTCAGTTGCAGGGTCCAGGCCCTGAACTGGTGGAGGGGTGCGTTTCCCTTGAGGGAGGCCTGTGTGCTCCCCAGGAAGTCCTGGTTGGCCAGGCAGTTGTTCAACCACAGGGGTTGGTCCCTGGGATGGTAAGTCAGGTCCAGGTGTTGTCTGACCTGGAGGGAGGGACAACTGTAAGCAGTGTCCCGACCATTTTCTTTTCTAAAAGCACTACTCCAGGTGGGAGGGTGCAGTATGCTGGAAGGGGGTGCAGAGGGAGGGAGTCCTCGCCTCTGACCCCAGTACCACCTGAGGGTGTTTCCAGGTTGATGGATCAGTTGCAGGGACAAGGCCCTGAACTAGTGGAAGAGTGTATTTTCCTTGGGGGAATTGGTGTACGCCCCCAGAAGTCCTGGGTTGCCAGGCACAGGCCCAGCCCAAGGGTACAGACCCTAGGTTGGGGGGCCAGGTTCAGGGTGTCCCCCTGATCTGGAGGAAGGGGCAACTGCTAACAGGGCCCCTCCCGGTTTGTGTTATGGGGGCACCTCTCCAGGTGGGAGGGTGCCAGGCCCCAGTAAAGGGGCGGGGAGAGGGCAGCCTCACCCTTGACCTCCGCCCAGTCTAAGGGTACAGAACCTAGGCTGGGATACCAGTTGCAGGATAGAACCCCTGAACTGGTGGGTGAGTTGTGCAGGGCCCCTGCCACAGGTGCCCTGACAATTCTGGAAGGGGGTATCGCTCCAGGTGGGAGGGTACCGAGCCCCAAAGAGGAGGACCGGGTGTGGGAGAGCCCACCCCAGTCTCTGGCCCAGCCGCTGGGTACAGGCCCAGGGCTGGTGGGTCAGTGTCCAGGTGCTTTGCCTGACCTGACAGGAGGGAGAGTGTACAAAAGGTGCCAGGCACCTGGGGTTACTGCCCCTCACTCTCTGATGCCACAAAATGTTGAGAGCCCTGAGAGGTATAGGGCTTGGATTTCATCACTGACTACTGTTAGTGACTACTGGGGCTTGTTGTTTATCTGTTGGGAGACACCTGGGGGCCAGTTAAGGTTAGATGCTGCACAGGTGGTGTCCACAGGTGAGGGGAAGAGTTCCCCATTGGTTATCTTAGTGGGCCCTAGGAGTGTGGACAGAGGGATCCACCAGGGTTCAGATTGGAGTAGAGCTGGCATATGCCCCTGCAGTTGCGGGCCAGTTCCGTGTTCTATCGCTCGAAGCAGGGAAGCCCATCAAAATAGTGATTGGTCTACCCTGCGTTTTGGCTGGAAGGGGGTTGTGTTGGAAATGGCCCTTTTGCAGGGTCACCCCTAAACTTTTGCCTGCCTCCTGTATTTTTGCTGACCTGTTTCTGTTGGTTTTATGACTCTGGGCACTTTACCACTGCTGTTCAGTGCTAAAGTGCATATGCTCTCCCTTTGTAAATATGTCTATATGAATTGGTATATCCCTGATTGGCTTATTTGGTTTACCTGTTAGTCCCTAGTAGTGTGGCCTATGTGTGCCCAGGGCTGGTAAACCAAATGCTGCTGGTGGGCCTGCAGCACTGATGTGTGCCACCCACAGAAGCAGCTTGTAAAGTGTGTCTCAGACCTGCCACTGCAGTGTCTGTGTGCAGTCCAGAACTGCCATCTTGGCTGTGAAGTGCACCCACTTCCCAGCCCCTGAACCTTCCCTTGGCATCCTGTAAGTCACCCCTATGGTAGGGTGCATTGTATGTGTAAGGTAGGACATGCCTTGGTGTATGTAGCATGTCCTGGTAGTGAATTACACCCCATTTCGTTTTTCACTACTGTAAGGCTACCTGTTCCTCATAGGCTAGAATGGGCAGTTTGACTATTACATTCTATGGTCCTAACTGACCCCAGGAACATGGTAGAAAAACGAATTTAGTATGCCTGAGCTCAGAATATTAAAATACATCTTTTAGTGAAGTTTATTTTTATATTCTGTGTTTGAAAATACCACTTTTAGAAAGTAGGTATTTTCTTGCCTAAGCCTTCCAGTGTGCTCTGCTGTTATGTGTATTGGCTGTCTGGTTTTAGAGGGGCAGGGCAGGCTGAGTCAGACCTGGGTTGAATAGAGAGATCTGCATTTAGAGTGTGGGGAGGGGTGGCTCCTTGACCTGAATAGGGCTGTGCCTGGCAAGGTGAATGCTGGCTCCACCTCCCACTGTGTGTCTGCTAGCAGACCCCTCTTTCTGAAAGGAAGGATGCAGCCTGGTAAACAAAGTGCTCCAGGCCTGAGCAGAACTGGTTCTGGCTAGGTTCAGTGACTGGTAGCTTCTAAGAACAAAGACTTTTGGGGTATAAATATCTGTGCTCAAACCCCTACATTTTGTATTGCTTTTGGATCTGGAGAGGAAACTCTGTCCGTGCCACTGGAGGAATCTGCAGGAAGTGACTGTCCCTATGCTTGTGTGTTGTTTCTTGCACTGGCCTGCAGCAGTGACCACTGGACCTTGAAGAAGAGGAAAAGGAACTTTTGAGAGAACTTTTATTTTTGTTACAGCAATTACCCAAGGGCTAGGAAAAGAGCTAGCCTCCTGCTGGAGTCTCAGGCACATCAGACTCCACCACCAACCTCCTGCTTCCTCCCTGCGAGGATTGCTATCTGCTGTTGAGGCTCCTGTGAGTTCCAGGGCCTCTAGTTTTGCTTCAGAGAAAAGAGTGCTGGAAATCGTCGCTAACGCACGTTTGCGAGCCGCTGCAGCCGAGAGCGCTGGAAAAATCATCGCGCTGCTGCCGCTGAGTGCTCGCAACAAGAAACCATCGCTAACGCCTCTTTGCGAGCCGCTGCAGCCGAGACGCGCTGGAAAAATCATCGCGCTGCTGTCGCCGAGCGCTCGCAACCCCTAAAGAAATCATCGCTTCAAGACATCGCATTGCGGACGCCGTGCTTCCGCCATTTTCATCGCATCGCACCGGATTTCGTCGCTCCCTCGTGGAGCGCCATTTCTTCGCATCGCAACACAATCGCACAACGCAACAGGCTTGTCGCATCGACTTCTCCCTCGTGGCAAGAAAGTCATCGCATCGGCGGCCTAGCGTGCAGAAGTTGGTCGCATCGTCTCCGCACGCATCAGCAGATCGGCGCATCATCCTCCCTTGCGGCAAGGATTTAACGCATCGCCGGCCTCGCGTGAGGAAAATCATCGCTACCACTTTTTTGCGACATTTTGTGGGTTTTGCTACTGAATTCAGGTACTTTGTGCGAGAAAGGTTCGCAGAGACCACTGCTTTGGATTTGAACCTTATTTTTTTCACCCTCTGAACGAGACAGGGTCGCAGAGACCCCTGCTTTGAATCTGAACCTTATTGTTGCAACCTCTGAATGAGAAAGGGTCGCAGAGACCCCTGCTTTGAATTTGAACCTTATTCTTGCAACCTTTGAACTATTTTTGACAGTCCTTCAACAGCTATCCTATTTTTGACAGTATTGTGGCTTTTACAGTTATTGGTCTTGTGATAAATCTGCCTTTATATAAAGATACTTATTTTTTATAACTACTTGTGTGGTGTCCCTTTGTAGTGTTCCTCACTGTGTTACTGTGTATGGTCATAACTGCTTCACACACTGCCTCTGAGATAAGCCTACCTGCTCGTGCTACGTTACCACAGGGTTGAGCAGGGGTATTAATGAGGGTAGCCCTCTCACTCTGACTTAGGAAGAAGGGTCCCTACTTGGACAGTGGCCAGCCATTGCCAACTAGAGACCCCCATTTCTAACAATATTCAATACAAATTCCATATTTAGAAAAGTTAATGCACTTAGGGTTACATAAATATATATTACATGTTTACAGAGATGAAGCGGAAAGGTGTTATAGCTCTGGAGGGAGTTACAGTCAGGGTCACGCCATTAAATATGAGGGCATATGCCTGGTGGGGAGGTTGACGAGGAGTGTTAGTGAGAAAAATGTCTTTGAAAGAGAAGAGTTTTAAGGTCTGTTTTGAAGATCTGAAAAGAAGTGGTGGTGGTAAGGTTTGGAAATTCCAAATTCTTGTCGCATTACCTGAGAAAGTTTGTGCCATGAGACTTTCCCTTTCCTTTTGAAGGTTGGAGGTTCAAACAGCAGATGATTTTTAGCATTAGGTGAAGGTCTAGAGCCACCTGATATCTTGAGTTTGCTTGCTACGTTGCGAGGAATGGAAGTGTGAATAGTTTTATGGGTGAGATAAGCAGTCTTGTATATAGTCCTGGCTTCAATCGGAAGCCAGGGGAGAGTTAGCAGCATAGGTGTGATATGGTCATTTCTTTTGGCCCTGTAGACGAAACGCGGGGCTGAGTGGAGGAGGGATTTTAAAGGAGATATGTGCTGCTTGGGGAGGCCTTCAAGGAGAGAGTCATATTAGTCCAGTCTGGAGAGTACCAAAGATTTGACAAGAGTTTTCAGGTCTCGCTCCGGAATGCAATGTCGGATCTCCCAGAGAAGGAGCAGTTGGAAGCATGCCTTCTTGGCCGTGCTACTGATGTGGGATTGGAGGTTACGTCTTTTTTCCAGGATGACACATAGGGATTTGGCACTGTCAACGATGGTAGGTTTGCTGTTAAGAATGTTTAGATTATCCATCTATTATTGAACAGGAGGTGGAGAGTTTGAATTAGAGAACAGAAGAAATTTGGTTCTGGAGAGATTCAGTTTTACGTGGTGAGACGTCATCCATTCTTGGATGGAGTTGAGAGTGGTGGCGAGAAGTGAGATGTCGTGTGCGGAGGGCACTTTGCGGTAGATTTGGGTGTCATCAGCATAGTGGTGATAAAGGATCCTGCAGTGGCGTAGCTAGCCCATGTGCTGCACGTGGCACGCCTGTGTTTGCCACATGTGGCTGCATGTAAGAGCGGGGGCAATGGGTGGGTGCTCGCAATTCCCGCATCAAATGCAGGTAAGAACAGGGGGGTTGGGGGTGCTGGCGATTCCTGCGATGGCCGCAGGTAAGGGGGAAGGCCGCTGCCCCCAAAACTTGTGCCGCATGAGGCGGACCGCCCCCCCTGCACACCCTTGCTACGCCATTGGGATCCTGACCTCTTCTCAATAGGGCTCCTAGCAGTTCAATGTAAAGATTAAATAGGTTCGGAGCAAGGATAGAGCCTTGAGGGATACCTTGTCCACAGCCTTTGGAGTTGAGAGACCGTTTTAAATTTTAAACATCTGAGATCTCCCTGTGAGATAATATTGAAACCATTTAAGTACTACGCCTTCAATTCCAAATCTTTGTTTTAGTTTGCTAAGAAGTGTGTGATGGTTTACAGTATCAAAAGCTACAGAAAAGTCATGAAGGATTAGGAGGCAGGAGCTGCCCAAGTATAGGACTCAAAGGGCATCATCGATAACCTGTAGCAGTGCTGTTTTGGTGCTGCAGCCTTGACTGAAGCCGATTGAAATTCTTCTAGAAGATTGTTGTCCTTGGTGTGTTGGGTGAGTTGTTCAGCTACACATCTTTCAGTGATTTTGGAAAGAAAAGGGAGGATGGTGATAGGGTGGAAGTTTGTTAGGGTAACTTCGCTTCACTTAAAATAAATACATGTGCCAGCTTGACATTTTATGTCTGAGTATGTTGTACTTGAAATTCAGACTCTGACTATTCACCATTGTCCTTGCAATGCAAAATGTCTTTGACAGAAAACATTCATTGATTATCCACAGCATCAGAGTGAATGTTGAGGGAATCAATACAGAAATAAGCTCACACAATACTGCAAAGTCTTCGTTCCCTCCTCATGGATGCTTAACCCATCACTAGACACTCCGGGCCTGATTCACAGAACTAACTTACGTCGAAAACGTAAAGTTAGTACTTTTTGGTATTCACAGAATACACTTACTCATTTTGGTATTCACAGAATGAACTTACTCATTTCGGTATTCACAGAAGTTAGTAGTCCTAACTTTAGGACTCCTAAATGCCTTCTGTGAATACCGAAAGTCTTAAGTTAGGATTTTTCTCAGTTTAGGAGTAGTAAAGTTAGGAGTCCTAACTTTACTACTCCTAAACTGAGAAAAATCCTAATTTTAAGACTTTCGGTATTCACAGAAGGCATTTAGGAGTCCTAAAGTTAGGAGTCCTAACTTTACTACTCCTAAACTGAGAAAAATCTTAACTTTAAGACTTTCGGTATTCATAGAAGGCATTTAGGAGTCCTAAAGTTAGGAGTCCTAACTTTACTACTCCTAAACTGAGAAAAATCCTAACTTTAAGACTTTCGGTATTCACAGAAGGCATTTAGGAGTCCTAAAGCTAGGACTACTAACTTCTGTGAATACCGAAATGAGTAAGTTCATTCTGTGAATACCAAAATGAGTAAGTGTATTCTGTGAATACCAAAAGTACTAACTTTACGTTTTTGACGTAAGTTAGTTCTGTGAATCAGGCCCACTCTGCCCCACAAACCTACTCCTGCATGTTCTTTTTCATCCCTGCCTTATCCTTTTGTCTCGCTTTTCCGTCTTTTTCTGCCTCCTTCTTTGCCCTTTTTGTTTTTCTTCCTCTTGTTATGGTTTAAAGTCTGATGAGGAAAAATAAGTTCCTGTGTATAAAAATAGGTACTGGTGGGCCCCAACTGCATCCACCAGCTAAAATTGAGCACTGTAGCAGTACATTACTGTTAGGCATGTAAACCTTAGGGTGGCCTTCCCCCAAACTTTTTGCCTTCCTCCTCCATTTTTGCTGATCTTGTTTTTGCTGGCCTTAGGAGTCTGGTCACTTTACCACTTCTAACCACTGCTAAAGTGCATGAGTCACTCCTTAAAATATGCTAACATTGGATTATCTCCAATTGGCATATTTAATTTACTTGTCAGTCCCTAGTAAAGTGGCACTCCAAGTGCCCAAGGCTTGTAAATGAAATGCTACTGGTGAACCCACAGTACTCATTGTTCCACCCAATTAAATAGCCCCCACAACATGTCTCAGGCCTGCCCTTGCAGCCTGTGTGTGCAGTTGTAAACTGCAATTTCGACCTGGTAAAAAAAAAACTTTTGCCAGGCCAAAACCTTCTTTCTTAATTCATATAAGCAGGGCCACTGGAGCTATGCAATTCTGTGGCGATTTTCCCATAATTATGGATTTGCCGCATTTGCCACATAATCCACCATCTGCCACATAATTTGCGGATTTTAACAGAAAAAAAATAGTTTCTAGCTCAAACAGATCAAAAGTTGCAAAACATATGGTGACTTGGGATCCTGCACACTGGAAGGCTTTTTTGGCAGAGGCTGGCTGTTGATCTTTCAGTTGCTTATTGCTGTATCTTGGTGTTAAATTGGCACTTATTAAGGTGAACTGTTTTCTAAGACACTGGTACCAGGTGTAAAGATGACAAAATAATAAAGTAATGTTATCACAAAATGTGCCGCATTACGCCGCATAATTTGTCTTTTCTTGCCTCATAATTTAGTCAGCCCTGCCGCATAATTTGGTCCTCTTCTGCCGCATAATTTCAGTGGCCCTGCATATAAGTCACCCCTAGGATAGGCCCTGGAGAGCTCAGAGGGTGGGTGCAGCGTATTTTAAAAGTGGCACATGTACTTTTAAGTTTTACATGTCCTAGTAGTGCAAGGCCTACCTCTCTCACAGGATAACATTTCAGTTACATTATTACATTTATTAAGCTGTAATTTCCAAATGGGAAACGGTAACCCCTTAATTTGTGGTGTCGTTGGAATAGTAATAAAGAATCCTAACTTATGGTGAAGTCAGATTTTAAATTAAAGTTTTGAAAATGCCCCTTTTAGACAGTTGGCATTTACTTGCCTTAGCCATTTAGTGCTTGTAGCCTGTAGCTGTGTCACATGACTAGGTGTAGCTCACAGTTGAGCTTTGTGTATTCCTCATAGACAGTCACACACAATAGGGAGCTTAGGTGTGCATGGATGGGCCATCACTGCCAGGATGGGAGAGAGGAACTGGGCACAGCCCCACTTACACTTGAATAGGCTGTGTCCTGCCACCACACAAAGGGCCTGCAGATCCCCTGTAGTTAATCTGGAGCCAGGACAGGGAGAGCAGGATGCCTGGGCACTTGAAAGGAAAACCTTTCCAAGCTTCTTCCCCACTTCAAAGGCACAAATCGGTATAAATATTAAACCTCAGACACCACCACTTCAGGACACACTTGGACCTGTGGATACTCTGCCAGGAAGAAAGACTGCTGAGCTGCTGAAGGACTGTCATTCTGCCAGACTGCTGCCCTGCTGGACTACTGCCTTGATGTACTTCTGCCTTGCTGTGCTGACCAGCTGCCTGCTGCCTTTTGCGTGGGTGGGAAAGACTGGACGTGCATCTCTTGAACCCAGAACCCCAGAGTGACTCCAAGGGCTTATTGGCTGGCCTCCTGACACGAGCCTCAGGGACAGAAGGCCCCAACAACCTTGACCCAGCACCTTTACTCTGCCATCTGTGAGTCTGCCCTGCCAAATGGTGCTTCCCCAGTACTGGACCCTTGGAAGTGGGCATAAGGTGCTCTGCCAGCCTCTGTGGATGTAGTGGAACTGACGCATCTCCTCTGCTGCATGGTGGAACACTTAGCGGAACCGACGCATCGCTGCTACTGTGCAGATCAGAACCGCTGCAAATACCCCCATCACAGCCAGTCCTGCATTGGAACCATTGCTGAGGAACGCTTCCTCAGCTCAGACCCCCGCATGCCTTGTCGATGGTTGCCTCGATTATGATGCAGGTCTCCTCATTTCAACTCTTTGGAACCAAATCATCGCTCGGTTTGCCCAGCGCATCCTCGATTCTGGACTCACACTGCAAGACTTGATCGACAGAATCCTCGATGACTTTGCAGTGCCTCGCAATGCGGCCTCACTGCATCTCGAAACTAGCGCAACACTTCGGCTGCCCAATGCATCTTCAACCAAGATCTTTGCAACGCTCCACAAACCAGGATTGAAGGTACTCTGTTCAACGGGCCTATCTGGGTCCCTGTAGCCGACCCGCACTCCATCAACGTCGACCTGAACTTGTAACTTTATCCGAATCTGGCGCAACCAGATATCCACAGTGGGTTCTTTATGCCTTTTGGTGCTATTTTCACTGAAATCTTTCAAATTGAATATCTCCAGTTCTACTAATTGGATTTTTGTTGTTCTGATCTTGTTAAATTTATTACATTTTACTCTGTTTTCACTGTGTTACTGTTTGAAGTGTTGCACAAACACTTTACACATTGCTTCTTAGTTAACCCTGACTGCTCATTGCCAAGCTATACAAGGGTTGAGCACAGGTTAATTTAGGGTTTCCTTGTGACTTCACCCTGAGGAGAATTGTGGTTGCTGCTTGAGAAGACTTTCACCCACCTCAACCTACAGCCCAATTAATTACACTGGTGTTTAGTGGTAAAGATTTGTACTTGTACTTGTGTTTGTGCAGTGCCTTACAGTAATCTTGTGTTACACTACCATCCCACATAAATAATCTAAAGCCATTTTGAGCTTTTAAATTGTCCCTGATAGGCTTTTTTCCAGATCTACACTCCTGTAGTGATGGAGTATGAGCTGGCCAACTGGGAAAGCTATACTTTGGATGAGCACAAGCAGCTCTGCCAGGAAAGGGCGTTCCCCGCCAAAAAGAGTATCACAATGTTGCAGCTGCAGAAAGCTCTTAGGGCCTGGTGGGTGGCCCACCAGTCTGTGACAACCACAGTGGAGCTGTGACCACTAGAAGCATTACCAGTGGTTCAAGGAAAGCCACAAACTCTCCAATCAGTCTTGGGCGGACTTCCTGAACTACTCGAACAAGCCACTGAAGGTCTGGGTGAGGGGCAGCAAGGTTAATGCTTATGATGGGCTGTGCAACTTGATTCTCAGGGGGCACATGCTCAAAATGTGTTTTACAGAGCTGCACTAGCACCTAGTGGACAGTAAGCCGCCTGACCCCAAGAAGCTTACTGAGGAGGCAGACCTCTGGGTCAGCACCAAAGCATCCAAAAAGGCATCGGGGGACTCTCAAAAGGGTGGTCAGTGGTCCCACCAGAAGAAAGAAGAGGGAGAAAAACTTAAAAGTAAGGAGTTTTCAAAAGACCTAAGGGAGCAGTAGTAACCGGTCCCAGTCTGAACCCAAGAAAAAGGGATTTGTTGACGAATAAACAGGGAGGTTTGTCCCCTAATGTAGTGAGTGTTACAAATATGGGCTCTCCAGGGGATGCTCCATATGTCCCAAGAGAGCACAGCCCCTTACCAGTGGACAGACACCTGGATTGGCGAGTGTAGCCCTCAGGGAGGATGTGGTCCCAGTTAGCTTTGGGGAGCAGACAGAGGTGACACTAGGAGATGGTGCCAAAATCCTATATAGGCCTGCCAGTACTTCTAAGTACAGGCAGTGGGTCTCAATCAATGCGCAACTGGTGGAGGCTCTGAGGACAGAGGAGCCAGCATGGCTTCTATAATGTGTCAGCTGGTGTCCTCAGAGCAGTTCCTCCCTAACACATTTCACTAAGTAATAGTCACAGACAGCCATGAGAGTCATCTACTGATGACTCTAGCTCCTTTTGAGTGGGGTGGGGGATCTCGGGTTCTCTAAAAGTAGCTGTGAGCCCCATTGTGCCTGTAGATTGTCTGGAAGGCAATGACCTGAAGCACACTAGCTGGAGGGAGGTAGAGCTCAGGTCAAACTTGGAGATGTTGGAATTTTCTGAATATGTCTGTATGATCACAAGGTCCATGGGTGCCTGGGAAGGGAGTCAAGGGCTTCTGGAGCCTGGAACAATGGCCCAGACAGCTCCCAAGAAGGTTAGGGACAAGGGGTGTGGGAAACCAACCCCAGCAATTCCCCCAATCCAGGTTGACGGGGCACCTGAAAAGGAGGCCCTTGAGCCAACCAGGGGGACATTGCTGCCCCGAGCAACCTGCCTGAGCTCCCTGGTTGGCCCTCGCTCAAATTGCCACCCAGGGAGCTCAAGCAGGTTGCTCAAGGCAGAAAGAGTGCCCCACTTTAGAGGGCTTGATGCAGCAAGCTGAGGCCCATGGTTCCTGGACCTGCGACAGCCCATGTGCTGGTGGTCCCCCAGTTTTACAGGGCCATCCTATTGGGGTTGGCTCATGACATTCCCTTGGCAGGGCATCTTGGGCAAGACAATACCTTTGCCAGGCTTGTTGCACACTTCTATTGGCCTTTGATGAAGATGGTCTCAGATGCATTCTGTAGGTCCTGTCTCACCATCCAGGCCAGTGGAAAGTCAGGGAAAAAGCTCAAAGCTCCCTTGACCTCATTACCTGTGGTTGGCACTCTTTCTGAGAGGATAGGCATCAACATAGATGGATGCTTGTACCCCAAGAAAGTCTTCGGCAACAGGTTCATCCTAGTCTTGGTGGACCCTGCCACTTGCTACCCAGAGGCCATCCTTCTGAGGTCGGTGACTGCACCAGTGGTGGCCAGGGCGCTGCTGGAGATTTTTACTCATGTGGTGTCCCCCAAAGAGGTAGTGTCTAACAGAGGCACTAACTTTGTGAGTGCAGGGTAACTTATAAGTTCTCCACACCCTATCACCCCCAAACCAATGGTCTTTTGGAGAGATTCAACAACACCGTAAAGGGCATGATAATGGACCTACCAGAACTCGTAAGGCGTAGGTGGAACGTCCTCCTGCCATGCCTTCTCTTTGACTACAGGGAGGTGCCACAGAAGGGGGTTGGGTTTAACCCCTTCGACTCATCTATGGCCACGCTGGTAGGGGACCTCTTAGCCTTGTCAAAGAGGGATGGGAGCAAGTATCTAGAAACCTGCTGAGGATGTGGTCAGCTACACTCTGGCCCTCAGCAACCAGGTGCACCACTTCTCGAAGAATGTTATGAAACTCTGGTATGACCAGAAGGCCACTCTAGTGGAGTTTTAACCTGGCCAGAAAGTGTGGGTCATGGAGCCTGTAGAGCCCAGAGCGCTCCATAATTGCTGGACAGGCCCATAAGTGGTGAAGGAGTGGAAAGAGGCGTCAGCCTACTTGGTGGATCTCAAGAACCCTAGAAACCCCCTAAGAGTGCACCATCTGAACCACCTCAAACCACACCTTGAGAGGTCCAAAGTCAACATGCTCCTTGTGACAGATGAGGGGGTAGAAGAGGAGAGTGAACCTCTCCCTGACCTTCTGTCTGCCTAAGAGCACGATGCATCAGTGGAGGGTGTCAACCTCTCCCCTAATCTGACCTCAGAACAGCGGAGTGACTGTCAGCAGTTACTGGGCAAATTCCCATCCCTGTTGTCCCTCACCCCTGGACTCACCCACCTGTGCGTCCATGACATTGACACTGGAGACAGTCCACCTTTTAAAAATAAAATTTACAGGTTGTCAGACAAGGGGAGGACATGTATCAAGGAGGAGGTCTCCAAGATGCTGGTGTTAGGGGAGATTGAGCCCTCCAACAGTCCCTAGTGTAGCCCTGTGGTGCTGGTACCCAAGGCTGCCCCACTGGGCACCACTCCAGAACGTAGGCTCTGTGTGGACTACAGGGGATACAATTCTGCATGAAGACTGATGCTCACCCCATCCTCAGAGCTGATGAGCTCATAGATGGGCCCTCTGGGTCCAAATAAAGAATTCAGTCATTTCCTAGCTGAATATATTGCCACCAATGTATTGTCTGCAAAACACTTCCTTCTGCTGGGCAATTTTAATTATCATGGGGAAGACTCCTCTGATCCTGAGGCCAAGCAATTCGCTGCGGATCTGGGTTTGCTGGGACTGCACCAGGAAATTCGAGGCCCCACCCACTGCGCAGGTCACACACCAGATTTAATTTTTAGAAATTCTAATGCTTTGATTTGTGAACTCCCTTTACCTCTCACCTGGACGGATCACTTTTGATCCAGTTCCAGAGCCCAAAAACTGGTGAGACAGTTAAACTCAAAACAGGCAGACATGGAGCCTCGGGACAATGGCAGTTGGTGATCCCTGACTCCTTTTCTAAAGCCTCTGAGTATTCCATGTCGTCTCAGGACCTAAACATTAACTCAGCCTTAGCTCAATACAATGAGTGACTAAACTCAGCACTTGAAAGTACTGCACCTTTAAAAACTGGGTCTAAAATGGTGCTTAGATCTCAGAACCTCTGGTACTCCAAGGAGTTGGGACAGGAGAAATCCTCTTGTAAAAAGCTGGAAAGAAGATGACACAAGGCAAATAAAACAAAGTGACAACGACACATACAAACTGGTGTTGTCCTCCTCTCACCGGAAAATTAAATTTAAATGTAAATCCCACTCACATTGAGCAAGCTGGCAATTCTTCTAAAGAATTATTCAAAGTCCTTAATGACTTTGTTAATACTCCCGCCTGCTCCCAGATTATTCTAGCCTCGCAAGATCTGTGTAATTCCATAGCAAATTTCTTTGAGGAAAAAATTAACCACATTTATTTGAAATGTACTATTTCTGCTGATCAGTTTGTTGAAGTGCTGAACTATAATTCTCCCCCTCATAATTGTGCCTTCAGTTTAGAAAAGTGTGTACCCTTTTCTCTAGAGCAGATTCAAAAGACTTTAGAAAAAGCCAAAACTGGCTCACCTATGGATCTAAGTTCCCCCATGGATTACAGCCCTACTCTCCAGCCCGATTGCACCTACTGTCTTGGCACTATTTATTCTATCTGTGGGGTCAACTTGGGGCCAACAAAGCAAACACAAGGAGATGATGGACGGAACGCTGAAACTTTTCAGACACTCACTCCCAGTCACAGATCTGGTTTGAACCCATCATCACTCTTTAGCTCACTTTGCCATCCCAGTTCAGACACAGCTATATGCAAATCAGTGTTGAACCTGTTCCTCATGGGAACAGTCCAGCCTGAACTGTCAAGCCAGGTCTTTCCTGGACCGGAAACAAGCATTGTGGGACTGGTTTCGGGGTAACACCCCTCATCAGCCAGGCTAGCTTGATTCCAGTGGCTAAGTGAGCAAGCAACCTACGTCTGAGAATACACTTCCAACTTAGGGCGAACATAGCAAACACAGGGAGATGATGGACGGAACGCTGAAACTTTTCAGACAATCACCCCCAGTCACAGATCTGGGTTGAATATATCATCGTTCTTTAGCTCACTTCGCCACCGCAGTTCAGACCCAGCTATATGCAAATCAGTCTTGACCCTGCTCCTCATGGGAACAGTCCACCCCTAACTGCCAAGACAGGTCTTCTCTGGACAGGAAACAAGCATACTGGGACCGGTTTCGGGGTAACACCCCTCCTCAGCCAGACTAGCTTGATTCCAGTGGCAAAGTGAGCAAGGGACCCACGTCTGGGAATACCCTGCCAACTTAGGGCAAACAAAGCAAATACAAGGAGATGATGGACGGAGCGCTTAAACTTTTCAGACACTCACCCCCAGTCACAGATCTGGGTTGAATCCATCATAGTTTTTTAGCTTACTTTGCCACCCCAGTTCATATCCAGCTATATGCAAATCATTCTTGACCCTGTTCCTCATGGGGACAGTCCAGCCCGAACTGACAAGCCAGGTCTTTCCTGGACCAGAAACAAGCATCCTGGGACTGGTTTTGGTGTAAAACCCCTAATCAGCCAGGCTAGCTTGATTCCAGTGGCAAAGTGAGCAAGGGACCCAGGTCTGGGTATAATCTGCCAACTTAGGGCGAACAAAGCAATTACAAGGAGATGATGGACAGAGAACTGAAACTTTTCAGACACTCACCACCAGTCACAGATCTGGGTTGAATCCATCATCGTTCTTTAGCTCACTTCGCCACCCCAGTTCAGACCCAGCTATATGCAAATCAATCTTGACCCTGGGAACAGTCCAGCCCGAACTGCCAAGCCAGGTCTTCCCTGGACCGGAAACAAGCATCCTGGGACCGGTTTTGGGGTAACACCCCTAATCAGCCAGGCTAGCTTGACTCCAGTCGCAAAGTGAGCAAGGGACCCACGTCTGAGCATTCCCTGCCAACTTAGGGCGAACAAAGCAAACACAAGGAGATGATAGACGGAGAACTGAAACTTTTCAGACACTCACCCCCAGTCACAGATCTGGGTTGAATCCATCATTGTTGTTTAGCTCACTTAGCCACCCCAGTTGAGACCCAGCTATATGCAAATCAGTAGTGACCCTGGAAACAGTCTAGCCCGAACTGCCAAGCCAGGTCTTTCCTGGACCAGAAACAAGCATCCTGGGACTGGTTTTGGGGTATCACCCCTAATCAGCCAGGCTAGCTTGATTCCAGTTGCAAAGTGAGCAAGGCACCGATGTCTGGGCATACCCTGCCAACTTAGGGCGAACAAAGCAAACACAAGGAGATGTTGGACAGAGCGCTGAAACTTTTCAGACATTCACCCTCAGTCACAGATCTGGGTTGAATCCATCATCGTTCTTTAGCTTATTTCGCCACCCCAGTTCATGCCCAGCTATATGCAAATCAGTCTTGACCCTGGGAACAGTCCAGCCCGAACTGCCAAGCCAGGTCTTCCCTGGACCGGAAACAAACATTCTGGGACCGGTTTTGGGGTAACACCCCTAATCAGCCAGGCTAGCTTGATTCCAGTAGCAAAGTGAGCAAGGGATCCATGTCTGGCCATACCCTGCCAACTTAGAGTGAACAACGCAAACACAAGGAGATGCTGGACGAAGAACTGAAACTTTGCAGACACTCACCCCCAGTCACAGATCTGGGTTGAATCCATCAGCGTTCTTTAGCTCACTTTACCACCCCAGCTCAGAACCAGCTATATGCAAATCAGTCTTGACCCTGCTCCTCATGGGAACAGTCCAGCCCGAACTGCCAAGCCAGGTCTTCCCTGGACCATAAAAAAGCATCCTGGGACCAGTTTCGGGATAACACCCCTCATCAACCAAGCTAGCTTGTTTCCAGTGGCAAAGTGAGCAAGGGACCCACGTCTAGGCATACCCTGCCAACTTAGGGCCAACAACGCAAACACAAGGAGATGATGGACGGAGCGCTTAAACATTTCAGACATTCACTCCCAGTCACAGATCTGGGTTGAATCCATCATCCTTCTTTAGCTCCCTTCGCCACCCCAGTTCCCAGCTATATGCAAATCAGTCTTGACCCTGTTCCTCATGGGAACAGTCCAGCCTGAACTGCCAAGCCAGGTCTTCCCTGGACCGGAAACAAGCATCCTGGGACCAGTTTCGGGGTAACACCCCTCATCAGCCAGGCTATCTTGATTACAGTGGCAAAGTGAGCAAGGGACCCATGTCTGGGCACACCCTGCCAACTTAGGTCGAACAGAGCAATCACAAGGAGATTATGGACGGAGTGCTGAAACTTTTCAGATGCTTCACCCCCAGTCACAGATCTGGTTTAAATCCTATATCGTTCGTTAGCTCCCTTCGCCACCCCAGTTCCCAGCTATATGCAAATCAGTCTTAACCCTGTTCCTCATGGGAACAGTCCAGCCTGAACTGCCAAGTCAGGTCTTCCCTGGACCGGAAACAAGAATCCTGGGACCGGTTTCAGGGTAAAACCCCTCATCAGCCAGGCTAGCTTGATTCCAGTAGCAAAGTGAGAAAGGAACCCACGTCTGGGCATACCCTGCCAACTTAGGGCGAACAAAGCAAACACAAGGAGATGATGGACGGAGCGCTGAAACTTTTCAGACACATCACCCCCAGTCACAGATCTGGGTTGAATCCATCATCATTCTTTAGCTCACTTCTCCACCAAAGTTCAAACCCAGCTATATGCAAATCAATCTTGACCATGTTCCTCACGAGAACAGTCCAGCCCGACCTGCCAAGCCAGGTCTTCCCTGGACTGGAAACAAGCATCCTGGGAACAGTTTCGGGGTAACACCCCTCATCAGCCAGGCTAGCTTGATTCCAGTGGCAAAGTGAGCAAGGAACCCAAGTCTGGGCATACCCTGCCAACTTAGGGTGAACAAAGCAAACACAAGGAGATGATGGACGGAGCTCTGAAACTTTTCAGACACTCACCCCCAGTCACAGATCTGGGTTGAATACATCATTGTTCTCGCACCACAGCCTTGCCACATCTTGGAAACAACGCATCATTTCAGCTGCGCAATGCATCTTTGATGCGCATCTTTGCAACACTCTTCAGCCTGAACTTGTGACTTTGTCCCAGTCCAGCGCAACAGTGTGTGCTTTTTAGTAAAATCTTTTAAATTGAATATCTCCGGTTCTACTTATTAGATTTTTGTTGTTTTTGGTCTTCTTGTATTTATTGAATTTTGCTCTATTTTTCTAAATTGGTGTGGGATCTTTTTGTGGTATGTTTTCACTGTTTTACTGTTTGAGGTGTTGCACAAATACTTTACACATTGCCTCTGAGTTAAGCCTGACTGCTCTGTGTCAAACTATCAGAGGGTTGAGCACAGGTTAATTTAGGGTGTGCTTGTGACTTAACACTGAGGAAAATTGAGGTTGATGCTTGAGGAGGGTTTTTCACCCCCTCAACCAACAACCGAATCTCTTACAATTACTGCTTCCTTTGAGCCTGTCCTAACCATCAATGTCTTGTCACACACATTCATTGAAGCAGCACCTTGCTACATCCTCTGAGCCTGAACTGGTGATCTGTATTTTCTGCATGCAGGATCAGTAAATGGATATTGTTGGTTCTTTTGTATGTTTCCCGCGGATCAGTGATGCACGATGAGATTGTTCCATCTTCAGCTGTGCCTTGACTCCCGCATTGGCTCTGATTAACTCAGAGCATGCTTGACATATTGAGTTATGACAGCAAGCATTGATAAAATCATTTGGTCTAGCTGTAATGAGAAAATTCATGTTAACCTGGCATGCACAAATATGAAGGTCTGCATGTCTGTATTTGCATATAGTAGCACATTAAAGCTAGACCTATTCGCTTTGCCAATGCTTGTTTATTTTATTTTTTATGCAGAGGTTTTTCTCCCCTGCTCATTCTGCATGCCAAAGCAATCCTTGTGCTCATCATACAGAGCTACATACCCTTTATGGTAGACTGTCCTCTAAATTAATTAGAAGACGCTCATAGAAGAGACTTCTGGGCCTCAATTTTCATGCAGTGTCTGCATGCATGCTGTGTGTGGAAAGATTCTGTGACAGCAAAATGTCCTATGCCTGAGATTGCTGTACATCACTTCACCATTACAAGTTTCAGCTTTCATGACTTTTCACTGCCAGTTAAAATATACCACGGGCCACATGTACTAACATTTTGCGTCATGGTTGCACCAATTTTGTGGCGCTTCTATAATGCAAAATGGGGCGTTTTGCGCCGCGTTGCCTTCCTTTGTAAAAAAAATGTAATGCAATGCAGCTGCCTGCACTGCATTGCGTTACATTTCATTCTGGAAGGTGAGTGCCTATTACCAAATCGCAAAATAGGGAAGGGGCATGTTAGGGGCATCCCTTCATAATAGCGACTCACAGGGGGATGTATGCATTTTTTGCTACCAGAATGCGATTGCAAAACATTTGCAGTTTACCACCAATTTCAAGTTGGTGGTAACCCATTCGCAAAGGGTGGTAACCCATTCACAAAGGCGAATGTGGGCGCAAACATTTTTTAAGAGCAGACAGTGGCCCCATGGACCACTGTCTGCTCTTAAAAAATGAAAAGAACACTTTTCATTTTTGTTTTTGAAATGCATCCTAATTTCCTTTAAGGAAAACGGGCTGCATTTCCATAAAGAATTGCTTTATTGAAAATCTAATCACGGACATGGTGGTCTGCTGACCCCAGCAGGTCACCATCTCTGTGATTTTGGGCATTCCCAATGGGTCGCAAATTGCGACCTGCCTCATGAATAGGTCCATTTGTGACCCACTGGGAATCACAAACGGTGTCAAACACACTGTATTGCATTCACATTTTACGACTTTCTTATTGCAAATCGCAATGTCACAACTAGGAACTCGCAAAATGTAGCGATCGTACATGTGGACCTAAGTATCTAGCCAAATGTCAGTCAGTGTTTTTGTCAATTGCCTTCTGTTAGACCTGACCGCCGTAGGGTGGTCTTCCCCCCAACTTTTTGCCTTCCTCCTCCACTTTTCTGGTCTAGTTTTTGCTGGCATTAAGACTCTATGCACTTCTACTCTGCTGACCAGTTCTAAAGTGCTTGTACTCTCTCCCTTAAACAAGGTAATATTGGTTCACCCCGAAGTGGCAAATTTAATTTACTTAAAAGTCCCTAGTGCAGTGCACTACATGGGCCTGTAAATTAAATGCTACTAGTGGGCCTGTAGCACTGATTGTGCCACTTGGCAAGTTAAACCTCTTGTCAGGCTCAAACCTTCCTTTTTAATACATATAAGTCCCCCTAGGGTAGGCCCTGGACAGACCAGAAGGCAGGGTGCAATGTATTTAAAAATGTTCAACAGTAACCTTTAAGTTTTACATGTCCCAGTAGTGAAAAACTAATTTTTCACTGCTGCAAGGCCTATATCTCCCATAAAATAACATTTGAATTATTTTATTACATTTCATAAGCGTAATATCCAAATGGGACGATATGACTGGTTCATGTTTGGTGTCTCTGGAATCCTAATTTAAAATCCTAACTTATAGTAAAGTCAGATTTTAAAGTACAATTCTGAAAATGCATTTTCTTTCCTTAGCCATTTGGTGCCTGAAGCTTGTCTTTGACCAAATCACTGTGTGTAGTTGGGCTTTGTGCATTCTCCTAGATAGCCACACGCAATGGGAGTTCAGGTGTGTCAGGGCCATCTCTGGGAGGATGGTAGGGAGGTGCTGGGCACAGCCTCACTTACACCTGAATAGGCTGTGTCCTGTCCACACACAAAGGGCTGCATACCCCCCCCCTGTAGTGTGTCTGGAACCAGGGCAGGAAGGGAGGACCCCTGTGTACTTCAAAGGAATGACTTTTAAGTCTTGCCCATTTCAAAAGCACCGCTGGGTATACGTACTGGATCTCAGACACCACCAAATCAGTACACCTCTGGACCAGTGGATTTTCTGGACCGCTGTACTGCTAAAGGACTGCCACTCTGCTGAACTGCTGCTCTGCTGGACTCCGGCTTTTCTGTTCTGACCTGCAGGCCTGCTGCCCCGCTGTCTGGGTGAGAAGGACTGGACCTGCATCACTTGACCCCAGTACCAAGAGTGACTCGAAGGGCTAGCTGACTGGCCTCCTGATCTGAAGCCTCAGAAATATAACAGATTTCCAACCCCTGCACCGGGACTCTGCCATCTGTGAGTCTACCCTGCCAAGTGGTGCCACACCAGTCCTGGACACTTGGAAGTGGGCCTAAGGTGCTTTCCACAGAACTGATGCATCTTCTCTGCTGAGCAACGCATTCCGAGCAGAACTGACACATCTCCTCAGCTGAGCATTGCATGTCCGAAAGAAACCGACCCATTGCCGCCACTGCGTGGATTAGACTCATTGCAAACGGCTCAAACCGCTGCCGCCTTCAGCATCTTGCGACTGATGCATCACCTCCAGAACCACTGCTGCGCCACCTAGTGCAAACTCTTCACATGCCTCATCGACGGCTGCCTCGACGACGACACCGAAAGGCCACATTGCAGCATCACTGCTCATCAGAATTGACGCATCGCCTCTGCTATGTCTCGCATACTTGACACTAGACTTCGCATCGCAAACCCCGTCAACAGGATCCTCGACTGCAAAGCAACAGGACCTTGCACCGCAGCCTTGCTGCTTCTCCAAACTGATGCATTTCCTCTGCTGCGCAACAAATCTTCTATGCAGATCTGCGTGATGTTCAACAACCCGGAATTAAGGTACTTTGTTCAGCGGGCCTAACTGGGTCCCTGTAGCCAGCGCACTTTCCATCAAGGTCGGCCTGAACTTGTGACTTTGTCCCGGTCTGGCGCAACCAGTAGTGCTTTGCGCTTTGTGGCGCTAGTTTTCGCTATAAACTTTAAAAGTTAATATCTCTGGTTCTACTAATTGGATTTTTGTTGATTTGGTCTTATTTTATTTATTGAATTCAGATTTATTTTTCTAACCTGGTGTGTGTGATCTTTTTTCTCTGGTGTTTTGACTATTTTACTGCTTGAAGTGTTGCACCAATACTTTACACATTGTCTCTAAGTTAAGTCTGACTGCTCTGTGCCAAGCCACCAGAGGTGAACACAGGTTAATTTAGGGTTTGCCTGCCTCTTATCATGACTAGGATTGTGGTTACTGCTTGACCAGGGCTCAGCCCCCAGTCAATTAACAACCCAATTTCTAACACCTTGTTAGCTATGTCAGGCAAATATTAAATAGGACTAAATGGCTGTGTGGTTGGTTATGACATCGTCATTCGAGTCTCATTAATTTAAAGAGAAGTGACAGGGAAAGTGGATCAAAGATATATTCTGCTTAATCTAATTTCCAAATCTGTGGTTTTTAAAAGTAGTTGAAGTTCCATACTCATGGGCATTAACAATCCTCTTACTGTAGCACTTATTGCATACAGCCAGTACTCAGACTACCAAGGCAACAAGTATAACCAGATTGGTGCACTGCTGTTTAGTATCAGCACCACTTATATTTTGTGCATGTAAATAAGATGCATGACGTTCTTCAACAGGCCACTTACTGTGTCCCATAGACCAGTAATGAAATGATTCTTACATCTCTACACCAGTGTTGTGGTACTTTGGTATTGACAAAGACCGACTTGGGGTAACATAGAAACATTTGAAATGCTATCAGAATAATTATCATGAGAGGGTGATGTTGAGGGAGCACTTGTGGGCTCTCAATCCATTGGATTCCCAAAATCATAAAGTTTAACTAAACTAATGAGAGGAAAGTCTTCTGCGTGGCTTACAAATGCTATACCACCCTAACCTATCAGTTATTTTGGCTTTCTCTGTGTTCCCCCCGGTGAACTGAACACTCATTTGTGTCCTCTGCAAGTGTTGATCCTTTTGCTTTTCTGTTTGGTGGACTATGACCCAATGTGTTTCCATTCTGAGTGAGACTGGCTACTGTCCCATCAACACAGGTTATACAGTGACAGGTCATAGTAGCAGCAGATTAATATTACATAAGCACAAGACGTTTAACCTGTGTCACTGTGGGCATATTGGCTATTGACTGTCCAGATCCCCAGTCTCGTGCCTTTGTTAGGCATGGAAGCTCAGTATGTGTGGTTTATTGACGCTGGGTCAATGGTGGGGTTTTTTTGAGCCCAGGTGCATGCTGCACAAGTTGGGGTCTCTCGAGCAGTAAACTATCTTAATCCATTGTGAACATGCTATTGTGCACACACTGCTTCCTAAGCCCACCTCCCTGAAACAAGTTGTATTTCAAGGATGAGAAGAAAGTTGCCAATGTAGACCCTTCATCACTTTAGGTTTCTTTCTGCTCTAGGGAAACCCATGTATCCCCATGTTACTTTTGGTCTCTGCGGTAATGAGAAGAGATGGAGAGGGTTGCCTGGCCTGGAACCAACAAAACAATTTGACCAGTCCATTCTGGTCTAACCTGTGATTCTTGGCATCAAAATCTGTGAAAAGATTGACAACAAATGAAAGAAACACTTTTCCAGGATTGTACTACTTTGTGTTGCAAGATTTGTATAGTGCTTCTTTCTGCTGATAAGGCACCAAATCACATCTGGCTCGTCAGCTAAAAAGCAACCTTGTTTGTTGTGCATTGTTAACGTAGTGTGGTCTATGTGGAAAATCATGCATATAGGTTGTAAAGGTGCTCCAATCATTTCATAGCAAATTTTTGTTGTACTTAAGCATGAAGTGAAGCAGAGGGTTTTGGGAGAAAGAAGGTTGCATTTTAAAGACATGCCATCTTCTCGGGGTTGTGCTTGGTTGGTAGGTTATGGTTTTCTAGTCAGGCCTATATGAAAAGTATTAGGTGTCATGTAGCCACTCATGAGAAAACAATCTTGAAGGTGCATATGTGCATGTAGCGTGGCAGTAAACTGTAAAATAGATTGTGTCAAACTTGTGGATACTCACCATCATCCTCTAATCTGACCAATGTATGATCGTGTGTGTGGGAACAACAAGGGCAATAGCTCCAATAATAACTGGAGTTACACATGCAATAGGACATATTCTTTTAATGAAACCAAGAGACTTCCACAGCAGAAAGTGGAACTATCTGACCAACAATTCCCTTGCCAAGACTCAGGTTTAATACAGACATACAAAGAATTCTTGGGTGTAGTTATGGTACTTAGACATATACTAATTTCTGGCTTGGGATCGCTGTATATATTTTCATTGATGGTTATTATCACTATGGTGATACTTTTTAATCAGAATTACAATGTATAAAACTGAGGACGATTATGAATTATCTTGTAGCCCTGATGAAGTCATTGGTATACCTACCATAGACGAAACACATGTTGGCTATATATCGCATTTTGATGTACTGGATGCATACGATGAGTGTACATAAAAACAAGAACACATCTACAGCAACTTATTGTGAAAAATTGTGATTTGAACATTGGTGCTTAGGATTATTGTGATTGTAATTGGGGGCATTTTCTGTCACCTACTCGAAAGCGTGGAGTGGCCGCTTCGTTTCCTTGGAGCACCAATTTGCACTATTGCCGTAAATAATTTACGTGAGTGTGCGCAGAAGTCACCCAGCCACATCACTGTTGTAAAGTATTTAGGAAATAGGAGACTGTGAATAATTAGAAACATGTTGTTATCACCATTCTTGTGACCTAGGAATCAATCCTTTCACAGTTTCACCTTTGTAATTTTTCAGACAGGTGATTTGGATCCACTGCCTAAGGTTTCAGAACAGATTTGAGGTGATTCTCTCTCATATGTCATTTTGTGGCTGTAGCTCAGGCATAACCTTTGTGCTATTAGGGATGGCTTTCATTCCATTAACAATGATGCTGGCTCCAAGCAGGAGTATCCAACACAAGGACATAATGAAGTGTGAGATCTCGGCACCTGGCTGTCACCAGACTTCTTGCAGAAGTCACCAGCCACAGACAAAAGGGGCCCACTTGGATGCCTTTACCAAGAGAAATCTTAGACCTGTTCCTCACTCCTACCCTACGCCATTGCTCAGGAAGTTAAAAAAAAAAAAACCTTTTAGTAACAAGGACCTCACTGAATTTCTGTGGGTAGACTTTTCTCCATCCTCCCTCAATTCAGTGTCTAGGTTTGCACACTCCAGCCACAGTAGGGATGTAGTTAATACACTTCCACTCTCCATTGCATGCTAGGCTAAACTTGGAGACATCCAAAATGCATCCACTAGACCTAGCACTCAGACTTTCACCACACACGGAGTCCTATTACTACACACTTGCTACACATTCATTACACATACATGGACATGGAATGCCAGTGCAAAGGTCTGGGATTCACATAGACTACTCCACTTTTCTTGACTCTTTGTGCATGTTTGCCGGCCTTCCAAACTCTTATGCTGCATATGCATCTCCACCAACCATTATATTGCCCTCAGGATTTCATAGACCACTTGTCTGGTGCTAAAGCAATCACTGCTAGCCTTGGTTCCCTGTGTTATCAGAGCAGGCAACCAGAGCCCTTTGCTACTCAGAAACCTTTTATGGGCCATCTGAGATGATCTATCGCAAGCCTTCCTCACCCCTGCTCAACAGACTCTTTGTTGTTGTTCCTGAGCTCCCCTTTGCTCACTGCTATAGCCCTTTTATCCCTTTGAAAGCCATTAACCATTTTTGCTGACTACAGCTCTCTGAGTTTCTCAAACCCTCTCTGCCATCCTTCACAGACTACACTTCTTTTTACCCTTCCACCTTTAGGCCCCTCTGTCAAGTTTCTGTCCTTTTGCCCAATGATTTCAGACTACTGTGCCAGCATCAGACAGCATCTATTATCACCCAGAGGTTAGATTGTACAGTCCTTGCTTTTTGTTAACTCTGCATGCTCTAATTTTTCAGCAAATACTTACCAGTTTTGTAAATTGGTTGACAATGTTTGGGGTTTCTAGGGGTTGAAAGCATAAGAAGTAAGAACCATTTGCAAAAGGGATATCATTCATGTGGCCTAAAATCATGTAGGTGTCCTCCTGCTTACAGTCTTCTTCCTTCTTTGCTTTCTGTTGTTGGTCCTCCTCATGGTCCTGTTCCAAGTCCTCCTTTTCTGGGTTGTTTGGGTTGTTTTGGTCTTCTTGGTCCTAATCCTAGCACTGGTCTGACTAGCTCTTGTCACCATGGTACAGGTTCTTCAAATCTGCTGCTCATTGTAGTCCTTTCTGACCTTGTTCTTCAGGCCCTGCTCCAGGTTTTTTTCTTTTGCCCCCTCCAGGGTCTCCTGATCCTGCTGCTCTGTTGAGTCCTTCTACACCTAACTCTGTTGTCCTGGTTCTCCTAGGTCTGACACTCGTAGCCCTCCTGGTTTGGGTCATTCTGATCCTCCTTGTCCTGGTCCCTATCCTCTTGGTCCACCTGGTACTGCACCGACTGGTCCTTTTCCTCCTTATTAGATCCTCTTGGGCTTGGCCTGGTACCATTGGGCCTTAAGGCTCTGGTTGTCCTGGTACCCTGATCCTTGCAGCATGGTGTTCATGGTCCTCCTGTTCCAGCTAGTACTTCAGGTCCTAGTTCCTTTGCATCTGGCCCCTGTCATCTTAGTGTTCCAGGTCCCGCTTATCCTGATCCTTCTCATCCACCTAATCCTCATTCATCTAGTCCATGGTCCTAATGGCCCTTCTTCATCTGCCCCTGATCCAACTAGTTCTACTTGTTCTACTCCATCTTGTCATGATAGTCTTGCCCCTGATCTTGCTGCTCCTTTTCATCCTGGTTCTGCATTAACGTATCCACTTTGTCCTGATCCTCCTTGTTCAGGACATCCTGTTCTTCATACCTGGCTTAGTCATCCTGGCTTCTGTCAATCTGCCCCCGTCCTGTTCCTCCTTTTCCACCTCATCTTGGTATTTCTTGTCCTGGTATGCCAAGTATTGATCGTCTGGATCCTTTGTGACTTGATCTCCCTGGCCCCATTGGTTGTGGTTCTACTGGTCCTCTTTGTCCTTGTCTTCTCATCTCTTGTCCTGTTGACTGGGGTTGCCTTGGCATTCCCTCCTTATTCTCCAATTCCTGCACTTGTAGCCTTCCTCACTCTTGTCCCGCTTGCCTAGCACTGGGCTTCCTATTCATAGTCCTCACAGTCTGTGTTCTCTTCCTTGTTTTATGCCCACTAGACTTGGTCCTCTTGCTTCTGGCCCTTCTATGCTGGGTCTTTGACCATCCTGGCCTCCCTTATCCTTACTCTTCCTGTTCCTTCCTGGCCCACTTGACCCTCATCCCCATGACCTGGTTCTTCTGATCCTCCTCATCTTTTTCATCTGAACTATGGTACACCAGTTTCTGGGCCTGCTGGTCCCCTGAGTCCACCTGGCCTCTTGTGTCCTGGTCCTCTTAGGCCTCACAACCTTAGCCCTAGTCCTCGTAGTTTTCATCATCATGGACTTCCTGGCCCTGTGTCTTTTCCTCAGGATCCTTCTGACACTGCATTCACTGATCTGGGCCCTCTTGGTCCTGTTTCTCTTTGTTTGGGTCCTTCTGAGCCTGGTCTTTTTGCTCATGATCCTCTTGACAATCCAGATCCAGTCACCTTCATCCTCCTGTCTTCTATAGTTCTGGTCCTTCTGATTTTCCTCGCCCTGGTCCTGCTACTACCATGTCCTTGTCTTTCTGCTCCACTTGGTACTCTGGGCCCTGTTTCTAAGGTCATGGTTCACCAGGCACTCCTAGGCTTGGTCTCTTGGTCCTGATCCTTCTAATCCTAATTGCTCTGGCACTGGCCCTCATGGATCTGGTCCTCTGAGTATACTTATAATTTGGGTTCTCCTGGGATTAGTTCACCTTGACCTGGCCCACCAGCTATTCCATTCTTGGTCTTCTTGGCCCTGGTTTCCCTGTCCTTCTTGTCCTGTTGTGGAGGTCACCATAAATCCTGTTTTTGGCCATCCAGTCTTTCCTATCCTGTCCCTGTTTCTTTTCGGTCCTCTTAGCCCCGGACACCTTGTCCTGGTTCTCCTCACCCTTGTCCTAGACCTGGTACCAACAGGTCCTGGTGGTCCCCTCTTCCATCTAGCCTCTCATGTCCTGGTCTTTTTTAGACTTTTTCCTCCTGGTTTGGTTTGTCCTAGTCCCCCTGTATTCACCTTTTCCTCATGGCCCTACTGGTACTACACCTGCTGGTCCTGGCCATCTAAATCCACGTTCCCCTTGTCCATGTCATCCTAAGCCTGGTCATTTTAGTCCTGATCTTTTGGCCCCACTGTTCAGTCCCCTTGATCCTCCTACATATGGTCCTACTACCTGAGATGATTACTCTGCTCCACTTGGCAATCTGAGCCCTCGTCACCTGAATCATATTCTTCATGTCCCGCTTAGCCTTTGTTTCCCGTTCTCCTGATTATGATACTTTTATTCCATCACTTTTTCCATGCACTGGTCCACCAAGTGGTCCTAGTTCTCCTGGTCTTTTTAGTCCCTGTTCTGATTTTCCTGGTCTTCTGGTCCTACTGGTCAGTCCCCTCCTGGTCTTGATCTTCATAGTCTTCCGCAATATGGCCCTGGTCCACCTGACCCAAGTCCTCTTGCTTCTTGTCCTCCTGGTTCTGCATTAACTTGTTCTGGCCCACCACAAATCATCCTAGCTTTTCCTGGCTCTTCTGAACCAGGACCACCAGTTCATGCTAGTCTGAGCACTTCCTGGTCCTGGTCTGTCTGGCCATCACTCCCATGTACTCCTACCCCTGGCTCTCTGGATTCTAGGTCTCCTGTTTCATAGGTCCTGGTTCTAGACTTTTTCATCCTCTTTCACTTAATTCTGCTCCCTCGGTCCTCCTGGTCATGTTCCCCTGGTTTAGCTAGTCCCATTGGTTTGCTTGTTCCTAGTCCTTCTGCTCTTGCTCCCCCTGGCGCATGTAGTTCTGGTTCTCCTTTGTCTCATCTTCCTATATCACATCTTTTGGTGATGGTCCCACTGGCCTTGGTTTCCCTAGCTCCCCTAGTTCCCTGGTCCTCTTGCCAGTTTTAGTCCAACTAGTACTCCTGGTCTCCTCATTTGCCTATTCCACTATGTTCTTATACATCTAACTATGGTGCTCTCTGTGAAGTAATGGTCCTCCTTCGCCTGGCCTTCCTTATGCCTGTAGAACTGGTTCTCCTAGTTCCCATGTTGCAGATCACTCTGGTTCATATAGCCCTTTTCACTCTGGTTTAGGGTCCCCCTGAGACTAACTCTCATGGACCTTCTGATCCTGGCCCCACTGGGCCTCGACTTCCTGGTTGTCTGTATTCCTCTTTGTTTTATTGTTCACGACCTGGAAGGAACAGATCTCCTGGTCCTGCTAGCCCTGGTCCTTTCAGGTCATGATCTTCCTGTTCCTTGTCCATTGGCTTCTGATCCCTTGGTCCTCCTTGATCTGATGTCTGCGGTCCTAGACCTCCTGTCTCTGGTCTTTTGTTCCATTTTTCTCCTGTTACTGGTCTCACTTGGTTTGTCCATGTGGGTCTGCTACTCCTGGCCCGGGTCGTCCTTGTCCTTCTGTTGCTGGTCAGTGCACTCTGGGCTCCTACTCCTCCTCATCATGCTGCTCCAGGGCCTCCTGTTCTTTTTAGCCCCAATCCTTCTGTTCCCACGTGCCCTGGCCGATTGGGCCATGATCCCCATTCCACATTCTTGTGTTCACTCTGGTCCCAGTACCCCAATCCTGTTTTTCCTTATACTGTTCCTTCTCAGCTGTTTGTTCCTGGTCCCCTATGGACTTGGTAATCCTGGTTCCTGTGGATCAGGTTTCCCAGCTCCTGGTTCTTCTTGCCCTGGTCACCACGGCTCTGGCCTTCATGGTGGTCCACCTCCTGGATTGTATTCACTTACTGGACATCATCCTCTTCCAACCAATTCTACTCCTTACTTTCCCTGGTCGCTTCCACAATGACTTTAGTCAGGTGCAGCTTCCAAGCCTGTCACTCAGGTTATTTTTTAACTTTTAGACTTCTTTTGCTGAGAGAACACTGTGAAGGACTAAAGTGAAGGCCCGGTAGAGACAGGACCTTGCCTACATAAAACATTGCTTAGCATGGTAAAAACAAAACTACTATTCCCAAGATATATTGGGCAGGTGACTAAAATGTCAGTGTGGCTAAAGTGGACTCTCATGACATGCAATCAATTATGCATCTGTGACTGAAACCCATTCTTCTGGGTGAACTGTATAAAAGTGTTTTTTTTTTAGCTGGCACCTAAGTGAAAATAGACTCCTGTGAATTACCCAGATGCATTACTTACCTTTCTCCTGCTTTCAGTTACCCTATTCCACAGAAGCTCCATTATGTGTCTCAGTCAATTTACCTTCTGCAAGTGTCCCAAGGTACTGAGTCTCCAAGCATCAGTTGCCTACTGCAAGTGTCCCTACCTCTGTGACACAGATACCACCTACCTCTCTGCATTCCCTATGTGCTGCTGCTTGTCAACTGCTGCTGTGTTGCAAGGTCTGAAATACTCAGCAAGCACCATCCCCTTGAAAAGAAACCCAAAATTAGCACAAGTCATTCCATAAGAATCCAAAAATGAATCTAGCCCTACAAAATCATCAAAAGGAAGATCATGAAAATTAAACAAAATCAGTGTATTCTCATAAGTGAAGAAAACAGTTGTGTAACATACTATAAAATCATACTCATTATTCTTTGCAGACAGCCAAGTACTAATAGACTCCAGCACAAAATATATGTGGGCCAACTCCTGAAGCTCCTGACAGAGAGGTTTTATTCCTACGTTTCTTATTTTAATATTTTATCAACATAAATGTTTGTATGCAAAATTTGCTTTACTGTTTTTTTATCTGTAAACAACTTAGCTTAATTAATGCACTTACCTTTGTCTATACATTTGTGCATGTGTATATTCTTATTTTCAAATGTCTCACACATGCCTCATCCTGATTACAAAATTGCCACCATCCTAGCGTTGCCTGGGGTCCATTTTTATTTCATGTCCGGCTAAATATAGACAACCTGATCTCTACCAATTGTCTTGTTGCTTGATAAACAGTGAAGTTTCAGATTTTTAGCCAGCCGCCAGCTAAATAAGCCAAGTCTATGTACTATTTTGCCTGCTGCTGGGCAAATAGCAGAAAATATGGATGATTTGGCCTGTGGCAGGATAAATAGCCACTTTCTTTTAACACACACATTTCTTTTCAGCTGTTAACTGTGTCTGTAACGTTTTATAGCTATACACTCTTTCCAGCTGTTTAGTTTCCCTTTATTTTGCTGTGTACAGTTGCTGACACAGAGTGATACTGCATATAGACATAGCACAAATAGTTTGTGCATATATATACATTACTGTTTTTAAACTGTATTAACACCTTAAAACCAGACCTATTGGTTTTGCTAAAGTTTGTTTTCTTCTTGTGAATGTACAACAGATGCACACTTCTACCAGAGCACTTGCTTTTTGTCTTGCCCTATCAACTCCAGAAGCTTCTGCCTTCTCTGTTTTTTTGCTTTATTTTGTTTTACTATTTTTGTGCAGGCCAGACAGCTGCACAGTGCAACCAGGCAGCCCGCTTGTGCCTATTTTTACGGACTCCAGCATATTCTTGTTTTTTTAAATGCGCCATTCTAAAGCAGTTTACTATCTTTGAATGGTAGGTTAAGAATAAAGTATTAAAAATCATTCCACGATGGTCACTGTAAGCGAGATGGCATACACAAGTACTGGTGACCATCTTGGAATGAC
Organism: Calotriton arnoldi; assembly: GCA_963921515.1. Lineage (NCBI taxonomy): Eukaryota > Metazoa > Chordata > Amphibia > Caudata > Salamandridae > Calotriton > Calotriton arnoldi. The sequence goes on along the minus strand of CAWUFW010002195.1, from coordinate 2,119,790 downwards.
TTTTGTTGCAATTGAAAAAAAAAAAAATCCAAGATGTCTACCCATGGGTTTGCACTGTGGTCATCTTATCTTGGAATACAGCAAAAATTGATTAAAAAATGGCTGGCGGAGCATGCGCATGCTTGCCCACACACAGCAGTCAAATGAATTTTTTTTTTCAATGCTTTGAAAAAGTCTTGCCAAGAAATCCGCTCATTTGTCGACATGAATGTGCACTCACAGCAGTCCTCCTGGATCGGTTAAAAAGTGCACTTTACTCTGTAACACACAACTCGATGCCCTGCACTCTATATCAATCCACTGCACGCTATTCTACTCTAGTCTGCACCACTGCAGTCTATGCCACTGCACTTTACACCACTTTACACCCTTACACTCTATGCCACTCTCCACAACTGCACTCTACCCTGCACCACTCTACTCTTACCCACTTCATTCCAATCTGAAACATACTCTATGCCAATGCACTCTATGCCACTCTACTCCACTCTGCACCACTCTACTGCACTCTATGCCACTGCACTCTACTCTTAACCACTGCTCTCTAAGCCAATGCACTCTACTGTCCATCACTGATCTCTATACCACTGCTCTCTCTATGCCACTCTACTACACCACTGCACTCTGACACTTCAATCTGTAACACTGCAGTCTCCGCCATTGAACTCTATGCCACTCTACTCTGCACTACTCTACTATGCACCATTCTACTCTGCACCACTGAACTCTACTATGCTCCACTCTAATCTACGCCACTACACTCTTTGCCACTCAACTCTAATCTATCATGCCACTTAACTCTGCTCTGCGGCACTGCCCTCTGCATCAGTCAACTCCACGCCACTCCACTCTGCACCACTCTACTCTGCGCCATTCTACTCTGCACCACTGAACTCTACTATGCATCCCTCTAATCTACGCTACTACATTCTATGATGCTGCATTCTATGCCACTGAACTCCATGCCACTGCACTCTATGCCACTATACTCTGCAACACTCTATGCCAATGCACTCTACACCAGCCCACTGTGCTCTATGCCACTCTAGTGTATGCCACTCTACGCGACTTCACACTATGCCACCCCAATACACTAGACTCTCTGTCACTGCACTCTACAGCACTCTACTCCCCTTTTTCCCATTCCACTCTATGATACTCCACGTGACTCTCCTCTATGCCACTAACTTTTAGCAATGCTGAAGAGCAGCCACGCTGGTGTACAACATGGCTAGGCAAAGTCATTAGCTCTTGCATTGGCGAGACCTATTGGCTTTGCCATGCTTGTTGCATTTTTATGTCTGTATTAAAATACGTGGAATAACAGAATCCCTCAGTTGTTCAGTTACTTGCTAAAATTAAGAAATAAGACATAATTAAAGTAGATAATTTAATTGAGCCTAGAAGGGACGCAGTGTAATTCTTGCCTTTAATAGTATAGAGAACCTTCCACTTTACTAGTTTCAATCGGGTAGAGAATTAGAACATTAGAGTGCAAGATATTTCACTGTTAATACATAAGAAAAATGTTCCACCTCTTACATTCGTTATCGAATGAAGACTTACAAAGGTGACTGGCACGGTGCAATCACCTGACAAGAGTTGTGCTGTTTTTATCTTTTTGTGATTGGATTTTCAACAGGTATTTTTTCCAAGGTTCGAAAACCTTCGGCTTACTTGGTCTCGTGATTTTGTTACGAGTTTCTGACTCCAGCCGCTTCTAAGAAAGCTGTATATAGCAGGTGAGGAGGAATGTTATGAGTTGATGATTAAAGGCTACATAGCACGTGCCTGCCACGGCAGGTTACCAGGGCATCGGAAAATACAATATTAGAACACGTTAATTTGGTTATGATGTCAACCCTCCTGAAGTATGAAAATGAAAAGAAACGTAAATGGAAAATAGTTTTTTTTTAATTCATCTTTGGCCTGTCTGTTCTTTCGCAATATGTTTCAGTGCATTGAAAAATGTCCACTTTCTTATCTTGAACCCGCCCAAGTTCTCCAACCTGTTCTTCCGATCTGTTCTTCCCATATTCTGATTTCTGAAAGGTATGGTGTGATCATCAATGCTTCCTGCTTGTTCGGTGCCAAGAGTGATTTCAATGAGGACAGTAGGACTGTAGCAACAAAGACCAGACATGCTTGGAAATTATCTTTTCTTTTATTTCGTGAAATGTTTTCTTTTGCTCTAAAATGTCATTACACATTTAAGTAACAATATACCATGTCACACACTCAAGTGTACTTTTTCTAAGTTGTATTATTTATGTTCTTGCAATTTTTGCAAAAACTTCATTTAAAAATAGTAAAGAAAAATGGAGTAAGGAAAAATGAAAATTAGCCTGTGATTACAAGCCTGTATCCCCAATTGAAATATTGGGAACACATTTTTGGCGCCTGAAAAGTTTGCCTAAGTTCCCAATTTTTGATTTTCTCATAGTGTTCTGGTTTTCTCTTGCCATTTCCTATGTGATTCATTCTTTTAGGGATGTGTGAAGTTGTAAAGTTATAAAATAGAGCCACTCGCATCTTCACATAAGTCATTAAAACAAAAAAACACTACTTCTGCAGTCATGCAGTGGAAAGGTGTCCTATTTGCAGAGAAGGACCCTTCAGGACAGCAAGCCCCTGTCCCTTGCTCCCAGCCCCCACTCTCTAGGCAAAGTTATGAGTTCTAGCACTCTGCAACTCACACTGACTACTTTCTGACCTTTCATACTCCATCCCTTGCCATCCAAGCTGCCACCTCGCTTGGTACCAATGAAAAGGCCCTGCTGAGAGCTTCCCAAAAACTTCTGTCTTCGTGCTATCTGCTCTCTTATTCAAGTACTACATACATAAGCAGGGATAATTAATTCAGGTCTACAGCGATACCAGAGGAATTCCTGCTGCACGTTGTCTCTTCTACAAGGCACTTTGAGTAGATAAATCCTCCCTTGCAGCAGGACTGGGAGGTGAATTCGAAATATGTATAGAAACTTCGCCCACCTAACTTAGAACGTTCTTGCCATTCATGTTGCTCCTAAGTGATCGCTGTAAAATCTTGCTGCAAACAGTATGTAATTACACAAGATGGCGTAATGGATTAATTCGGGAAGTTTTGTGGAAAAAGTGTAATGCAAAATTCCCCAAATTACGCAGACTATATGGACACAATTTAAATTGCGCTCGAGCCTACTGAAAAGTCCTCATAGTCTCCAAACCTACATTTATTTCAGTGAGATATAATTCCTGAGTCACTGATGTCCAATATGTCCCTATAGCTTATATTTGATGCTATTTTTTGGTATATCTTATAGACAGTCATACCTTTGGCATGACACATAGGCATGAAAATGTGATACATGAGTTACGTAAGTAGCTTTAGTTAGAGAATTTATTCCTGCAACTAGGCATTACATTTAAAATACTTATGAGTTAACAATGGTATTTGTTAACATTAAATTGTGACATTGCCCAGCTTGTGCAAATAAACATTATTATTGGAGAACAACACTTTTTGAGATATGACTTACAAATGTGTCTGAGAAGACAGATCATTATGAGTAGGCCCAGTAGAAATTTCAATTATGCTGGAGTAATTGGAGTAATTTCAGTAATTACGCATTTCTCTTCTGATGCGAAATTATAGAAATTACTCAGTTAGCTTGAATAATTAAGACTAATTTGGGGAAAACAAAGTCTACTGTATGAGCACAGTAGCAGCAAACTTTGGACCAGATTTATGAAGGTTTTGCGTCGGGTTTCCATTACTTTTATAACGCAGATCTGAAGCAAAATCATTTTCAGGATTTACAAACCAATGCAAATTGGGATTTGAGTTGGTTTGTAAGAAAAAGTAATGCAAACCAGGGTGAAGTGCTGCTTTGCATTACTCTGCATCAAGGGGGCATTCCATGGGTGGTACATGGGAATTCCTGTACAGCCACCCATGGTTTTTAACACAAAACCATTTCTACTAACAATAGTAGACAGGGCCTTACTCCATAAATTAACACCACTTGAAAGCAGGTATTAAAAAAGAGAAATACTTTTATTTCTTATAACTTTTCCCACTTTGCATATGTGCTGCACAGTACAGCACACATCCAAAGTGGGAAGAGTTTTAAAGTCAGTCTAAGCATAGTATTTTGCACTGGAAGGGTACCCTTTCAGTCCAAATTCTATTTTAGACTCACACAAATACCTTTGCACTATAGTGCAAAAGTGTTTGTGTGGTACTTGGCAGCCTGATTTTGTGCCAGGGAGAGACCAGGATAGTGCCTTATCTCTATAGATGCAGCTTTTTCTTATTTTCTCCCTTTCACAAAATGCAGCACAGCAACTTTGGGTGCTGCGCTGCGTTGTGTGACAAGTTCGTAAATCCGTGCCCCAGAGAGAGCGTGTGGCTGTTGGCCATTGCAGTTTGTGTCCTTTAGCATTTAGCACTATTTTCTTAGGTCGAAATGCATCCTCGTACCCACCATCAGAAACAACAGAGAGGCAATGATGTGGACCATCCAAACAGGGGCCCCAACTGACCGATGCCCCCACCACATCTACAACCTGCGAATATCACAAATCAGTACCACCCTGACCCACATCATCTACACCTCCATCACATCCACCACTTTCCAGGATGAATGGAAACTTGCAGAAATCAATGCCCTCCTCAAGAAGCCCACAGCCAAACCAAATCAACTGAGCAACCTCCGGCCCATCTCTCTGCTCCCCTACTCAGCCAAAGTGATTGAGAAGGCCATCAACAAGCCCCTTCAAACTTCACCATTTTCTAGACACCGCTCAATCAGGATTCAGAAAAAACCATAGCACCGAAACAGCATTCATCGCAGCCACTGACGACATTCAAATCATACTGGACCTAAAAGAAAGAGTGACCTTCATCCTGATCGACCTCTCCGAGGCCTTTGACAAAGTCTCCCACAACACCCTCATCAGAAGACTTCACAAAATTGGTGTACAACGATCCAGTCTCAAATAGATCTGTTCCTTCCTCATAGGAAGAATCCAAAGGGTCAGGCTGCCACCCTTCACACAAGAGAGCAAGGTACTGTTATGCGGAGTCCCACAGGGATCATGTCTCAGCCCCATTCTTTTCAACATATACATGACACCGCTCGCCAACACCATAGTCACAAGACATCACCAACATCTCCTACTCCGATGATGCCCAACTCATCCTCTCCCTGACAGACAAGACAACCCCCACCAGAACCAACTTTACCAACTGCTTGACCATGGTAGCTGACTGGATATAAAGCGACTGCCTGAAGCTCAACTCCAACCAGACAGAAGTACTGGTCTTTGGCAACAGGACTTTGTCATGGAACCCCACCAGGTTTCCGTCAGAGCTCGAACCAACACCCACAAACCATGCAGGAAATCTAGGATCACCCTAGACAACAAGCTCAACATGACGGCTCAAGTCAAACCAGTGTGCGCCTCCTGCTTCTACATCCCATACATGCTGGAAAAGATTTTCAAATGTTTGCCCCAGAAGGGCCATCACGCAAGCACTCATTAGCAGAAGGTTGGACTATATCATTACACTCTATGCCAGAACTTACACACAACTCCTACACAGACTCCACACCATCCAGAACACAGCCACAAGAATCATACTCGACCACCCTCGTGAGGCGCGAGGCGGCCGGCAGAGTCCTGCGCACTTGGAATGGGCAAAACGCTCCTACCCTGTCCTGCTCTGTGAGCAGAGCAGCCCCACCCCTCCCCAGCTGAGCAAGGGGAAAAATAAAATCAATCAATCAATCAGGGGTTTGTTAAAGCGCGACTACTCACCCGTAAGGGTCTCAAGGTGCTAGGGGTGGGGGGGCGGAGGGGGGAGTGCAGGTTCCATCCATCAAGGAGGGGGTCTGTCGAAGAGCCAGGTTTTGAGGTTTCTTGCGAAGATGGGGAGCGATGTTGTCTGTCTGAGGTGGAGCGGAAGGGCGTTCCATGCTTTGGCCGCGAGGAAGGAGAAGGAGCGGCCTCCCGATCTGGTCTTTCTGGTGCGGGGGACCACGGCGTAGGAGAGCTGGGCTGATCGTAGGGTCCTTTGGGGTGCGTGGAATTTGAGTCGGCTGTTCAGGTATGCTGGTCCGGTGCCGTGGTGGGCCTTGTGTGCGTGGGTGAGCATCTTGAAGGTGATTCTCACCTCGACAGGGAGCCAGTGGAGTGTGCGCAGGTGCTGGGAGATGTGGCAGTGTTTTGGCAGGTTGAGGACCAGTCTTGCGGCAGCGTTCTGGATGTTCTGTAGCTTGCGGGTGAGGTTTTTGTTTATTCCGGCGTAGAGTGCGTTGCCGTAGTCGAGTCTGCTGGTGACCAGGGCGTGAGTGACGGTCTTTCGGTGTTCGAGGGGGATCCATTTGAAGGTCTTACGAAGGAGGCGGAGGGTGTGGAAGCAGGAAGATGAGACAGAGTTGATCTGGAGGTTCATTTTGAGCTCGGAGTCCAGGATGATTCCCAGGTTGCGTGCGTGGTCCGTGGGGGATGGCGGGTTTCCGAGGGCGGGGGGCCACCAGGTGTCGCTCCAGGCATCGGGGTTTGGGCCCATGATGAGTACTTCTGTTTTGTTGGTGTTTAGTTGTAGGCAGCTGTTTTTCATCCATTTGGCGACGGCTTCCATGCCTTCTCGAAAGTTGCGTCTGGCGGTGTTGGGCTCGTTGGATAGGGAGAGGATGAGCTGGGTGTCGTCTGCGTAAAATGATAATAACAATTAGTTATTATCATTTTATTTTTTCATTTTTCGACCTGCTCAGTGGGGCGACACTCCTCCGCCTCAGCGGAGGAGCCAACACAGGTATTCCATTAACTGGCACCCCACTATCAAGGTCAGGGGAGTGTTGTAGTGTCAGGAGGCCTGTATAAAATACTCACCAAGGCATGCACCATGAGCTCAGTGTTAGGAGCTGTCAGTGGTTTTGATGAGGCGCTGCCGACTGATGTGAAATTGCGCTTGTTGTGGCACTATTACCATTTGTTGCTTGGATTTGTCCCACTTTGGCCACACCAGGTCCCCACGGGATTCATTCTACAACTAGCAGAAGTGGCACTAAAGAAGAATTTTTTCAGGTTCGAGGAGGATTTTTACTGGCAAATTAAGGGGACGGCCATGGGTTGTCCCTTCGCCCCAGAAATGGCTATACTATACATGGCGAGATACGAGGACAAGTACATTCACAACAATAATCTTTTGCCCAAAATCTTATCCAATGGTACCGGTACATTGATGATGTTTGGTGCCTGTGGAGTGGCACTGAACCTGAAATAGATGCATTTCATGAATGGCTTAGTCATCGACACCCGGATATTCAATTTACTTTGACCAAAAGCCAGATGACATTAACATTTCTGGACGTCGAGGTCATACCCTACCAAAACAAACTCATCACCACGTTACATAAAAAAATCGACGGATATGAATGCCATCTTGCACTACAACAGTTTTCATCCCAGGAATCTCAAAGATAATCTACCATACGGACAACTACTCAGGATTAGAAGGAACTGTTCCCGCAAGGATGACTTTGAAATACACCGGAACACCTTTTGTGAACAGATGAAAGACCGGGGTTACCCCAAAAAAGTGTTGAAACATGCACTCAAAAGAGCATGGTGGACACCAAGAGTGTGTTTACTCACCAAAAAAGAGAGACCCAAGATGGAGAGAATGGTGTACGTATCAACATATGGACCGCACACTAACGAATTCCGGTCCATCATTCTGAAGAATTGGCATCTAGTGAAAAACCTGGACCTTGGAATTGACGCACCTCTTTTCGCCATGAAGAAAAACATGAGCATTGGACAGCGGATAGTAAAAGCAGAGCTAGCTATATTTTAAAATGAAACCACTGCAGGGCCATCATAAATGTGGCAATTGCATGGGTTGCAGCACCGCATTGGTTGGCATTGATTCTGTACATGACAACATCAAATGGACAAGAAAGTAGTTTTCTAATTCTAAGACCAAAAACGTCATATATGCAATCACTTGCCCTAAAATCTATATTGGGAAAACCACACAGGAGATTCGACAACGTATTGTACAACATCGATCAAGGATCAAAAATAAAGTAACAACTTAATTAACAATGGTTAATCATTTTATTGATTTAAAATATGAGGATCTTGACTTCAAATGGACAGTTTTATCGGTCATTAAACATTCACCAAGGGGTGGCGACACTGAATCATTGCTATTAAGAAAAGATGCCTACATGATAGCAAGATTCAATAGTATCACTAAAGGGCTAAACGAAATGTCAGAATTGGGCAGATATTAGGGTTATTCTGCCTTCATAATATTGACGCCGTTCACCTGAACTCTAACATCCAGAATGCAGCTCGTTGGATAACCGTCACTCGCTTGACTGAAATTCAGAAGTTAATCGCATTCCCTAAGAGAACGAAACCGGAGACACCGTATCTTTCCTTTTTCGAAAGAAGGAAGCGGAGGCGCTTTCTAGACCAAATGCCAAACTATTGTTTACGAGAGACAATTCTAATCAACATGCAACCTACTGAACTCAAATATCCAGAATGCACTTCATTGGGGAAGGTATTTCAATGTCTGATGCCCGGAAGTCAACTGCAATTCCGAAGAGAGAACGAGACCAGGGACAACGTTCCTTTCCTTTCCGAATGAAGTAAGCCTGGGCGGTTTCCTGATTAAATGCTATTGAACTGTTTTTAAAGCCGCGTTTGACGAACACGCTCTTTTTCTCTACACAGCGCGATAACAGTCTGCAAGTGAGAAGCAGCACTGCAACAAGTCAACGCGCTCAGCAGACACAAGTAAGCTTGAATTTTCACAAATCATAATCCATACACATCGCAGAACCGTTCGGGCTCTTCAACTTATTTGCATTCTTTCGATTTGTTGCCCACAGTGCGTCTCTGAACTGAAACATAATCGATTTGCCAGCAGTCCGTTAAAAGTAACAACAAAGCCCCACAAAGCTCGGTGCAAAAAAAATTAAAAAGTAAGTGCCACCTTTGTGCTCTGTGCAGGAACTTTAAGGTAGTATCACCTGTGAGTACATTGAAACAAGCATTATTTTATTCCAGACTGAGCCTCTTGCAAGCTCGCTTGGCCCACAGGGACCGTACCATATGGATGTATGCCTCTCATTACCAGGTATTTACATGAGAAACAATCTCAAACGCATATCGTTCAGGAGATGCAGAGATCAATTTCTTTCTAACAATCCACAATTCTTTCACTCTAGATAATTCAGTTCACGCCCTAAAGAGAATGTCCTAAATTATTTTGGGAATCGAAACGCGTCGGCCCCAAACAACACGGGGACTCCTACATTTAATTAAGTTTGCCTCAGTAGAAATGTTGCAAAAATCTTTGACAACTAGGCGCAATCGCTTTTCCCCATGTGTAGCAGCACTGTGAATACTTTAGACAACCTGACTGTTAAAGATTGTCCAGTTGCTGCTTGTATTGCAAATCTAGACTGGTTTTAAATGTATACAACCACTGTTGTTTATTGTTGTTTGCAATTTTTTCGTTGCCTTGTCAAACCACAATGTTGATTTATGTTTCTTCGTTTATTTACGTTCTGTCACATGTATTGCTATAATGTGCACTAATTTACACGTATCCACTTGTGTCTGACTCAAGTAGTAATGTGGATCTAAGTTTCTAAAAAAAGTGAATGACATAGCAAATAAATGCATAAAGTCCAGACTAATTGAGTTTATGGTCTGTAGTCTGTTAAACGACTTTAACAGCATTTAAGCGTGACGGCTTGGACACTCTTCTTCTGTATTAAAATACTCACCAAGGCATGCGCCATGAGCTCAGTGTTGGGCGCAGTCAGTGGTTTTGATGAGGCGCTGCCGACTGATGTGAAGCTGCGCTTGTTGTGGCACTGTTACCATTAGTTGCTTGGATTTGTCCCACTTTGGCTTGCTGTGTGTACAGGTTTTATTTTGTGTCATGGAGTGTTTAGTATGCAGATGATGCGTTTTCTGGTTTCTGTGCATGCATAGTACAGTTTCATTTGTCCTTACTCTTTCTTTAATGATGTATGCAGTATATGAAACCATATCGGTGTAGTCGACCTTCCCTGACTGTTTTTGTTTCCATTGTTGGCAAATTCTATTTTTAAGGCCTGTAAATGATGACGATGTTCAGGATCTACTTGAAATGACAAAGCAAAAGCTTAAAATATGTCTTTTATTGTTGCAAATATGTGATAAGAGAATCAGTACACTATACCTAGATTGTGGAAATGCTTTGAAAGAAAGCATTGAATACAATAAATTAACTAACAGGACATTAACACATACTGTTTATCCAAATTACTACATATTCATGAGCCAGCTTATGAATTAAACATGCCCAGCGTAGAGTAAAAATATGTAATAATTACCAGCAGATTTTCATTTCTCTCCTCACTCTTTCGTCATCCACATTTTGTGAACCGCGGCCAGTTGCATGAAAACGTAATAATATCGCATCAATTTGTCAAATGCGCTGACTTGCCATTTCTGTTTATACCGATTTGTAATTTTACTTCTCAAGGTCGATTTTCTCTGGCCCTTCTGCAGATGTAATATGTAATCAGTCTGCTAGCTCTGAGGGAAAACCACAACTATGTAGTTTATGCCTCCAATGGGTTAATTTGAGAAGATCTAGCCAGTCAAGTGCCCGCTGCATTCCTGCTATGCTTTCCATACATGAAGAAATCTCATTAAATGCAACGATGTTGGAGTGGTAGCAACACAGTATGTCTGCTTTGCCCAATGTGAGAGGATGTGGTCTCACGGCCAGAGCCGCCGACCTTGGAGCTGGGAGACCAAGGTTCGAGCCTCGAGGTCGACTCATCCTGTGATTCTTGGCAAGTCACTTAATCTCCCCGTGCCTACCAAAAATATAAATTTGTCCTTGTCTAACGTAACTGGTGCTCATGTAAAGCGCCCCTATACCTTTGGGTCGAGTTCGCGCTGTATAAATCTGCAAAAAACAAATTCCTTCTTTTGAACACCGCAGGTTCTGACGTACCTGGTTGTCAGGAGCTTTGCTCTGCAAACAGAAGCCCTTGAGTTTATCATCTCCCAGTTTTAGTTGTATCATTAAATGGAAAAAGCAAACTGGACAACTTAAAGGTCGCCTAATGCACCCATGATTGGTAACAGCTTCATGAAGATATGGGAGGACCAGAGTTTAGTGTAAATTGCATCATTTGGGCAGACTACGGGGCCATTTTCACAAAGCAAAGAGCCTGGGCCCATTGTAATTCTTGCATTGCCACAGCCAGATTCCCCGGGTCAGCAAATGTAGACACATTAGCAAGATTGATGATTAGCTAGCGGTAGGCAAACAGGCGCAATCGCTGCCTGCTGTGCTTGCTCTGCTTTAGAGCATTTCGCACAATTAATATTTACTTGACACCTGAGTGTCTGCTGTATTGCTGTAGGTAAAATTTCATGATGCACGAAAAAGAAAAAAAAAAGATGACACTGTTTTTTTTCTTCCCAATTGCAGCTATTGAAAATAACATGAACCTGACTTGTGGGCAAGAACGTAACGTGTCAGAAACCAGATTGGAAAACCAGGATAAAAATGCTAATCACCCGAGGACGCCGACGCCTGTTTCTCTTCTCAATTCAGTATCTGCAGAAAATGGAAATTCGTTTTCAAACGGTAAGCAATTCTGAACATGAAGCTATTAAGGACACAGTAGTCCTGATCAGATATCTGGAATTTGATTTTAAAGAATTCTTCGATTATAGATTATGTTTAGATGCAAATTGTCTGCCTTCCTCGGAAATAGCCTTGCTTTGCTTACATGAATATAAAGTGCCACTTCCAGAGATTCTACTTTAAAAAATCAAGATCTACTCTCATTTTACGACTGTGGAATATCTGTAACTTTAGCTGATATTTCACTCTTGTAATTCATTTTGAAATCCAGGTGGCAAGGCATGGGCGTCAATTCACCAAAATGCCAGGAGTAGTGGAAGTGACATCACTCACCATTTGACCTTTACTTTGACTCACACACACACACACATGCTTAAACATACGGACACATTCACACACTCTCTCTCAGATAAACACACTCACCTACAAGCATGCATACAACATACATTTAAAAGCATTTTTTACTTCCAATAACTGTGAGATCCGGTCATATTCCAGCTAATTATACTCCATTTTTTACACTAATAGCGAATAATATTATTCACTATTTGTGCAATAAAAATGTAACAGAAAACTAGGAAAATGGAGCGCCAAACATTAGGTTGAGCTCCTCCTGTGTTCCAGGCGCTGATTTTGCCACCTCTGAGGCCGGGGATCGCAAAGGAGGTCAGGTGTAGCAAGGGGCAAGCCAGGGGCCGTAGCGTCGACCCCTGGCAACCACTAAATGACGTACATGTGGCAACGTGTGTTCCTATGAGTAGTGCAGAGCGTTGTTCATTGTGAATGTGACAATAGACACAAAAAGTCAGCAATAAGTGTAGCAGTTAGTATCAGATGCATGCAGAGAAAGCTATTGTTTGTTTAGATTTAGTTGTGTACTACTCAGACTTTTTGTTATTCCCCCCCAAAAAGTTGCTGTACGATAATTGAAAGGGTAACGCTACATTTCATAAAGTTTAGGGGCATATTAGCAAGGGCCTTATCGCCGCTTTAGCGGCACTTTTTGCCGCTAAAGCGGCGATATTTCTATTGCCCTATTAGCAAGCTGTCGCTAACAGCTGTTAGCGACAGATTTATGGCGAAAGCGACCGTTTTGGTGCCGCTTTGCATGTCAGCGATATATATTGCTAATGACATGCAAAGTAGGCGTTCCCAACTTAAAGCGACTGAAAACAGTCGCAAACACAACTTCCCCCTATTAGCAATGCCCGCGAAGCAATAAAAAAATTTGCGATTATCGCTGGAATCTAACACCTGCTAAAAACCTGACTTAACCATTCTAGTCAATGGGAGGTGGATTGTAAGGTTAAGGGGGATATTACTAAGGAATTGCGATAATTATCGCAAAGCGCGGTTGGCGCTGGTTTTTTTATCGCCGGCTATCGCTGGATTTCATCGCGGAGATAACGCGTTATTATCAACGCTTATCTCCAAAGCGATAAAAAATCCAGCGATAGCGGCGAAACCCAGCAATAGCGCGAGAAATCCAGCGATAAATTCAACGCGCTAATGAAAAGCTTGCTAATAGGCAGGTGAGGACTTAACCTTACAATCCACCTCCCATTGACTAGAATGGTTAAGTCAGGTTTTTAGCAGGTGTTAGATTCCAGCGATAATCGCGGTTAGCGTGAATTTTTTTATCGCTTCGCGGGCATTGCTAATAGGGGGAAGTTGTGTTTGCGACTGTTTTCAGTCGCTTTAAGTTGGGAACGCCTACTTTGCATGTCATTAGCGATATATATCGCTGACATGCAAAGCAGGACCAAAACGGTCGCTTTCGCCATAAAGCTGTCGCTAACAGCTGTTAGCGACAGCTTGCTAATAGGGCAATAGAAATATTGCCGCTTTAGTGGCAAAAAGTGCCGCTAAAGCGGCGATAAGGCCCTTGCTAATATGCCCCTTAGTCCTCACCTGCCTATTAGCAAGCCTTTTATTAGCGCGTTGAATTTATCGCTGGATTTCTCGCGCTATTGCTGGGTTTCGCCGCTATCACTGGATTTTTTATCGCCTTGGAGATAAGTGTTGATAACGCGTTATCTCCGCGATGAAATCCAGCGATAGCCGGCGATAAAAAAAACCAGCGCTAACCGCGCTTTGCGATAATTATCGCAATTCCTTGGTAATATCCCCCTTAGACTTTCTTTGAGATGGGATCATTTGTGAAGAGTTTAGGTTGAATATGACTTGTTATTTCGCATACCATTACTTCCCAGCTTTTTACTTCGATGTTTTTACTTAGAAAATACCGTTACTACGCAAGTTTTTAGTTCGCATACCTTTACATTGCAAGTGTTAATGTATGCGAAATTAAAACTTGCCTAGTAATAAAAACAGACATTTACCCCGCTTATTTTCCTAACCCCTTTTTGAATGTGAAAAAAAACCAACACTACACTAAATACTAAATACAAATACACTACACATCACAAACTCTAAAACACTACCCAAACCCTCAAACACTACACTACCCTACTCAAACACCACTACACTACCCTAAATCACTACCCCCTGGACGACCCTCGCCCTTCCCCTGCCCGCTCCCTACACTCAAACACTACCCTGCACACACCCCGACACTACCCTAAACCTTAAATCACTACCCCCAGTACGACACTGCCCCAACCCCCATTCCTGTCCCTACTCCCAAACACTACCCTTCATGCACCCCGACACTACCCTAAAACACTACCCTACACAAAAACCACAACACTACCCTAAACCCTAAAACACTATCCCCATCACAACCCTGCCCCTACCCCCAAGACTGTCCCTACACTGAAATACTACCCTGCACGATCCCCCGACACTACCCTAAACCACTACCCTACACTACACTAACACCACAACACTACCCTAAACCCTAAAACACTACCCCCAGCACGACACTGCCCCTACCCCATTCCTGTCCCTACTTCCACACACTACCCTTCAAGACCCCAGACACTACCCTAAACCCAAATACACTACTCTACACTACACAAACACAACTACACTACCCTTAAACCAAAAAGACTACCCCCTGCACGACCCTCCCCCTACCCTAAACCCTTAAATACTACACAGCCCCTCTTACCTCTCTCTCCTCGGTTCCTGTCTTCTCCGGCTTCCTGCGTCGTCAGTGTTGCACGTCGTTGTGATGAAACGGAAGCGCGTCCGTTTCCACACAACGATGTGGATAGCCTTTACTTCACAAGCGTTACAACGCATGCAATGTATCAACTTGCGTAGTAAAGGCTACGCGTTGTAACCGCATGCGTTGTAACGCTTGCGAAGTAATGGTACGCGGTGTAACAGCCGTGTAATAAAGGATGTTTACCGTTTAGGTTCCACCCTTAATTTGAGATAAGCAGAAACTCCTGGGGTTGAAGGCCTTTTAACAAAGATAAGAAAAGGACAATGTATCGAACACGGAATTGAAAACTTAGAAATAGAAATTTGGAATTGGAAACTGGAAAGACCTTATGTAGAGTTCGATGGAACAGGAGCACTGCTGTAAGTTGGCAATGCCACCCTTCTGAATTCACAGGTTCCCCGCTCTAGTTAGTCAAGGGAAGATGGAGGTTTACAAAGGTAGAGCTTCTGATGATGGCCTGTCTGTTAAGGAGAGCGAAGTCATAGTGACTGTCATCCCACCCTATATTGGTAGAGTCGCAACTATTATCCATTTTCCCTCCCAAGGCAGGGAAAAATGCAGATTGGCCTCCAAACACAGGGAGACATCTCTTTCTCTTTGATAATAACAGTATTTTGTATTGAGAAAACAAACCCCTTTTTTGGAAGGCTAGTTTCTCAATACAGAAACGTACCCTGAACTGGCCCTTTAAACATGGCACCTACTCAGTAGTTCTTCTGTGCTGTGAAGGTAGCTGTTTCGTCTCTGTTCCCAGTACAGAAAGTCCTGCCAAACAGCCATCTTTAAATAGGGTGAATGTTTACAGTATCCGACCCCCGAAGAACCTGCAGACCATCCACCCAATTCTAAATGACCACCCATCTGTTTTGGATCTGTCCAGGTCCATGGAAAAAAACTGTATCACAGATTTTTTTTTTTGTTTAAATATTTTTATTTGACTAAAAATAATGGTAAGGAACCAATACAAAGATAAGCAGTACACTCCAGTTATCAGAGGGACGAGAAAGACAATGACATCAATTGTGTGATATATATAAAGCTGGAGATAGAATACATATAATCAACGGCATGCCACAGCATAACGAGTGGTTGTGAAACGTCTCTTAATACAGAACAGACATTGCAGTAGTTATGTCCAGTGATTGGTAGCTCTAGTTGATGGCAATTCAGTTTGTCCGATCAGAGAATAGCGCACAGAGAGTCGGCTGGCTCACAAAATGGGAAGGGGGGGGAAAGAGGAGAAGGGAAGGAGTAGAGACCGAGGCAGGGAGGGGACAGCTACACTGGGCAGTGGTGAGCTAGCTGTAAAATAAATTCCGGGCATACCCGAACAAGAGAAGAACCAAAAGAGAGATTTGTGGTGGTTTGTTCTCCTGTAAGTATGTATCGAATGCATCTCAAAGCTGTTGGGGGCCCAAGGAACCTTGAAGCTTAGAGTATAAAGTGTATTCAGCGCTTCTAACTGAGCATAGTAAGTTCCACCATTTGTTAAAGGTGCTGGGGGATGTGGATTTCCAGTCAGAGAAAATAGTTTTGGTGCCTAAGGAGAGGAGGTCAACTAGTGAGGAGGTGTGATAGCCAAGTTCCTCCGTGCGGGGGTAGGCATGTAGACCTAAGACAGCTGTTAAGAAGTCAATAGCAATTGAAACTCCTGTGATCTGATGTAGCAGGTCTTGGATCTTTGTCCATAGTGGAAGTGTCATCTTGTGTTTAAAAAACATATGTTGGAGGTCCCCTGGTCACTCCCCACATCACCAGCAAGAGATAGTCCCTCAGCCCAAATTTGTGTAGTCTGGCTGGGGTCCAGTACATTTTATGAATGGAGCAAAATCTAGATTGTGTAAGAGCGGGTGTGACTTTAGCATCAAAGGTGGATTTCCAGATCTTTTGCCATGTTGTTTCGCTAATATGTGGAGCGTCGGTCAATTGGGTATGGGGACCTCATTTTCTGTTAAATACTCTCAGAGCCTGTCCATTGTGCGTCTCGAGACATTTACACAGGTGAGGTGATATGCCCTCTTCTTTTAAGAGTGCCTAACTGAGTAGCGAAGGCTGGTTCATGAGGGAATTTTAATTTACTCAGTACACTTTTGAGTCGTAGAAATTTGTAGAAGTCCACATTAGGTAGTTCATAGTTTATTTGCAGGGTGGAGAAGGGGATAGGGCTGGCACACGATCCTAGACTATTTATGGTGTTTATACTTTTTTGAGCCCATGTATCCAGGAAGTGTTTTCCTATCCAGTTTAATCAAGCAGTTATACCACAGGGAGGCTAGGGTCGAGCCATATAGTCAATGTTCTAGGCGTTTGTCAAGCAGGAAAAAGGACGTAACGGTGTCCATTAATATTTGCCTGGAATATTCGAGAGGGAGATTCAAAATATTGTAAGATGTGAGGATGGAACTAAGGGGTAGTGATGTGGTGAAGCTGGCTTAAATGTTGAGCTACGGATGGGGGGTTGGGTTCCGGTGATCTCAGCCTCCAAGTACCATGCGAAATCAGGAATGCGCTTTGGTAATGGGGATAGTCTGGGATGTTTATACCCCTGGAGGATTTACTCCTCTTGAAGATTTTTGTGGCGATTCTTGTTTAATTCCTTTTCCATATGAATTTGGAAATGGCGCTTGTTAGAAATGGGGGTCTCTAGTTGGCAATGGCTGGCCACTGTCCAAGTAGGGACCCTTCTTCCTAAGTCAGAGTAAGAGGGCTACCCTCCTTGATACCCCTGCTCAACCCTGTGGTAACGTAGCACGAGCAGGTAGGCTTATCTCAGAGGCAGTGTGTGAAGCATTTATGATCATACACAGTAACACAGTGAGGCACACTACAAAGGGACACCACACAAGTAGTTATAAAAAATAAGTATCTTTATATATATATATATATATATATATATATAGACTTATCACAAGACCAATAACTGTAAAAGCCATAATGCTGTCAAAAATAGGATTGCTGTTGAAGGGCTGTCAAAAAATAGTTCAAAGGTTGCAAAAATAAGGTTCAAATTCAAAGCAGTGGTCTCTGCGACCCTTTCTCTCACAAAGTACCTGGGTCTAGTAGCAAAACCAACAAAATGTCGCAAATAAGCTGTAGCGATGATTCTCGGCACGCGAGGCCGGCGATGCGTTGAAATCCTTGCCGCAAGGGAGGATGATGCGCCGATCTGCGTGATGCGTGCGGAGACGATGCGACAACCTTCTACACGCTGGACCGCCGATGCGATGACTTTCTTGCCGCGAGGGAGAAGTCGATGCGATGATCCTGTTGCGTTGTGCGATAGTGTTGCGATGCGAAGGGAAGACGCTCCGCGAGGGAGCGACTAAATTTGGTGCGATGCGATCCAAATGGCGGGCGCACGGCGTCCGCAATGCGATGTCTTGAAGCGATGATTTCTTTTGGGGTTGTGAGCGCACGTGACAGCAGCGCGATGGCTTTTCTAGCGCGTCTCGGCTGCAGCGGCTCGCAAAAGGGCGTTAGCGATGGTTTCGTGTGGCGAGCACTCAGCGGCAGTAGCGCGATGATTTTCCCAGCGCTCTCGACTGCAGCGGCTCGCAAAGGTGCGTTAGCGTCTATTTCCAACACTCTTTTCTCTGAAGCAAACTAGAGGCCCTGGAACTCACAGGAGCCTCATCAGCAGATAGCAGTCCTCGCAGGTAGGAAGCAGGAGGTTGGTGGTGGAGTCTGATGGGCCTGAGACTCCAGCAGGAGGCTAGCTCTTTTCCTAGCCCTTGGGTAATTGCTGTACAAAAATAAAAGTTCTCTCAATAGTCCTTTTCCTTCTTCTTCAAGGTCCGGTGGCACGGACAGAGTTTCCTCTCCAGATCCAGGGGCAATACAATTTGTAGGGGTTTGAGCACAGATATTTATACCCCAAAAGTCTTTGTTCTCAGAAGCTACAAGTCACTGAACCTAGCCAGAACCAGTTCTGTTCAGACCTGGAGCACTTTGTTTACCAGGCTGCATCCTTCCTTTCAGAAAGAGGGGGTCTGCTAGCAGACACACAGTAGGAGGTGGAGCCAGCATTCACCTTGCCAGGCACAGCCCTATTCAGGTCAAGGAGCCACCCCTCCCCATACTCTAAATGCAGATCTCTCTTTCAACCCAGGTCTGACTCAGCCTGCCCTGCCCCTCCAAAACCAGACAGCCAATACACATAACAGCAGAGCACACTGGAAGGCTTAGGCAAGAAAATACCTACTTTCTAAAAGTGGTATTTTCAAACACAGAATATAAAAATAAACTTCACTAAAAGATGTATTTTATTATTCTGAGCTCAGGCATACTAAATTCGTTTTTAGGTCGAGCCTCGAGTAGCGCGCAAGCGGTACTCTGTGAGACTTATAGTTAGGGAGTTTGAAAAGCTGACCAGACTCTCGTGCGTCTTGGCCTTTTACCTGCGGTTACGCGCGAAGCAGACATGTGTTTCAAATTATCGTGCCCAGACGCGGGCGCGATAATTGGAAACACATGTTGGCCGTGCGGGGAAAAAGGCCATGACGCACGAGCGTCTGGTCAGCTCTGCAGGCTGCCGCGCTCGCTCGCCCCCGCCCCCGCTCCTCTCTTGTTTTGTTTGAAATTCGGCCATTAGATGGATGTGTGTTGCTCCTGTTTCACGCCACAGGTTAATGACTTCCCTATTATTCTTGGTGCAGGAGGTTAGAGAGTGGGTGGCAGGCCGAAACCACATGAAAGCTCGTTTTAGGCTCGAGGAACAAAGAGGACCTCGAGCAGAGCCAAGCATCTGGCTCGACCCTTCAGTGGCTCGCCCACCTTTAATAACCCACGATTTCAATGCGCAGAGTTCTTCTGTTTGGCTGCATTCTAAGCAATCCTGGCCTAGCCTGTTGTCACCGTACAATCTTTATATCATTATAGACGCCAATAGAGGGCGCTCGCACATTTCATAGAACCAAAGCCGAGTCCACTACAAAAGCAGATGGCAAACAAGGGAACGGCTTCAAATTCATCTCAAATTCCAGGAATTCCAATCGCTGCAGCGATCATTCTAAACCACGCAACTATGGAAATAACAAATCCCATCCAACTTAGAACGGTGTCCGGTAAACTAATCACATACAAGTGAAGGGTGGAAAGATCTTGGAGCGCTTTCGTTATGTGCAATTGGTTTTGTAAAATTGTGCACGAGAAAGAACATACCATTTGGCAGGAGACTCCCAGCCGAACAGTATGGACTACGCTTGCATCTTGCGGTACAGGTATGACACGCCCAGTGTTGTGTGCAGCGGGAGATGCTTACCAGCACACTGTACACGCTGTCGCACTGCCAATGTTCAGAATATGCAACTCTTGCCAGGGCTTCCAGACTGTTATTGGCAAGTTACTGTCAGCACTTGCACTACATTTCAGAGGATTCGACCTGTATTTCCGGTATATGGGAAGAGGGCGTGTGCAGAGGTCTACGGGTGCGCAGTGTAATCTTTGGACATTTCAGGTCACAGTGATCGCAATCCGGCGCCTGCCTACAGTGACCCCCCCCCGACTCACGGCCGACGGACACTGCCCCAGCCCTAAAGTACAGCAGAGGCACTGGTATAGTAGGAAATATAGTACAACTGCTTAACAGATCTGGTGCTAAGCTGAGGATCCTGCGTTCCAACTCGAAAGATTTCAGTCAATGAACTAATGACTGCTGTTCTATAATTAAGCATCTGTAGGCAGGCACAGAAGAACCAACCCAGCTTGACTCAAAGCGGCTACAGGAAGATCTGGGAGATAGCACATGTGAGAGAGTTTAAATAAGTTATTAAACTCATAACGAATATGTGCTGGGTGAAAAGTTCCAGAAGAATTCCGATGTAAAAATCTTGAACATCTTCCCCATGTGCGATACGCTGTAAATGTCCATGCACCCCTGACGTTCAGACCGTATTGTTTCCGTTAGATTATTTCGGCCCGGGCACCAATTACATTCCATGGGTTCCTTGTTACTTTTTTAATATTTTTATATTGCACTTAGCAATTATTCAGATATTAGTGCATGGATCAGTTGCATTGACTCACATCTGAGAAAAAGTATTCCAAGACCGGTGAGCGCTGCCGCTCGCCGCTTTCCTGCTGCTGGTTTCCTTTTCCACACTATCAATATACTCTCCCCAACATAGGCTCTGATCTTGGGAGCTGCAGCCACTGCTTTGTTTTCGAGAAACGTGTTGTCGCTTCCCTCCGCAGCAGTTCAGTTCTAGTACTGCTCCTATTGTAAGCACCGGCTCGAACAAACACCACTTTTCTGAAGTAGACCTGCAACGTGTCTGTGCTCCGTAGAGGTATTTATATGGGGACTGACTGACAATTTAGATGGCGCCAAGAGACCCAGTCAGCTCGTAAGAACTCACTTGTTAGCCAAGCAGACCGGTCTTCATTTTTTTCTTAAAGAGAGATCGAGGCAGAGATGAGCAGGAGAACTTTCGCACCATCAATCGGGCACTCGCCTTACTCCGTAGGAAATGACGTTGTATTCAGGGATGTACACTTGAAGACCAATAACCAGGGCCACTGGAATTATGAGGGAGTGGAGCACCAAATGATGCGGAACCTGGGTTGACTAAATTATGTGGCAAGTAAAGGACAATTATGCAGCATAATGCAGCTTTTTTGATAGTTTTACGTCATTATTTTGTAATTTTTATATGGTAATACAGTTTCAAACATTTCAAGTCATTAGTACCACTGCGCGCAAACACATGTGGCCACGTTTTTATTAACTTTGGATCCATTTAAGCTAAAAACGTTTTTATTTGTTAACCTGCAGATTATGGCGCAGATGATGGATTATGTGGCAAATCCATAATTATGCGAAATAAGCCCCGGCACAGAATCTCATAATTACAGTGGGCCTGCAAATAACAATAACATAATATACAAGCATTGGCATAGCCAATAGGTCTCGCCTTTGGGACCTTATAAGTGTTTAGCCATGCAACAGTTGTTGCACCAAGGATATTGTGCTGCATAACTAAATACTTATAAGGTCCCAAAAGCGAGACCTATGGGCTATGCCAATGCTTGTTCTACCATGTTCCTGGGGTCAGTTAGGACTATAGGATGTAATAGTCACACTGCCCATTCTAGCCTATGAGGAACAGGTAGCCTTACAGTAGTGAAAAACGAAATTGGGTGTAATTCACTACCAGGACATGCTACACACACACCAAGGCATGTCCTACCTTACACATACAATGCACCCTACCATAGGGGTGACTTACATGATGCCAGGGGAAGGTTCAGGGGCTGGGAAGTGGGTGCACTTCGCAGCCAAGATGGCAGTTCTGGACTGCACACAGACACTGCAGTGGCAGGTCTGGGACACACTTTACACGCTGCTTCTGTGGGTGGCACACATCAGTGCTGCAGGCCCACCAGCAGCATTTGGTTTACCAGCCCTGGGCACACACAGGCCACACTACTAGGGACTAACAGGTAAACCAAATAAGCCAATCCGGGATATACCAATTCACATAGACATATTTACACAGGGAGAGCATATGCACTTTAGCACTGAACAGCAGTGGTAAAGTGCCCAGAATCATAAAACCAACAGAAACAGGTCAGCAAAAATACAGGAGGCAGGCAAAAGGGTTAGGGGTGACCCTGCAAAAAGGGCCATTTCCAACAGCGCTATTGACCGACCTAAAGAAGGAGGGGATTAGGATCACTGAGAGAATGATAGATGTGAAGTTAATCAGGGGGGCAATCATCATCTTCTCAGGTCCTACGTGCCACCACCAAGTGACATCCTTTGGAGACCACGTGGTAAGTAGTTCTTTGATTTTGGTCAACGTTTTTTGTTAGTTCAGTGCTAAAGAGTGTTTGAGATCAGAGGAAAACCAAATGCCCAGATACTTGATGTCTGTCTGTTGCCACTTTAGGTCAAGGTCACTGGTTACAACAGATATACAGTGCATGTTTAGGGGGAATACCTTTGTTTTATCCCTAATTAAAGAGTAGCCCGCAACTTGTGATTATTTGTCTATTTCTTTCATGATGATTGGTATGGCGTGTGGGGCATCTTCAGTGAATAGCAACATGTCATCTGCATAGGCAGCTTCCACTTGTCTGCCTGAAGCGAAGTTGATACCAGCGATCTAAAGGAGGAAATCAATGGTTCAATGACCAGTAGGAAGAGCAGGGGAAGAGTGAGCACCCTTGGCGAGTACCTTGTGAGAGAGTAAACGGTTGGGATAAATGGCAGCTAACTCTAACCCTTCCCGTTGGACCTGAATAAATTGCCATAACCATGCATATAAATAACTCGCCATGGTTTTACTTGTGTATTGTGTCATGTAGAAATGGCCAGGCTACCTTGTCAACATGGTCGTTGTTGGGGAGTGGGATAGTTTGGCTCTTTCTTAGGCATGCCCAATTTGCCTGCCTTACACTTGAATAATCAAACAGTGTGTTTAGGATGTACCGTATACACCACAATCATGTAATTGTATTGTTTTTAACACCTTGTTTTTATTGTGTGTATTAAGAACCTTTGGAGGTCCCTTTGATTTCCAAACTGCTATGTCTTTCACCTTACAATCTATGAAGTTGTTATTTCCATTGCTTTTTCCTTGGAACAATTTTTGTTGTCCCAACAGAGTATGTACTGACCGCTATCACCACCGCTTGTACATAATATCTTTGGCATGCTTATTAGAACGTGGGCCGGATCCACCAGTTGCGAGTACATTAATTGCTTTTATGCATAACCTTTGGTTTTTCTTAGAATGAAAACCATTTACGTGTTTCTATTCACGTTGACCAGACGGATTACCTTCCACGAGTTGTAACACAAATATACATGAACATATACAGATCCTATGTCTGTGACATCTTGTCCATTCAAAATGCATATCCAGACCCTTCCATCCCAATGTGACTCGGATACTCATGACCGCTAAATATGTCAACAAGTTAAATTCCCTCCCGGGGACCATAATATGACCAGCCAAGGTCCCATTGAGACTCTGTGTATTTATAAGACCTTACCCGCATTCATTTTTGTCTTTAGTGATGGCCATGCGGGCCCCCCCCTTTTTTACTGAATATGGCATCTCAAATAATTTTTCCTCCATGCGGTTTCTACCGCGAGTCTGTCTTCACTGACTTCCCTTCTGTCAGAGCTGACTAGCAATGAGCGTCTGCACGGTGATGCAACACTCGTGGCTGACTGCTCTATTTAAACAGCTGGGACTTGAGCTCCGGTTCGCCAGTCACGCACGGAGCCGTCCCGGACGAGCAGCGGTGAGTAACAACAAAGCACACAGCTTCTATTCACTGTTTGGGCACATTTAGAGTGCTAGGTTTGGTTTACTAACCGGAACCCCTTTGTCTCTGCCTTTTTAGACTTCATAGGAACCAGGATTAATACAATCGCCTATGAGAACGAGGCGCTATGCCATGCGACTTGTCTTAATTAACAGGTCAAGCATGCGCACAGCTTCTGCATATGATTTCAATACTTTTAGAGTGGTTTGTTCGGTTTTTTAACCGTAACCTTTTCTGTATATATTCACAGATTCTTATGGAACTAGGAGCTTTTCTGCCCGACCTCTCAAAGTAGTTCAGGTATTTCACTCCCCTTTCAACGCGAGTTGAAATACAATGCAATTTAGTATTTGTGGTGATGTCTTACTTTAGGTCATTACTAGCGCTCTTTTCATTTATGTCTTTAGATTTCAATACAATGTCAGGCCCAGCTGATTTAATCTGGCGTGGGCCAACCACCGTTTATTTCCTTACAAGTAAGTGACCATTTTTGGTCCTCGCTTTTCCTAATTCGCTTATGGGAAGTTGTCCTGATATTGCACCTTAATTTTGCAGATGCCTGCCTTCGCTCTCGTCCCTTAGGAGCCTACGCGCCCTTCTTCTTTTCCAACCTTCAGTGAAAGGCTTTCCATGATAACAACCCTTTGGGGCCTAGGCCAATTTTTACATTTGATCCCTTTGGGATTATCCTAGTTCTAAGGTGTTTTATGTTTTATCCCTAAGTAACTCCCCTTCCCTTTCCTCCCACCTCTGTCCTGAGGAAGACCCCGGCGTAAGGGACATAACAGCCTACATTTTTCTTGGGGTCGAAACTTCGACATCTATTTTGTTAGCCAGCTTGAACAACAGAGATTCAGCACTGTGTTATTGTTTAAAACCATGGCTACTTACTGTTTGAATACATTGTGAACAATAGGCTCGAGAAATGAGCCATATGTCTTCTAAATAACGGACTGTTGTGATTTACACTTGATCCTGTATTCACTTTCTTACCCTCACTTGAACCACAATCACCTCACTTTTCTCCTCTTCCCTTTCCTTCCTAGGGGCACTTTATATGTAACGGTGTTTAAATGATGATACAAATTGATTTATGCCCAGTGTGATTAAATAACACTGCGTACAACAAATATTTTTCGTGCTTTCTATGAAATTTCTTCTGATTAATGTATTTTGTGTGTTGTTAAATTGTTTTCTGGGACCATTGTTTCTACGTACTGTTCTGCACCCAGGTCCCAGAGACTTTGTTTGGGTTTACCCTTTTCAGGTAACTCTTTCTTAGGCATGGCAGAATTTCTTGATGTTGTCCGCCACTAGTCTGCCCCTAAGGAAAGTTGTTTGTAAGTTTGGGATCAGCTGTTGGATGACCGACTCAAGTCTGCAGGCAGCAACCTTTGCGTACATCTTGCAATCGATGTTAATAAGGGAGATAGCCCGTAATTTTTGACGTTTAAGTGGTCTTTCCCCTCCTTAGATAGTAGCTTCAGTGGCCTATCTGGTGATTATGCCTGTCGAGGCATACTGGTGAAAAATTGCATGCAGGGGACCTGACACTAGGTTGGCAAATGTTTTATAGAATTATGTTGAATAGCCATTTGGGCCTTCCCAGTTTTGAGGGAACACTTAGCCAAGATGATTCCGTCACCTGTGATGAGTTTATTAATATTAATAGCAAGGGATTCTTGCTGTGATATTTTGGGGAGGTTACAGGAGTCAAGGTAATCATTTATTTTGATAAGGAAGGTGGGAGCATTGGGGTTGTAGAGTTCCGTGTGGAATTGCTTAAAGGAGTCAAGTATGCCTGTTTTGGACGTGGTGACCACTTCTTCTGGGTTTTTTATGGCCGATATAAGGGTTTTGCTCTTTGTATATTTTAGATAGTTTGCAAGTGATTTTCCAGCTTTATTGTTAATACAAAGCCTGCCCACATTGACCACACCAATCCATTTCTGGGCTCACTGGCTAAGGTTTGGTTATATTCCTATTGTACTGCGTGCAGTTTGTGTAGAAGAGATAGCTTTTTGATTGTCTAAGTTGGGTACATAGCATTTGGATAGGCAGGTCTAATACTTTGAGACAATTGGAATTAGCTGTATTCTTGTGTCCCCCTTGATGTGGCTTTGAGGGCATCCCAATAGATTGTAGGGGAAGTGTCATTCTGGAGATTTTCTTCGAGTAAGTTTTCAATGGCCGTCTCAATCTCCTTCTTATTGTTGGGGGTCGTCTAAGAGATAGTCATTCAAGTAACACTGATAAGGCAGTAGGGTAGGGTAATTCAGTGTTAGTTGGATTGATACACATGCATGATTAAAAATCACTATTGGTTTGATTTTTGGGTACCGGGAGAGGTGGAGCAGAGAGTTGCTCACCATTATGTAGTCTATTCACGAGAATGAGTGGTAGGACAAGGAGTAAAATGTGTAGTTGCTCCCGGTGGGGTTATGAAGATGCCAGACATCTACTAGACTATTATTATCACAGCAGATTATCATTTGTTTGTGTGTTTTATTTCCTATAAATTTGTAAGTTGATATTCTGTCTAGGTTGCCGTTTATAGGCAAGTTAATATCATTGCCTAAGATTACACCTAAGTTGTCCAGAAGGTCAGAGAGTTGTTTGTCTCGATCTTTCCAAAAATCGGTAGAGTTGTCATTTGGTGCATAGATGTTTACAACGAAGAACTCCGGATATCTTTTTTCCATCTTAGAGATGAGCCACCTGGCCACTTGATCCTGAGTTTGTGATATGACTAATAAATCTGATTTTTCCAATATTAGTGTTATCACCCCGGTCTTTTTTTGTAGGGCTGGGGAGAGACCAATATCTGCAATCCATGGGCTGTAGAATTTCACATTGTGAATAGATTTCAGGTGGGTCTCTTGTAAGAGCATGATGTCCCCCTTCAACTTGTTACTATAGTCAGCCACTACTCTATGTCTAACTGCTTGGTTAAGCCCCTTTGTGTTTAGTGAGAGTATGGTCAAGGGGAGTATCATTGAGAGGTAGCGAGGTCTCTCAGAGCAGCAGATGAGTGTCTAGGAGAGGGGAAACCCATGAGAGAGTCTAAGGACCAAGAGTTGTAAGTTTGCTTGGTTCGTTTCACCGTCAGTAGTGGGCTTGCATCATAGGTACGACTGGTGTCCTGGACTATGATAGCTTGTGTGGGGAAGCAGTGTATGTCAGAGTACCACCCAGGTAGCCTGGAGAGAGAACAAGGAGACTGAGGAGAGAGGCAAAGGCTAGGATAGATTAGATGAGGTTTATGGCAGGGAAGAGAAGAGCTAGATGAACGAAAATTGCAATTAAAACTTTAACAAAACGAACAATCCCAACCCCTAACCACCCACCACCCAACTCACGGAATGCATATAAGACACATTCCCTCATCCATATTCAATGCGGGACACTCTGAGCTGGCCTGTTTTAAACTGGCCGGGGAGCTACCCAGCCCTGCAGGATAGCTCGTTGACAACAATCCGAGAGAAAAGGGTCAGTTAATAGGAGGTCCAGGGAGTGTAATGTGCGTTGGTGGTATGTGTAGTGGGTCATGCCGAGGTTTTATTCAGACGTCAGATGTATGAGATAAACGGGTGTCAGATGTTATGAGAACTAGGCTCATCAAGGATACCTTGTGAGGATTAGAGGTAATACCCTAAGGAGGGGGTGAATGGTGGTGGCCCTGAAAGCCCTGTAAGGCCCTGAAATAAGTTGAGGTTATAGGACACTGTGAGGGACTGGTGGGGATCTACACCCCAAATTGGGCTAGGCATAGTGGGGCATACATTATGGGGTTAAGAGATCGGAAAGTCTGTAAAAAGGCTCACAAGAGACACCAATGTGGTAGGGGTTCTCTGGACCTACCATATTCTTGACAGATGTCCAGCTGGGTATATGGGGAGTACTAGTTAATAGCTTATATAGGCATAGTCTAATCAAATTTCAGGCCATAATCTTAGCAGATTAAACAGGGGGTATCAAACATCAAACATTATACTCGTATCAACAAACATTTCCTTTAGCAGGAAGTATAGTGTGCTAGAATCCCAGTGTTGCATCATCACAGTGGTACTGTGGCACAGCATCACAGTAGTACAGTAATGGTTCATAAATAGTACAATATCACAGTATCACACAGCATTATACTGCATTATACTTGTATCACACTAAGGTTATCCCTATAGTATATAGAATATACTGCTAGTAGTAGTAGTCCAGTATCGCAGTATCACGCAACATTATACTCATATCAACAAACATTTCCTTTAGTAGGAAGTATAGTGTGCTAGTATCACACAACAATTTAAGCTAGAAACTTTCAACAATTTACTGATATCATCAAAACATGTACTTTAACGGGAGGAATAGCGATCATGCTGTTAGGCATGCATAGAGATCTTACATATCTGCCGAGGCGGAACAGGATACAAGAACACAACTGTAGCTCCAACCAGCAGGAACCATTTGGGCCACAGATGTCAGACAGAAGATTTGTGCTCAATAACGACAACTCAAAGCAAGGTAGGGTCACCCATGGGGGCCAGACATTAACCTGCAGGATAGTTCAAAGATCAGTGTAGGTTGACGGTGGCCCACAGGGTAGGCAGTTGTTTGGCGGCGGAAATGTTGGTGAGGAATTATGATCTCGCCAGTTGGTTCTTGGTGTTTCTGCAAGAAGCTAGTCATAGAAGCCGTAGAGAAAAGGGACAAACCAAAGTTGCTGGATATTAACTGCTCATTGCGGACGGTATGGAAGAGTCCAAGAATTTATGTAGTCCAGTTGGGTCAGTGAAGAGCAGGGCTTTTCCATGGATGATGATGAATTTCGGAGGGCCTGCAAATCTGTACAGGATATTGTGGTCCTTTAGAGATTGACAGAGGGCTATGAAGCCTTTTCTAGTTGTCACTGTGTCTTTTGAATAGTCCTGTGCATGGCTGATTTTGGAACCGTTCAAGAGAACATGTTGAACTTTTCTCATGTGGACGAGTGTGGTTTCTGTGTGGCGATATCTTAATGGTCTGAATATCATGGCTCTAGGATGCAGGTTTGGAGGATTACAGCATGGCTTGCCCATTAGGACTCAATGAGTCTGTTCTATCTCAAAGCCTCTGTCAAATTTGATTAAGAAATTCAACACATGTTTGCATCATTCTCTACCCTTTCTGGCAGGCCAAAGATGCACAGATTACCTCTGCAGTTCCGGTCTTCCAACTCGGAGATGTCTTTGATCAGAGTTTTGATCTTGTTTGTAGCTGGGTCAACTCTTGTTTTCTTAGATGATGTAGAGACCTCTAATGTACCAATCCTTGCTTCTGCTTCTGTTGTAAGCCCTTAAAGCTTGAAGGTCATGGTGCATTGCATCTGTTTTTTCTTTTGATTCTTGCGCCAGGTTGTGCAATGCGCAAAAACACTGTAGGATCTGAGTCTGTTTTGGGTTTGATGGGGGAGTCTGGTAAAGGAGGATCCACCTTGGTTCATTTTAGTGTATTTGTTGTCTTTGGTGTCTCTGAAATCTTTACCCTTATAGTCTGCCATCGTGTGAGTTGTTGAGTGCTGCACGCAATGACATGTGATTGTTCTATGATAGCGTTGCAGCACCCGTTGTCCACCTCTATCTGCAAAGGCAATTTTGGTCACCTGGTATTGGAGGAGCACATTTACAGCAGCTAACTTGAGCCAGAAAAAGTTTGTTGCAGTAGTTTATTCTCCGGTGTGAGAGGGTTCTTTGTGAGAGGGTGTTTGTTCTTTGTGCCCCATCACTGCTCTTTACATTTTCTTAAATTTATCTTACTTTTATCTCAGGCAATCCAGAGTCTCAAAGCACCAGTACAGGCGTGACCGCCAGTTTGTTTTCCCCTGAGGGAATGCCAATACAGTTGTTTGAGCTGATGCTTGCAGATTTTTGAGTAGCACCGTGCGGTATTGGCGGTAAAAAGCCGGGTCAGAGGTCACTGTGAGTGGGTTTTTTGTGTCACGTCAGTGCTCTTTACATTTATCTTACATTTATTTTATATTTGTTACAAGCAATCCAGACTCTCAAAGCGCCGGTACAGGCACGACCACCATTTAATTTTCTTTTGAGGAGATGTTAATAATTTTGGAGCAGCGTGGGGCTTGTCAGAGAGATATCAGGTCTGGAGTCGCAGTGGAGTGCTCGCCATGGCTATCTAGCACTCTTCTCATTCTACAGGCAATCCAGACTCTCAAAGCGCCTGCACGGGTATGACAGCCATTTTCTTTTCCCTCGAGGGGATGTTAATAACTTTGGTGCAGTGTAGTACTTGTTGGAAAGAAACCGGGTTTGGATTCACAGTGGAGGGCTCACTGTGGCTACCTAGCACTTTCCTCATACAACGCAGACAGTGGGCTATGGGCAACAGCAAGATTGGTCATACATGTGTGAAGGGCTGATGTTACCGGACCGCGGGTACTAGCGATTGCTCAGATGCCCTATTGCTGATACCAGTTAATGCACTTATGCACTGGATCACTTGCAGGGTTTCGTGTAACATACTTCCTCTCTGACTCTCAAGGCTGCATGTGAGTGGTTGATGTCTCACGGGCTGAGGGGGTAGGTGTAGCTGCCATGTTAATTAATTGCCTCAATTCTCGTGTTTGCCTCATGTTTGTATTCAAGCCAGTTATGCCCGCTATCTTTGATGGTTAAAACTGGGGAAACAAGGTGGCGTTCTAGTAGAGAGAGCTCACTGTTATCACGGCTGCTGAAGGCATAGATAAGACAAAGGAGGCACCAACGTGTGGATACGGGTGTTAGCAATCATGTGGCCCTGGTAGAAGTAGTGTCCTCATAAGTGAGGGTTTTAGCACAGATACGCAGATTGGAAAGCTCTTGATGTGAAAAGCCCAACCTGGGGTCAGTGCAAAATGCAAAGTGCATCCTACCTACAGTCATTCACAGTCAGGCCCTGAAAGGTTGTCGTGTGATCTGCGAGGCCCTGAGTTGCTGGGAGCTTCCATGTTGTTTCCTTTGAATGTAGGCAGTGGGGAAGTCCATCTGGACCAATACATTGGGCTAGTGCTGTGATTCTCATCTCATTAGATTCCCCAGTGTCTAAGAAATCATTTTTTGAGTAGCCTCAGCTGTGTTGAGGTGTGAGTAACGCACCAAAGCTCTAAAAGCTCGGGGCTGGGCGTGGAGCAGCTGGGTTAAGCTGCCATCTTGCTCGGGCTCAAACCACGCCCCCCCTTATCACCAAACCAAGTTATAATGCCTAATTATTGTCTACTTCTCTATTATGCCCATTTTGTGATATAATGGGCTATTAAGTCAGCCAGCTATATCCTACTTTGCAAAAGCTATTATTATTGCTGCAAGTTAAATTATTTTAGTGATGTTAAGTCTTAGGGGCTGATTAAGAGTCTGGCGCCAAACTTGTGTGGGCGCGACGGGGCGGTCTCCCTACCGCCATATTATGAGATGGGTGGTACGACCGCCAATGCCCTGCCACAGCCACCAGGGAACTGCCGTTCCCTGGCAATGTTGCAGCGGTCAGGAGGCATCTATATGCTTGGCGGGACCGCCGCAATCCCGCCTAGCCTATTAGGAGTTTTGTCTCTGCCAGGCTTTACATGGCGGTTCCTCATCAATGTAAACCCTGGCGGAGAGGAAACAAAGGGGGGGCCCTACAAGTCCCCTTGGCACCTCTGCACACAGGGGGACACAACATATGCCCCCCTGTGTGCATGCACACCAGTTCCTGCATGGCATGGACTTTTCAGTCCATGCCAGGCAGGAAATGTTTTTGGCGTTCTTATTGCGATGCCTGTTTTTAAAGGCACCGCCATGGGAATATCAAAAAAGAGCCCTCCAGACATGAGGAAATTCTTAATCTGGTGGGCGGCCTCTCCACTGGTTTGGCGGTGGGGCGGATCCAGCGCCGCACCACCAAACTCTTAATCGGGCCCTTAGTGGAAAGGGAATTCCACATTACAGGACTAAGGTAAGAAAAATTGGATGAAGGGATGTACAAATCTTTATGCTGAAGAATGAAAATTAGCTATATGTTAAATGTACGTAACCAGTACAAACATTAGTAATAATAAATGATGCTTCTTCGAGATGCTCTTGTTTGTAGACATCGCAGAATAATTTTATTTCTGTCAACCTAAAGAAACCTTTAATAGGTGCTAGCACTAAACAGTGTTAACAATGTAAAGCAATGGTTTTGTATAGTGAGAAGGCTTTAACCAAGGTTCACTAGCAACTAGTAAAGGTAGAACATTGGAAGAAGTGCAACCTTTTCTAACTCTATAAACAGGTACCTGAGAGGTGTCAGAGGCAATATTGCAAGTTATTTTTCTTTGCTTCTCGCTCTTCCTCCTTCCCTATCTATCTCTGTCTTTCTCCTGCTTTCTTTTTTCATCTCTCACACACCCTCTGTCTCCCTCTGCTTCTTTTTCTTTCCATCTATCTGACACATACACACTCTCTCTCTCTCTCTTTCTCTCTCCATTTCTCTCTCTCTACCACCACTTACCAGGCAAGTTGTGGGTATCAGCAAATCATACGTCCTCAGAAAAGTTTCTATGAATTAAAATATAAAAAGTTACATAGCAGGCAGCAGAGGAGGAAGCATCTCTCACAAATGTTTGTATAGGTGTGAGGTCACATATATGTGGGTGATGGTTTGTGTGTGTGTTGATGCGATGTGTACAGTGGTCTGTAGCATGTTGTTTACATTGTATGTATGTGTGGGGAGTAGTATGTATCTTAATATGGTTTGTGTTTTTATGTATGGCATTTGATGGTATGTGTGTATGTCTAGGTGTTTGAATGTTGTCTTGTGTGATATTCTTGCTGAAGCAAGACCTGGGGAAAGGGCTTCAAAATGCCTTCACATGCAGGGGGTTAAGCACTGATTGCAGGACAAGTTAGGCAAGATGTGTATTTGTAACATGCCTGCATAAAAAGTGATTGCATCACATGCAGGAGGCTCTTATGATTCCCTGTCACCAAAGCAGACTTACCTCAATGGGAGCTGCACATGGTAGAGACCATGGAATGGTGCTGGGAATCAGGCGTTCCCTAAGCATATAGTTAAGACAGAGCAATCTGCTCTGTCAGCACCCTATGGGTCTGGCACTATCTATATTGTATTGCTATTGCGCTAGTTCACAGCACAACTAGCACCCAGAGATCCCCAAAAAGTCTCCAAACATTTGGCACAACAACTCGGTGGGCTTTGGGTGCATGTTTTGGAGCCCCACCTGCACAACTAGGTTCTCCTTGGTAGCAAGCTTCGGATATTTTTTCTTTTCTACGGCTATGTGTATGACAGGACTTATCCTGTCCGAGAGGGCTACCACTGGTTTGTTACAACTTTACCTGCAGTACTGTCGCCTATGCCACAGACTCTTGTACGATGGATATGAGTGCAGGAATTTGGCTGGGGCAAGGTTTAAATGGGGAGAAGGATACTAAACGGAACAGAAGCTGGAAGGTGAGCAAAGACAGGTAATGACCACCATATGATGGAATGGGGCAGAATAAGAACACCATAAGAATATAACTGAGAGGCTGGTGACAAACATCTTGTCATTTAATAAGGGGAGAACATGATGTAGGATGGGGATGGGGGAGTACTGGACAGGTGACGAACACCATGCCATACTACTGCACCAAATGGATGCCTCAACATGGATGCATTAGTATTGATACACTCCTATGCATTATAAGGGTATGTGATGCATATAACTACTACCTGTTGAACATTCAATTGCCTGAACGTTGCACTTGAATAGCTTTCTTCTGCCAGTGCAAACATATAAGCATGACACTATTTTATTATGGGTTGTATAATTTTTCAAGCTAATCCTCTAAAATTCTATTTTTATACTGAACCATTGCTTCATTTTCAGCAGGTAATGTAGTAGTGCCATTGCCAGTGTGAAACAAGAGACTGCATTTGTGTTGCTCTGTTGCTCTAATATATTGTGCCCTACCTGTACTTAATTTTCCGAGTGGTAGACGTGGGTAAAATCTAAATGTTTTATTATTCTCCTTCCAAGTGGTATGTTCAAATTTAATTCATCAAAATACAATCAAGATAAATCAAGGTACAGTCCCCACTGTTGCCTTGCAAGGTAAGGCCAATTATTGGGAACCTTTTTCCACCTACTTGTAAATCTAAGGTGATGTTCAGACAGTCCTTGGTACAACGTTCAGACAGTCCTTGGTGCACTCTCTTACTGCAGAAGGCAAAAGGTGGAGACACTATGCAAAAGTTCTGCAACAGAAGAACGCTCAAACTAATAACACAAACTAAGATGTATGGAAGAGCTCTGCTAGGTGTTTGGTAACCATGTTGAGTTATACAAGTGTAGTAGTTAATTTTGTATTGCTGTTTACAGCCCTCTCCTCCTTGGTTAGAAGCATGGAAGGATTGAAGGCCCTAATCCCCCCTCCTTTCCTAAGTGCCGGGTTACTATATTCATCTACAACCCCCTGTTTTGTCCAAGGGCTGGGTTGTATTACTCACCCTTTTGCCTTCTCCGCCTGTAATAGCTGCCCCACTGACCTGTGCAGATTTGTAAACAGAAGGTCAAATCTGAGGTTTAAAAATGGTCTAAATGGTCTGAAGCAAAAGGAATTATGAATTTCAAAGTTTATTTTTACAAAAACAGTTCACAAATATCAGAATCCTAAATCTCATTTTAAAAACACAAACTTGACTATTTCACCCTCCGTTTGTGTTACTGGATGTGTATCAGAACATATCGATCTGTAGCCATCCCGTTGGGCTAGGAAAGTAATTTTACCCCTGTGTTTCTTTAAGAATGTGAAGATTGTCTCTGTAATATACTGCTGGCGATAAAATATATGGAGGTAAAGAGAAAGACACAACAATGATTTTATACAGGTGGGCACCCACTAGAATGGCATTTATGATAATACGTCATAATTTTGAATGTACCCAAAATTTGAGTATATATCTATATTTATCCCTCTTCGAAGTGCATAAAAATGATTCTAAGATGTACGTCAGAATGAACGTCTGTGTTTTTTTAAATTAAATGGCATTTTTAATAATTTAGGGCCTGATTGCCATCTTGGCTGGCAGGGTTACACCGTCACAAACGTGAGGGATATCCCGTCCTCCAGATTACAAGTTCCATAGGTTATAATGTGATATCAATTTGGCGGAGGAAATATCCATCACATTTGTGACGAAGTAACCCTGTCCGCCAAAATCGTAATCAGGCCCCAAGTCTGAATATCAAAATTCATGGAAAAGAGACACATTGTATGTATAGAAACCTTATGAGATAATTTACATATTATAGATATTGCTGTTATTTATTTATAATGTGACTCTGAAATCTTTTTCGTGTCATTGGCCATGTTTTTGTGCATATCCTTTTTTTTTTTTTTTTTTTTTTTTTTTTTAGAGTTTTATATAGCGCGAACTAGACCCGAGAAATCGGGTATCAGAGCGCTTTACATGAGCACCAGTTGCATTACAGAAGGACACATTCATTTTTTTGTTAGGCACGGGGAGATTAAGTGATTTGCCCAGTATCACAGGAGGTTGAGCAACGTTGCCAAGCCTCGAACCCGGTTCCCCAGCTTCGAGGTCCAGCGCTCTAGCCGTAAGGCTACATCCTCTCCCCATCCTATCTCATTATGTTATTCTGTTGCAATCACTATTTTATATTGTTGGACTTTAAAAGTGCAATTACACAATCATGTTTTAGGGTATTTGGAGAACTTGTGACACAGTTGGCTGAAATAATCATGACTGTTAAAATTAACAGGACCAATGATAATGGACATGTTCTAAATTGATCTCATTGTTGATATATTTGCTTGTTTCTCTTATTCTTTGGTTTTTGGTTTTGTGTGTTTTTTCAACTGTTTCTTTTGTACTTATCTTTATACACTTACATTTGATGGTGAAGAACTGTCTTTATATATGTAGGAAAGATAATCGGTAATGCCTTTAAGATGCATTAAATGAATCCTTTAATGTTGCAAAACATGTATTGGCACAGTTTGCATTGGATTAATATTTTTTGATGGAACTGTCTCTTAATGTGAATTAGGATTCTAATGTTTTTAAACGGAATAAAAAGCAAACCTTGCTTCTCATTGCCCCATTGTTGCTTTGATAAGACCTGTACTAGGGTGTGCAGGGCCCTCTTAGCACAGTTAAATTTATTGCCAAGGTACAAGAGCAAAATTAAAGACTGTAGGGTCGTATATAATTCATAGGAAGAAGGAATTGCAGGCAGAGATCTGGGAGGATTTACTCTCAGCAAGTACCAGGAAGACAGTACCCTGTTCTGGAAAGTGGTTAATCATCCCTTCTTTAAAGAGGAGAGTGGGACAGACCTAGTGAGCCTGGTACCATCTCAGAAATGGGAAGATCACTTTTTGGTACTATATGAGGGAGTGTGTATGGTTGAGGGCTCTTCACCAAGGGACCAGACAGCTGTACTGTTATTGCACTGGGAAGAGGTTAGAGACGCTGTAGAATTTCTACCAGGGGCAAGGCTCCTGGGGCAAATGGGATCCCGGGTGATTTGTTTAAAGCTTGTGTAGATCTATGGGATCCTCTCCTTACACTGTATTTTAATGCATCTATCGGTCCATCACTCCCTGAGTCCTGGCGAAACATCTGTTATTGTTCCGGTTTTCAAGAAAGTAAATAGGAGTGACCCTTCCTGTTATAGACCCATTAGTTTAATAGATACTGAAGTTAAAATCATAAGCAGGGTCTTCCTGAATAGAATGACTCAGTGGTCTGAACGACAGAATATCTTGTCTGATATTCAGTATGGGTTTCACGCAGGGAGGGGTACTGTCGAACAGAAGCTTAACCTCCACCTTATAATTAATAAATATGTTCGGGCAAAGAAAGGCTCTCTCCATCTTGCCTTTATGGATCTCAGTTCTACATTGGATTTAGTCAATGGGGAAAACCTTTGGACTGAGCTGGGGTCCATGGGGGTGGATGAGTGTTTGGTCAGTTTCCTTAGGGTTCTTCACCATGGATTAATGGCCTCAGTACGTTTCGGCAATAATGGCGAATGTACAAAGAATTTTGCACTTAGTAAGAGGGTTAGGCAGGGGTGCATACTAGTCCCCTTTCTTTTTATTATGTATGTGAATCGGGTTGAGAAGGCCCTTACGGTTAAGGGTGTAGATGTCCTAAGAGACGGTGACAGATTGATCCTGGCTCTTTTATATGCAGATGATGCTGTCTTAGTTGCACGTACAGCAAGATCTTTACAGCAGATTTGAATCCTTTTTGTTGATTTTATGAATAGTTTGGATTTGCGCACCAATTTTAGTAAATCACATGTCATGATCCTGGGACGAAAGAACATAAGTGCCACTTTTTTGGCCTAGAGCCGTATTTTAAGTAAGGTGGATAACTTTATGTAGTAAAAACTCCACAAAACGAAGTAATTTAGAAGAAAAACGTGGGTTTATTAAATACAGCAGTTCTCCAAAAGCCAAGCCTAACGCTCCTCTGGGAGGATGCCCAACATTCTAAAGTGCACTCTCGTAAGGATTCTAAGATGGAACCAACAGTAAAGAAAGGGAGGGGGTGGAATTAACCATGGAAAAAAGAACTTAGACATGCTGAGGAAAATGTATATATAAACATAGTAAGTAAAAAATGAGGGAGATTATAACACATCTCCCTTCCACTGATAACAAAAGAACAAGGAAAGTGGAGGAGTGGAGGAGGGGAGGATAAGAGAAAGAGACGGAGGGGAAAGAAGACAGAAAGGGAAAGAAAGAAAGGAACAGAAAAAAAATTAAGAGGTCACACAAGAGGAAAAGATGCGGGGTGCTGAAACATAAGATAAAAATTTATTTCATGACATAATCCCCATGCCACTTAGCAGATCTTACAATTCTGTCACTTCGTTTAACCTCAGACATGTTGGACATCTTATTTGAACCATTATCAGACTTGTTACCCATAGCTTGCTCGGAATATGGAACTAGTCTGTCCATGCTCCACATTCTGCCATCGGCCATGGTGACCACATTTTTCTTGACATCCCTTATCCTTACAGGGCCATAGTATTTATTGTACCTGTTCGATATGTTGTCAGGTTTCTTAACAAGGACACGTTGACCTACTCTCCATTCTCGTGGTTTGGCTCCCCATCTGTGATCATAATCTTGCTTGTATTTCTCGTGAAGGCGTACAATCCTTTCCTTGGTCAATTGATCATCCCATACAAATGAATTGTCTTCAAATAACCAATTGGGTGTAAGTTTGGAGCCAGGTTTGCGCCCTCTTAGAAGACAAAAAGGAGAGTAACCAGTTACACTGTTGGGTGTAATGGTATAAGACCATATCATGTCTTTGATTGACTGAACAATAGGTTTATGAGCAACCATCGCTAATTGTAAAGCATCTTTAATCATTCTATTGCAGCGTTCCACCAACCCATTTGCACGTGGACAATATAAAGGAGTGGAAATGTGTTTAATGGTAAGACTTACAAGAAATTCTTTCATTTCCTCAGAGACCAACTGGACCCCATTGTCAGTGATGAGAGTGTGTGGGATTCCTTCGCTCACAAATACATCAGACAGAAAGCGTATTATAGTTTTGGTGTGTACTCTATTGACAAACTTAAGAGTAATCCATTTGGAAAAATAGTCTACTAAAACCAGAATAAACCTCTCTTGCAAACCTGATATTTGTAGGGGACCGATAATGTCCAAACCTAGTTTTTCCCAGGCTTTAATGGGAACTTGCACTGGTTCCAACGGTACTTTCCGTGTGCTTTTAGTTTTGTCGCTGATACCACAGGCATGGCACCCTTTAACCAGGTCCACTATAAGGGTGTCCATACCAGGGAACCAATACCCTGACCGAAGCTTGCTTTTTGTAAGGTTCCTTCCCAGATGGCCCTCATGAGCTAATTCACAGATGCACTTCCTGAGTTTTTCGGGAGGAATTATTTTGTCGGACTTAAATACATTAGATCCTACAATGGACAATTCTTTTTTAACATTCCAAAATGGTTGTAACTCGCAAGGAAGATCCCCACACTTCTTGGGCCAACCATTTCTGATATTTTCAACAACAGCTCTCAACGTAGCATCATCTGACAAGTGATTTTTCCACTCTTCCTCTAAAATTGCAGGGATGGTTACTTGAAGAACTTCGAAATCTTCTACACTTTCTTCCATTTGCTTCTTGCTTTTACTACTGACTCTATTATTCCATTTTGGGTTTCATTCCTTCGCTGGACAGAGTGTGTCCCAGAAAATCTACAGATGCTACCCCAATTTTTCATTTGTTCTTCTTGATGGTAAAACCTGCTTCACTAAGCTTGGCACACACTTTCCTCAAGTTGAGATTATGTTCATCTTCATTAGAGCCATAAATGAGAATGTCGTCTTGGAAACAAATGGATTTATCTACCCCCACCAAAATGTGTTGCATAATTCTTTGGAAGGCCGCTGCGGCCGAAGCTAGACCAAACAGCATCCTCAAGAATTTGTAAGTGCCAAAGGGTGTAGTAAAAGCTGTGAGAATTTGTGAATCAGGGTGCAAAGCCACTTGATAGTATGCCGATGTGAGGTCTAACACAGAAAAGTGTCTGGCACCATTCATTATAGATAACCTTTCATTAATTTTGGGAAGCTGGATATCTATCAACCCAAATGTTGGCATTTAGACTTCTCAAGTCTACAAAAATGTGGATGTCTTTACTCTCTTTTTTAGATGTTATAACAATGGGGGCCAACCATTCAGAACTTTCCACAGCCTGAATAATTCCCTGTCTCTCAAGTTTCTCTAGTTCTCTCTTCAAAGGTTCACGCATTAACAAGGGAATAGACCTGGTCTTGTGTGCAACCGGAATGGCATCATTTTTTAGTTTTATTTTGTGCATATAGTTTTTTAACAAGCCAACATTATCAGTGAAAACCTCTGGGAATTCTTCGCATACTCCCACTCCTGTCAATGATCTATCCACCAGTAATACCTGTTCTTTATTATTGGGGTCAAGCGTGATGCCTAAATCTTTCTGGTGCTTCCACCCTAATAAATTACTTCCTTTTTCTGTGATATAGACTTTCCCAAAAGTATGTCTATCCTTAAAAGTGATTCGCATTTTCACCATTCCTTTTAAAGGAATGGGATCCTTATTGTACCCCCCAGGGTGTACATCAGGCTTTTCTAAAATATATTCATTTTCATTAAACAAGCCTTGAAAAGTTTTTGTCAATTAGGGTGTAAGGGGAACAAGAGTCTGCAAAGGCCTTGACTTTCTTCCTATCTATGTGTATCTCACATACAGGATAATTGATCTTCTCTTCAACTTCTTGATCATACACTTGAAAAATAAATTTGTTATCTCTGGAATCAATGACCTGTTCGTCGTGTACAACAAGTACATCCTTTCCCACTTCTTTAGACTTACACATTTTTGAAAAATGTCCAATTCTATTGCATTTTCTACAATTAACTTCTCTGGCAGGACACCTAGGAAAATTTGCGAGATGATTCACATTCCCACATCTATAACATCTGAAATTCTCTTTCTTAGTCTTGGGTTTAACCACTGCATGTGTGTCCACAATTTTTAGAACCTCATCATCCTCTTTAATTTCATTTACCTGCTTCTCGTTAGGAAAGGAGTCTTTATTAGTTTTCATTTCTTTTACACAATAAGCAGTGTGCTCGATACTCTTAGCTATCATTACAGCTTCTTCCAAATCAGGATTTTGAGTTAACAACCTCTCTTGCACCTTGTGGTCATTGGTGCAACAGACCAATTGATCCCTAATGAGGGAATCAGCGAGCACCCCAAATTCACAAGTGGCAGAAAGCCGCCTCAAAGCGGCAATGTATGAGGTGACTTTCTCATTTTTACCTTGTACCCTTTTAAAGAACTTATGTTGCTCTAAAACAACATTGACCTTATCTTTGAAATGGGAACCCAATTTTCTTAAAGTAGTGGTGAAGACATCACCATCACCTTCACCATCCTCTTCTCCACCATCAGCAAGATCTTCGTAAACTTTTCTCCCTTGGATACCTAAATTGTGTAATAAAATGTGTTGTTTCCTTACTGAAGAAAACTTTTCCCCTCCTATGGCAATGAGATAGGAATGAAGTATTTTGACCCATCTATCCCAAGGAATTTCTGGTTCACCCTCATCGTTTAAAAATGGGGGAGGTTGACTCATATTAGCAACTGACATGGCTATAACAAAACAAAGCACTACGGTTGAAAGGTTAAGAAATTAGAAAATATGCAATGAAAAAACAGTAGGATAGAAAACAAAGCAATGCTGAAGAACAATGAGGTATGCTGTGCTTGTCAGCATAATTAGAGTCATGAAAAACTGCAGGCAATAGAGCTGTGCCTGTCAGCGTGTGGCCTCGAAGAGGAAATGAAGAAAGTTATTAAAGAAAGGCTGCAGGCAATGATAAGCTGTGCCTGTCAGCGTATTACACAATTTAAGTACACTTACTTGCTGCTGTCCAAAAAGGAAACAAGAGGAAATACCTCTCCGTGAAAATAGTGCTGTGGGGGAGGAATATTTTGAGCGCGTGGGAGGCTGGAGCAGTGCGGAGACTTTCTTTGAAGACGTGCTGGAGGCACTACTTTGAGGGGACGCTGGCGGGAAACCTCCCTCTTGACGTATGGGAAGGAAACTGAGCGAAGACGCCTCTCCTGAGGCGTGCGCTGAGGAGACACTGCTTCAGGCAGCAAGCGCAGTGGAAGAAACAGTCCTCCTGTCGAGCGGCAGGAATAAATCAGACGCCTCTCCTGAGGCGTGCGTAGAGGAGACACTGCCTTAAAAAACAGGCGCAGAGAAAGGAACACTCCTCTGTGTGCGGCGGCGGAAATAGAGCAGAGTCACCTCTCCTGAGGCGTGCGCTGAGGAGATCATGCGCTGAGGAGACACTGCCTTAAAAAACAGGCGCAGTGAAAGGAACACTCCTCCTGGTGTGCGGCTGCGGAAATAGAGCAGAGACGCCTCTCCTGAGGCGTGCGCTGAGGAGACACTGCTTGAACAACAGGCGTAAAGGAAGAAACACTCTTCCTGGCGTGGTGAATTTCAAACACGGAAACACCACTCCAAACGATCTGACCTGCGGGGGTTTCAAGACCCTTAGAGAAGGTTAAAAAGGAGCAGGCAGGTGAACCTCAAAACGGAGGATGTCTTGGCAGAGAGTGAACATCTCTCAGCGGCAGAACAGCAGGAGAGTCTAGGCAGCACCAGCCAAAACGAAAATTCCAGAGACACCTCGAAGGTAACCGCTTTCCACAGGGAGACACCAGGATGTAGCTGAAAAAGAAGGTTAGGAGGAGCCCAGTAACTGTATGTAGGTTAGGTTGGCAAAATAACAGGGGTAGGGAACTGCAGCTGTCCCCTGCACAGCAGTCCAATCGTCGCCAAAATGTAGTAAAAACTCCACAAAACGAAGTAGTTTAGAAGAAAAACGTGGGTTTATTAAATACAGCAGTTCCCCAAAAGCCAAGCCTAACGCTCCTCTGAGAGAATGCCCAACATTCTAAAGTGCACTCTCGTAAGGATTCTAAGATGGAACCAACAGTAAAGAAAGGGAGGGGGTGGAATGAACCATGGAAAAAAGAACTTAGACATGCTGAGGAAAATGTATATATAAACATAGTAAGTAAAAAATGAGGGAGATTATAACACTTTACATACTTAGGTATCCTATTAGACTCTAAACTTAGATGGTAACCATTAATTAAAAAGAACACAGGTTCCTTTATGAGAGCTTGTGCCGTCGTTAATTAACTCTCTTCCAGTTTGGGACAGAAGCCTCTGAAAATTATGCTGGATATATACAAAAGCAAATGCATACCACCTGCAACCTTTACAGTGAAATATGGGGTTATGTGAATATAGACCAACTGACGATAGCAAAGAATAAATAACTCAGAGTACTTTTGGTATTGGGACAATATATCTCCACCGAAATTATACATGAGGAATTAGGTATCAGTTACATTATAGATTAAATTAGGTTACGGCCCCTACTGCTCTGGTGTAGTGTTTGGTTTAAAGAAGTTCTATGCCTGAACAGATTAACCATACTTGATTGCATGAAATTGGACAATATATTCAATTAACCAGGGCTGGTTTACATCAGAGATAATTTTATAAACTTAGAAAGTTTATATGACTGGTTTGTCCGGTGCCGATTTCGACCCTCCATGCTGGCGTCCGCAGAGGCTGGTGCTGAGCTCGACCCTCCGGGCTGGCGCAATTGCTCAGCACTCCTCGCGTTGCCCAACTGAAGTGCCGAGGAGTTCCTGCCAGCAGCTGGTGATCCCCGTGCAGACGTAATTGACCTGAGCCCGGCAGCCGCTCCGGGGCGCCTCAAATCGCCGCCGCCTCCCTGTCTTGCCTGGAACCCTGCTGATGGTCGCATCCTGCTGAAGTTTGATCCTAAGAGACCCCCGGCTTCCAACTCCACAACGACGACCTCCCTGGGAACCAGCGTCGATCAGCGGAGGCTCCCGCCTCCCTCAGCGCTTCCTGAGAGCTTCGGCACACAAACTTGTTTCAATTGAGCTGAACGAAGAGCCCTGCCCCTCCGCCTCTGTAAGTGTGATAGCGCCGGCGCCTGATGATTTCGTGCCGTGCTGCCCTATTAAATATTAATATGAGCAGGGGCATGCCTGACCTAAAATGGCGGCACCTCGATATAATGGAGAGCATTGTTCTTCCCTGATTGTTTGTGGGGCACTCATCAAATAAGACGATCAACTACCGCTCTTGGGAGGCTACACTGTTTAGCACTAGAGATTGTGTTATTCTGTCGATGTCCCTCACTGTAGCCTTATGACTAACAGACTGATCACTGCCTGACCCTAAAATGGCGACGGTATGACGACATTATGATCAACTTTCATTGCCTGACTTTAAAATGGCGGAGCTCTAAGACAATCTGATTACCCTCAACATCGCTAGCTATTTTTCGAGAGCTGCTAACCAGGCCCTAACCAAGTGGTGCGCTCCCCTGTGGTGGTATTGTCACATTACAATTCTGTTTCCCGCACGTTGGGCATTCCACTTTGCTGCGTAACTGTCCCTTATCGCTCCTTGAATACCCGAGCCATTATGGCAAGCCCTGGCCTGTCCGCTACTGGGGATAATTCTTATTCTCTGGTTTACCCCCCCAACCTCTCCAAAACCGCCGCAAAAACCTTCAAGCACTCCACCCTGAAAAGTCACCCTGAGACACTGATCTCTGACCTACGGTACAGCGCAGACAACGGCACTGTCATGAATGACCTCATTTTCTACTCTAGAAGAACCTCCTCCTGGCGCAAAACCGTTTCTCACCTCCTCAATGTACACACAGCTAAGAACATTCCATACGGCACTAAGCTATCAATAGCACCTTCCCTAACCCTGCGAGCTGACCTCACCATCACTCTCTACAAAAACGGCATCGTCCTGATCCAAGCCTTAACCAAAAACCTGAATAAATTTGCGGACCTTTTTACCCTCCTCAGAAACCATGTGCACGACACGAGCAGGGCAACTAACTACCGCCCCGGCGAGCCTTCGATCAGCCCATCTAGCATGTCTAACCACTCACAAAACCCTCTAAGGCTTTCCAACTCTGACCATCCTAACACGTCTCCCGGCCTTACTAACAGTATCGTCCCTAGACCCTTGGTCTCCTCCCCTCTAACTTCCC
Source organism: Calotriton arnoldi (assembly GCA_963921515.1). Classification (NCBI taxonomy): domain Eukaryota; kingdom Metazoa; phylum Chordata; class Amphibia; order Caudata; family Salamandridae; genus Calotriton; species Calotriton arnoldi. The sequence continues at coordinate 2,075,025 of CAWUFW010002195.1, read as the reverse complement.
AAGTCGACTGTGTCACTGTTACGCCTCCAAAGACCTACGATGCAAGTCGAGCTAGCTCTTCCAGCCCTCAAACCAACCCGCTAAGAGACTCCAATACAAATCATCCTAGCCCCTCTATCACATCTTCCGGCCTTGCCAGCAGAAATGCCCCGAGACCATTGCCCCCCCCGCTAGCTCGCCACCTTCACCCGGACTGTGAGACTGGTACGCCTCCAAGGACCTACGATACAGGTCGAGCTAGGCCATCCACCCTTTCACCTACTCACGCTGATAGAACTGCTCCTGAACCACTGCCCCCCTGTCCTTTAGCACCTCCATCCTCTATGGACCTCGAATCCCTGCACTCCAGAGCTGCCAAACTAACCCAGACCATTCATATTTCACTTCTGGGCCTAATGAACCTCCTTCACCTCGCTGAACTCTCCCTCGCCAACCTCATACCACTGCCAAACTCCATCACCCCACCAATCACAGAGTTCACTAAACAGCCTCTTCCGCTATCTCTGAGACATCTATGCCCCCGCAAGCAACCATGCCACCTCTCTGAGGAGGAAACTGTTGCTCTCGTCTCCTCCTACAACTCTACCCTTGCCATTCCTAGTCCGCTAGACCTCACTGAATTGGAAATCCTTGCCATCCTCCGGGACTACAATTCTACCCCAGCTACCCCTCATCCTCTTGACATGAATGCCGAACATGCCATCCGCACGATCACTATCAACCCCAACAGACCAGCAACCCTCCGCAACAGAAATGTGGTCAAAAGTAATCTAGCGCCTATCCACCTGTCCGCCCAGTCTCCCGAAAATCCCTCCAAATCTTCTCTGTCTGGTCTCTTAATCAACTGCCGATCGGCAGCTAAGCACGCTACCGATATTGCAGACCTTATCCTGTACAAAAATTTCGATTTAGCAATCCTAACAGAATCATGGCTCAACGAATCCTCATCTCCATGCCTGGACCTCCTAGTCCCTCCCAACTACAACATTGCAAGGCTGGACAGGCAATCTAACAAGAAAGGAGGAGGCATAGCCTGCATCTACCGCTCTAACCTTCTTGTCAAGGAACTTCTGGGAGACTCCACCGAATCCTGCGAATACCTCGCCCTCGCTATTCGCAGCAACTCCACCCCACTATGTAACCTGCACATCTTTTACCACCCCCCAGGCATGAACGATTCTTTCACCGACCACCTCATGGAAATCATCACAGCCAAGATCTCCACCAACACCAAAGATATCTTCCTTGGTGATTTTAACTTGCACTGGAATGATCCCAAGGATCCGCATGTCAACGCCATCAAAGACCTCCTGGCCGATCAAGCCCTGACCCAAGCCTGCTCACTCCCAACTCACTCGAAAGGGGCCACTCTTGACTGGATCATCTCTAAAGAATCAATAGTCAAGCTTACCTCTATAGACCCATGTGACTGGTCTGACCACCACGCCATCACCTTCCTCCTACCTGGCACTCACAAGACAAGAGCACGGCAACCAGCGATTCCTAAACGCTGGATCAGAGACACCAAGAACCTGGACCTCAGGGAACTTGAGACTCGCTGCAAATCTGACCTCCCCCTTGCATATCGCAACGGTCAGTGGCCTCAACGATCACTACTCTGCGACTATATCGAACATCCTGGATGATCTAGCTCCACTAAAACTGAAAAGTGCCCAAATCAAAGACAGAAACCCCTGGTTCACAGGATCCCTCAACAATGAGAGGAGATCCCTCCGGCAATCTGAAAGAACCTGGAGGCAGCACCCTCAGCCGCACATCTAAAACTTCTCCGCCAGGCCAGAAATGTCTATAACAGGAACATCCTCAATTCAAAAAAGAATTTTTCAGAACTGAATTAGAGAAGGCCAAAAACAGACCCCGCAAGCTCTTCGAACTGGTCAAACACCAATCTAATAAACTGGCCAAAACATCGAAAGAAACCCCCAAGTCTCTTATATCCTCCGAGGAATTCTCCTCTTTCTTCGCTGACAAAATCAAATCCCTAGGAATCGAACTCAGCTCCGCCACATACTCTCAACCCCTCTCTGACCTGCCTCCTCCGGCCGTGACGCCCCCACAGGCTCCACCTAAAAATCTAGCTCACTGGACCGACTTCAAAGTCTATGACGAAGACTCCGTCTCCAAAATCCTCTCTTCCTTAAAACCAAATAACCATTTTAATGACCCGCTCCCTTCCAACTGTCTAGCTGCCGTCGCCCAATCCATTATTCCTAGCTGGACTGCAATAATTAACGCCTCTCTCCTGCAGGGATCGATGCCGGACTCTCTAAAAGCCGGCCAAGTCCTCCCCATTTTGAAAAAGCCTTCGCTGGATCCAGCTTCCCCTGACAACTTCAGACCCATCTCCAACATCCCCCTCCTAGCCAAAGTGCTGGAGAAGTGTGTGCAACAGCAGCTAAGTCAACACATCAACAACTTCCACCTACTCGATGACTTCCAATCCGGATTTAGACCTGGGCACAGCACTGAAACCACCATGCTCCACATTGTTGATGATGCCCTCCAAGCCCTTGACCAAGGCAAAACATGTCTCCTAATCCTCCTAGATCTATCTTCGGCCTTCGACACGGTCAACCATGAAAAACTACTTGAACGCCTCAAACTCAGGATGGGATTGGATGGCACTGTCCTAGAATGGTTTAGGTCCTTCCTCCACAACCGATCACAGCGATTCCTAATCAACGGCAACCTATCTGCACCCTCCCCGGTCACGGTTGGAGTCCCTCAAGGTTCAACCTTGTCCCCCACCCTCTTCAACCTTTACCTAGAACCGCTTGCCGAAGTGCTACGCACTGCAAATATCTCCTTCCATATGTATGCTGATGACACTCAGATCTACATCAAAACCTCATCTCTCGAAGAGATTCTCTCCCTGAACGAAGCCCTGAAACTCACTGTCCAATGGCTCGCCTCCAATCATCTCAAACTCAACACTAAGAAAACTGAATTTCTCCTAATTTCCCCTCCTAATACCAACCACGAGATCCAAACATGGATTAATGCTATCACTGCCTTAAATTGCCCACCGACCATCGTGGACTCGGCCAAATCCCTGGGAATTACCCTTGACAGCAATCTGAACATGCGGGACCATATCAACTCGATGGCCAAAGCAGCCAGATTCCACCTGAGCTACCTTAGGAAACTGAAATCATTCCTTGATGCTCCTGACTTGAAAATGGCTGTCCAAGCACTCGTCATCTCTAGACTGGAATATGGCTGCTCTACCCTCTCAGGTTTACCCAAGATCTCCCTGGCACCTTTAAAAGCCTGCCTCAATGCAGCAGCCAGACTACTTACCGGGCACAAGGAAATTCGACCACATCTCCCCACACTTGAAAGCTTTGAACTGGCTTCCCCTTTGAGGCAAGAATACAGCTTAAGCTAGCATGCATCACACACAAGGCTTTATACTCAAATTCCCCTGCATATCTTGCACGGAAACTTGTGATTTCCGGAAGATCCAGAAACTCCCGGGCTGCCAGAAACCTCTTGCTCCAACCTGCACGCTTTCGGAAGAAAAAAACGTACAATCGGGCTTTCTCTGGAGCCGCTCCAAGAATATGGAACTCTCTCCCACCTAACATCAGAAAAATCCCTTCTCTGGCCCGCTTCAAAAAGCACGCCAAGACCTTCCTTATGAGCAAATTCCTCGTTTAAACTTGCCCTCAACTACCACTAAGACACGGATCCACGTCTGCCTATTGCCTCCCCTCGGATTTCCTAATCACCCGACCTAGGAACCTGGGTTCTTGTCTTGAGCAATGGTAAATGTAATCTGTAAATACGTATCTCATCTTCAGTAACTGTATATGTAATTTGTAAATGCGTGTCTTTCTATGTATCCTATATCCTGCCCCTACTATCTGTTTTTTTCTTTTACCAGGTGATTCTATACCTTTTGTACAATGCTATGTTGTCTGTAAAGCGCTCTGATACCCTAACGGGTCAAGTTCGCGCTCTATAAAACACAGTAATAAATAAATAATAAAGAAAGACCAGAGTTATTTTCTAATCCATCTAATATTACCAAACAAGATGTGGCCTGGTTAAAGGAAGCTTTTAATGTAAGAATAGCTGCTCAGAGAGAAGCTCTATCACTTGCCAATCATCATTTTGAAAATGTATCATGGTTAAGACGGTTCCAGGGATAGAGCCATACTTACTCTGAGATTCCTATTCACCAGCCCCGTCTTTTAACTTTTTTTAGGCTGGGTCTGTTTCGTCAGTTGTTGTATCCGGAGGAAACATAGTATAAGTATACAGGTCCTCCATATTGCTCCTAAAATTTGTCTTTTAAATGTGATACTTTGCACATATGTCCTATGTTTGCACAGCTCCATCACAAATTTTTAAAACCTCTTTTTTTAATTTATTCCTTTGAGCAGGTCAGGCCAGCTTTTTTGTTTCTACAACTTTTGTAAATTCACAGTTAATATGTTACAGCATATCAATGTTCTTATAGAGGTTCATAAAGCGGTAAGATAGGGACACTACCAGTGATCTCGTATGCCGTACAAATCTATTCATATACTTTTTTTTATCTTGATGGATTCTCTTATGTACTTGTATGATTTTATTGCAAAATCGAATATAAGTCTTTAATGATTATATTAGGACAAGAACAGCTGGGAGAAATGTATCAGTATAATGACATCCATTTATGTTTTATGGCTTGAAAATGTTATTCTTTCAATCATTGCAGTGCGCATTTTTACCTCACCAATTTCAGTGAGTCTTCTTGAGCTGTTCATACTAGAAAATAATAGAGTTAACACGGGTGACATAGCGGACCCTTAATGAGCCCATTCCCAAAGACATTTTTCTGAGGTTTTTGTCCCTTCGGTTTTTGTCTTAGTATTGTGGTAGCATTTTGACAATCGATGTATTATGACTGTAATTGTTTTATATACTTACACTGTTATGACGTATGATTTGTATCTATCATGTTTTTATGTATTTATAATGCTTTTGCACTGTGCACTTTTATGGTTCACTGAACCGAAATAAAGTTGGTTTAAGACACATTGTATGTATAGAAACCTTATGAGATAATTTACATATTATAGATCTTGCTGTTATTTTTTTATAATGTGAATCCGACATGTTTTTTGTGTTAATGGTCGCGTTTTTGTGCATTTCTCATTATGTCATTGTTTTACAATCACTATTCTATATTGTTGGACTTTAAAAGTATAATTACACAATCATGTTTTAGGGTATTTGGAGAACTTGTGACAAAGTTGGCTGAAATAATCATGACCGATATAATTGACAGTGACCAATCATAATGGACATGTTCTAAATTGATCTAATTGTTGAAATATTTGCTTGTTTCTCTTTCTCTTTGGTTTTTGTTTTTTTCAACTCTGTTTCTTCTGTACTTATCTTTATAAACTTACATTTGATGATGGAGAACTGTCTTTATACATGTAGGATAGATAATCGATAATGCCTTTAAGACGCATTAAATGAAACCTTAAATGTTGCAAAGCATGTATTGGCACGGTTTGCATTATATTAATATTTTTTGATGGTATTGCCTGTTAATTTGAATTAGGATTCTAATCTTTTTAGACAGAATTTTAAAGACAGTGTACCCTATTATAATGGTGGTCGGACATGCGTCCGACCGACATCATTGCGGGATGGATACTGGCCGACATGTAGTCGGTGGTTCCACCCGCCTAATTACGATCTAACTGCCATGTAGACGGTCGGAAACATACCTATTTCTGTTGCGGCTTGTGCAGCAACACTGAAAAGGGCCGCAGCACAAGCCACATAGAAATATGCATGTTTCAAACATCCATGCACCGTGTGCCAGGCACCATCAGGTGCCTGGCACAGGGTCCATGGATATTCGGGAGGGTACCACATGTGTCCCCCAAGCCCTACAGTGTAGGGCAATGGGAGACTGGGGCCCTGCTAGGGGCCCCCAAAGTCTCTTTCGGCCATGTACAGGTCGAGGGAAACAGACATCGTAATCCCTACGGTGGTGCCTGAGCAGCGGCCACCCCTATTGTAGGGATTACGGTCCGAGTGCTGCCCCAACGGGCTCCTTGTGGCCGTTGGAAAAGCAGCGGTGTGTCCCTACACCGATGTGCTCTAATCCTGTGGTCAGACCGCTTGTATGGATGGTGGTGGGACCGCCACCGAGGGGCTGTCGGTGGCGGTCCCACCGCCATCATAATGAGCCTCCGTATTTTGTAAAACAGCATAAATAAACATTGATGTTCAGAATTTCCTTTTGCTTCAATAGACCATTTTTTGACATTAGAGTTGACTTTCTGTTTGCAAATGTGCTCAGAGTACGAGGAAGGTAAAATGAATACTGAGGTCCAAATAGAGCCAATTCCCCTCTGGTATTCTAATTTCAACATTTGTGAACAGATGTGTGTGGGCAACTGTGAGCCATTATGGTCCTCCTGCTCCCTTAAAAATGTCAGATGTTCTGCTGTCCTGCTCACAAATATGTAAAGGTCAGTGGGACTGCTGCCTCTGTGGCCCTACGATTTTGGCTTCCTTGCTCTTTGGAAAGTCTGGGCTGAGGTCCTGCCAGCACCCTTGGGCAAGGTGGTGCTAGTAAGGAACCGTTCTCTCATCAACCCTTGAGCAAGAAGGGTGACAAAATCTGCAGCACCCCCATCTTTAAGCAAGGAAAGCAGGGAAGCATATCTCTGCCCAGTAAATCTCCACTCCTAACAAACATATTCCCCAAACTTGGCCATAGCAGAGGGAATGGGGTGTAAGCCAGCCTCAATTTTGGAGGGTGTTAGGGCGAAATATGGGAAGAAAATATCGTGATACAAAAATGCTGTGTCAAGAATATCAGAATATCAAAAATATCAGCATCTGAAAGAGACACGTTAGTGATAGATTCCTTACCTTAGAATATCCCCAGGCGTCAGACTGGATCTGGAAAGTTTTTTCGTCAGCAGTACCCCTGCGCGTCGGTAGGTGGCGTCGTGCGGCTCCGCGTTCGTCGCTGGCGTAAGTGCCGAGATGACGTCACGGAGACTACTTAGGCACCACCCATGCTCGCTGACGTCAGTTCTTTCTTTTTCCGCACCAGTAAGCGCAGATCCAGTTAGAGCACGTACCTTAGTCACTTTTTGACTCTCTTTTTGAGACTTTTTGTCTCCTGTGGTCCTCTGGTGCACGTAGGGGTGCCTGCTTTTAAGTCTTGTGGGGCCTGCCATCGCAATAGGTCGGTGGCGGACCCCCATGGCGTCTGTATCTACTGCCTGGAGAGCGACCACGACTCCCGGTCCTGCAGGGACTGTCTGGCCATGGCCCCGAAGGCCTTGAGGGAGCGTCGCCGAAAGATGCTTGAGGTTCAGCACTCGTCCCAGCGCCGTTCTCGGTCTAGGGGCCGCTCCAGAGAACGCTCGCGGGGCCACCATCATCACTCCTCGGGCTCTAAGTCTTCACCCTCGGATTCGGGTAAGAGACGCCACAAAAAGAAGTCGAAGAAGCGTTGTCGCTCTTCGACTTCCCCCCTTCGGTCCCCGGATGCGGACGAGGGGGACAGGGGTTCTGCCCCTGCAGCTCCTTTGGAGCCCGGGAGTCCCGCGGCCTACCAGGGTCCGTCGGCGACTCCCGCACAGGTGCAAGAATTTCTTGCTACCATGGACCGCCTGTTTAGGCCTCGGGCTCACGCCGGCACGCCCTTGGGCCCCGCAGTCCCATGTCTGGATCCTTTTGGGCCATTGGCGCCGCCGGCGGCTCCGGCCCCAGCACTGCCAGCGGCCCCGGCGCCGCAGGATCCTACACCGCTGGCTCCGGCCACCACGCCACAAGGTCCCACGCTGCCGGCCCTGGCCCCAGCGCCACCCTCGGCTCCGCCTCCGGCGCCGCTGTGGATGCCATTTGTCCCGCCCCTGCCCAGGTTTCAGGACAATTTTGTCCCTACCTGGGACCCGCATTGGGACACGGCGCCGGTTCGGCCCCGTCCGGCGCCGTTCCCGGTGCCATTTGTTCCTTCCCCGGTCCCTGCCCTGCTGCCGCAGTCTGTTCTGCATGCGGCGGGGGTGGAGGTCGACTGGGAGGGGTCCGAAGACCCTCTTGCTCATCAGTGTGACTCCGAGCACGACTGGGCGGACGAGTTAGAGGAGGCTGGCGGCCTTGATGTCTTCTCTGACCCGGGGTTTGCCTCTCCTCCGCCTACCATGGAGGAGGGCGCTTCTTACACGATGGTGCTCTGTCGGGCTGCTGAGGTCCTCAACCTTGATCTCCCTACGGTAGCCCTGAAGACTAATCTCCTCACTGAGGTGCTCCAGACGGCGTCCACTTTGTCGGAGCCCCTGCTGCCGTTTAATGACTCCCTCACTGACGTCTTACTGGGCACTTGGTCGCGGCCAGCCACAGGGGCCCCTGTCGATAAGAACGTCGCCAGGCGTCATCGCCCGGCGCCGGGTGACCCTGCCTTTCTGACCACTCATCCTACGCCCGAGAGTCTGGTCATCCAAGCTTCGATGTCCCAGAGTGCCTTTCCCACGGCTCCGCCGGAGAAGGACTCTAAGAAGCTGGAGCAGTTCGGCAAGCGGTTGTTCTCTTTGGCCAGCTTGGGGCTGCGGTCGGTGAACACCGCATGCCTATTGGGCCGCTATTCCCACGCGGTGTGGGATACAGTTGCACAGGTGTTGCCTCAGTGTCCTGAGGAGATCCAAGCTGTGCTGTCCCAAGCTATTGCCGAGGGTAAAGATGCGGCTAAGTTTGCCATTCGGTGTGGTTTGGACACCGCAGACTCACTAGGTAGGGCGATTTGTACAACTGTGGCGCTTCGTCGCCAAGCCTGGTTGAGATCTACCGGGTTCTCGCCGGATGTCCAGAGCTCACTCATGGACATGCCCTTTGAAGGCACTCGCCTGTTTGGCGATAAAGCCGACAGTGCGCTGGAGCGTTTTAAGGACTCGCGGGCCACGGCCAAGTCCTTAGGTCTTTCCACGAAAAGCCCAGCCACTCCTGGTTTTCGTTCCTTTCGTGGCCACGGAGTGGGGCGCTCAGGCACGTTCCTTCAGCAAGCCTGTGCAGAACCAGCCTCAGCGCGGACGCGGTTTCCGCAGGGGCGGGACTGGGAATCAGCGTGGGGGTCAGTCCACCTCTGCCCCCGCTGCATCTGCCTCCAAACCTTCCTAATCAGAGCTTTGTGGGGCACCCCACGCCAGTGGGTGGCAGGGTCCGCCATCATCTCCCCCACTGGCACGCTATCACATCGGACGAGTGGGTGTTGCAGATCATCCGCAAGGGTTACTCCCTTCCCTTTCAGTCCACCCCTCCAGCCTTGCCACCTCGGTCCCACCGCATGTCGGGGGACCACTTGGCGCTTCTCCAGCAGGAAGTCACGGCCCTCTTGGCCTAGGGGGCCATCGAGTGTGTTCCTGGGCCAGAAGTAGGGAGTGGTTGTTATTCCCACTACTTTCTGGTCCCCAAGAAGGACAAGGGGGGCTTGCGCCCCATCTTGGACCTCCGGAACGTCAATCACTTCCTCCGGAAGGAGAAGTTCAAGATGTTGATTCTGGCTCAGATCTTGGCTGCCCTCGACCCCGGAGACTGGATGGTAGCGCTGGACTTGCAGGACGCATATTTTCACATCCCCGTCCTGCCGGCCCACCGGCGTTACCTGCGGTTCACGGTAGGCCAGGAGCATTTTCGGTGCTCCCCTTCGGCCTTACCAGTGCCCCTCGGGTGTTCACCAAAGTGATGGCGGTGGTCGCAGCTCATCTGCGCAGGTCAGGGGTGTCAGTCTTCCCCTACCTCAACGACTGGTTGTTGAAGGCGGGCTCACCCCAAGCAGTCGTCACCCACCTTCAGACTACGACCGACCTCCTGCAGTTGCTGGGGTTCTCCATCAACGTGCCGAAGTCGCACCTGAGTCCTTCTCAGAAGCTCCCCTTCATCGGAGCGGTTCTGGATTCGACGCAGTTTCGGGTTTATCCTCCCGAGCAGCGAGTCCGGGATATTCAGGCTATGATTCCCATCTTTCAGCCCCTATCCCGGGTTTCAGTCAGGTTGACCCTCCGGCTACTGGGCCTGATGGCCTCCTGCATTCGGCTAGTGCGACATGCCGGGTGGCATATGCTGGCTCTGCAGTGGGACCTGAAGTTCCAGTGGGCACAGCATCAGGGCAACCTGTCCAATCTTGTCCAGATCTCGGAGGGCACTGCACGACAATTGCAGTGGTGGCTCACGAATCGCGATTGGGTCAATGGCAGATCCCTCTCCCTTCCCCAACCGGAGCACACAGTGGTGACGGATGCGTCCCTCCTGGGATGGGGCGGACATTTGGGAGAGGCGGAGATCAGAGGCCTCTGGTCTCCGGCGGAGTCCTCGCTCCATATCAATCTTTTGGAGCTTCAGGCGATCCGACTTGCACTGAAGGCATTCCTTCCCTCTGTCCGGGGAAGTGTAGTGCAGGTGTTCACGGACAACACCACCGCCATGTGGTATTGCAACAAACAGGGCGGTGGGGTCGAGGACCCTATGTTAGGAGGCTCTGCGCCTCTGGACATGGCTGGAACATCAAGGCATTACCTTGGTGGTTCAACACCTGGCAGGTTCTCTGAACGCCAGGGCAGACTAACTCAGCCGCCGGTGCTTGATGGATCACGAATGGCGTCTGAACTCTGACGTGGCGCAAGGTCTCTTTCTGCAGTGGGGAGAGCCTTGGTTAGATCTATTCGCCACCGAAGAGAACGCGCAATGTCATCAGTTCTGCGCGTTGGAATTTCCAAGGCGGCACTCGCTCGGCGACGCTTTTCGTCGCGAGTGGAGCTGCGGTCTGTTGTACGCCTTTCCGCCTATACCACTTCTGCCCAGAGTGCTGAAGAAGATTCGGTGCGACCGGGCCCAAGTCATTCTTGTGGCTCCGGATTGGGCACGAAGATACTGGTATCCCGAGCTACTCAGCATGGCAATCGATCCCCCGATCCGACTGCCTCTTCGGGAGAATCTTCTGTCGCAGCAACAGGGGATGGTCCTCCACCCGCACCTGTCCAGCCTCCACCTCCACGCGTGGAGATTGAGCGGCGACAGCTGATTCCATTTGACTTACCTCCTGAAGTCTGTGATGTCATTCTGGCCACCAGGCGTCCCTCCACTAAATCGGTATACGCCTGCCGGTGGAACAGATTCGTGGCATGGTGCACAGCTAAGTCTGTGGATCCCCTTTCTGCCCCTCTTTCTGAAGTCCTTCTGTTCCTACTATCCTTGGCCCGGCAGGGCTCTGCTCTGGGCACTGTCAAAGGTTATCTTTCGGCCATCTCCGCCTTTCTCAGGCTTCCAGATCAGCCTTCTCTCTTTAAGTCCCCAGTTGTTAATCGTTTCCTGAAAGGCATTACACACACGTTTCCTCCAGTGCCTTTCATAATGCCTCAATGGGACTTAAATCTTGTCTTGACCTATCTGATGTGCGCTCCCTTCGAGCCCCTTCATAACTGTCCTTTACATCTTTTTACTCTAAAGACGGTTTTCCTGGTAGCTATCACCTCTGCCAGAAGAGTGAGTGAGCTCCAGGCTCTTTCTTCTAAACCTCCTTTCCTTTCTGTTCATCCGGACAAGGTGGTTTTAAGGACCCGTCCTTCTTTCTTGCCAAAGGTTGTCATACCCTTTCACATCGGGCAGACCATCACTTTGCCCACTTTCTTTCCGCCTCCGCATCCTTCAAAGGAGGAAGAGAGGCTCCATCGTCTGGACCCAAAACGTGCGCTCTCGTTCTATCTAAAGCGCACACAACAGTTCCGGGTGGATGACCAGCTCTTTGTTGGCTACGTGGGCGCCAAAATAGGTCGGGCCGTGCACAAACGCACCATCTCTCAGTGGGTTGTTTTGTGCATCAAAGCGTGTTACTCATTGACTAAAAAGGAGCCTCCTGTGGGACTGCGTGCCCATTCTACCAGGGCAACAGCAGCCACTACTGCCTTGGGACGCGGCGTTCTCTTGCAGGATATTTGTCAGGCAGCCACGTGGGCCTCGCTGCACACATTTACCAAGCATTACTGCCTTGACAGTCAAGTCCGGAGAGATGGCTTCTTTGGCCGTTCTGTTCTCCGTGACTTTCTGGTGTAATCTCTTCGCAGACCCACCACCGGGGTTGGTATTGCTGGGGTATCTGTTCTAAGGTAAGGAATCTATCACTAACGTGTCTCTTTCAGATGCACAAGTTACTACTTGTGTAACGATATATCTGTAAGAGACATTAGTTAGTGATAGATTTCTTACCGCCCCACCCATCCTCCCCGTTCTGTGAACTAATTCTAGGGATAAGGTCATCCCTTTCAGGGCCCTAGTTTCATGGCACCAGTGGTCAGTTTCTTGCATGGCTCTGCTCTTCCTGGCACGGAAAGTCGTGTACAGAACTGACGTCAGCGCGCATGGGTGGCGCCTAAGTAGTCTCCGTGACGTCATCTCGGTGCTTACGACGCCAGCGACGAACGCGGAGCCGCACAACGCCACCTACCGACGCGCTGGGGTACTGCTGACGAAAAAACTTTCCGGATCCAGTCTGATGCCTGGGGATATTCTAAGGTAAGGAATCTATCACTAACTAATGTCTCTTACAGATATATTGTTACACAAGTAGTAACTTGTGCGACAGGAATATTGAAGGTAAAAATATTGTTTTTAGTGTTTTAATATAGTTGTAAAAAAATATTGATTTACAAAATAGCATTGAATGTAATAGTGTTTCTAAGTGTTAATTAGTATGTAATTGATCGTAGTGTGTTTGATTTGATATATTGTGTGTTTTTAGTGAGAATTGTTTAGTTATGAAATTGTTGACATTTTGTAATTTAGTTATATCAATGTATGTAATTGTTCAATACTTTTTTTTTAGTAGCGGGATATTGGGGTTTTAGGGGATAAGGGTGGGAAGATATTTAAAAAATTCATGTTTAAATTTAAATTCTAAGTAAATAATTATAAAGATATGAAAATTAATTATTTTGAATTTTTTATTTTATTGTTATATTAATATTTTTCACATTATTTAAGTTGATGCTAATTAAAATGTATATTAATGGTATTGAATATTTTTGTAATGATTACTATCAAATGCAAAGACATATAATGTTTCAAATAAAGTATAATACTTAGAAAACATTTATGGTAAAATTTAAAATGATATATCTATGTTTTGTTAAATATTAAAATTGAACAAATATGTTAAATATTTTAGGTTTAAAATTTTAATTTTAATAAAATGTTTTTTACATTTTAAAATATAAAATGTATTAAAATATTTTTTTAATGTATGATTGTTAATTTTGTATTATGATTTTATTTTCAGTATATTCTTTTAAGTTTAAGAATGGTTGTAAATATTTTTAACAATATATTAATTCTTAATAGTCCTTAACATATTAATTTTATATATTAAAATGTAAATAAATACAGAAAGGTTTGTGGTTTAAATTAGTGTTTTTAAATAACATTTTGGGTAATTTTATATAAAAAGTATTCGTGATTATGGAGTACTGATTGTGTATGTACATTTTTTAATTTGTATTACATTGTGTAAAATGTTTTATTTTGAAGTGGATATTGTAAATGTTATCTCTTTAGTGTACAACACCTTCTGCAAATGACCTTCGATTGGAGTGGGACTAGTAAATGTCACCCGTTTAGTGTACAACATCTTCCCCAAATGGGTTTAAATTAGAGTGGGAATAATAAATGTCACCCCTTTAGTGTCCGACACCTTCCCTAAATTGGTTTAGATTGGAGTGGGAATAGTAAATGTCACCCGTTTAGTATCTAACACCTTCCCACAATGTGGTTTGGGAACAGAAAATTACACGCCTTTAGTGTCCAACGACATCACCAAATTCGTTTAGATTGGAGTGTAAATAGTAAATGTCATCCCTCTGTTGTCCAACACCTCACCAAATTGGTTTAGATTGGAGTGTAAATAGTAAGTTCATCCCTTTAGCGTCCAACACCTTCACCAAATGGGTTTAGATTGGAGTGGAAATAGTAAATGTCACCCCTTTGGTGTCCAACACCTTCCCCAATATGGTTAAATTGGAGTAGGAATAGTAAATGTCACCCCTTTAGTGTCCAACACCTTCTCAAATTGGTTTGGATTGGAGTGGGACTAGTAAATGTCACCTCTTTAGTGTCCAACAACTTCCCCCAATATGGTTATATTGGAGTGGGAATAGTAAATGTTTCCCCTTTAGTGCTCAACAACTTCCACAAATTGATTTAGATTAAAGTGGGGATAGTACGTTCAACCCCTTAGTGTCCAACACCTTTCCTCTATATAGTTAGATTGGAGTGGGAATAGTAAATGTCACCCATTTAGTGTCCAACACCTTCCCCAAGTTGGTTTAGTTTGGAGGGGAAAAAATAAATGTCACCCCTTTAATGTCTAACACCTTTCACCAATATGGTTAGATTGGAATGGGAATGGTAAATGTCACCCTTTTAGTGTCCAACGCCTTCCCCAAATTGGTTTAGATTGGAGTGGGAATAGTAAATGTCACCCCTGTAGTGTTTAACAATTTTTTTTTTTCAATGATTTATTTTGGATTGTGATAATTTAATTTTATAATTTTATTTAAAAAACATTTATTTCACGTTATTGGTCTGTAGTAGAAATGCTTTGTGTGATTTTATTATTATTGTTGGTGATTAGCAATATAAAAAAATAGTTTGTTGTATGTTTGTAACCAATAATATAATTAATTAAATTATTTGGTAAAATAAAGATGTCACACATCATTCTATTTTTTATTGTTTTCAATTTTTATTTATTGTATATTTTTACATTCTTAAACGTGTATTTCAGGTAAAAAAACAATTATATAAACTTAACTAATGACACATTTTTTAATTGTTATTATTAATAAAAAACATGTAAATAATATTTATATACATTTGTATGTTGTACATTTTTAACTTTTATTTTCCAGTGCTTAACCCATTTTTTACATTTTGGAACTTTTTTATATGCATATTTTCAACATTATTTTCACAAATGGTTTATAAGTATATATTGAATAATTGTATGTATTTTATTCTATTTTTTAATTCTATACTTAATAATTTTCATATTTTTTATAACATTGTTTGATATGTATTACATGTTTGACAGTTTTTACATTTGTTTTAAACATTTAATCAACATTTTCACAATATTTTCCATTCATTTCTACGGGGAGATAGATTTAATTTTAGTTTCATTTAGCTGCCATTTTTTTATACAGCTACCTTTTATTTTGCAATCTATTTGTGTTCTTTTTAGTCTATTTTCCCGTTACCAGGTCGTGGTAAGGTGCTGATGTTCATCGGAACAGGTAAGTCCATTTTTAAGGTTGTTTTTAAGGGTTGTAAGTTAGTTATAGTGGTGTTTGTGTGTTTTTTGTATATTTAGATGTTTACTGTTGGTGTTTTTCACTAGTTGGTAGTTTTGCATTTTTGTAAACTATTTTTCTAATATATCACTATGTTATTGCAAATTGCGTGATGTTAGTTATATGTTGATTTAACTTTTATGTATTTGTTTTTTTTGGAATCTAATGATTTTTGTGGGTGGGGGTATATGTTACTTTACAGATTTTTTTCTATGAATGTGTCCTATGCGCATTTGGAGTTTTTAAGGAAATATACTTTTAAGTACCACTGAAGTTCCAAAGCGTGTACGTTCTAGTGTAAATGTCACACAAGAGGAACTAGATTACAGACATTCTGGAAGGTGTGTTTAGATGATCAAATCACATGTAGCAACAACCTTGAAAAAGTAATTTTCACAAAAACACCAGGCCTTGGCAGTGGTAATATTTCTGCTGAATCCGCTTTGCGGTCTTCTTTGAAGAACAACCAATGTTGCCTATCAATGAAGACATAAACACTGGGCTACGTAAAAAATCCCAGTTCAGTCCACCCAGCTCAGCAATGCCCCCAGCTGTTTTAACCTTTGAGAAAGTGGTTTCTCTAGATGTAGACAAACCCAAAGATCAGAACACGCATATGTTCAACAACCTCAGCAAATTGGAACATCAAGCATTGAAGTAAATCAATGGTCTGGGGTCCATTGTCATAAAGCCAGCTTACAAGGGCGAGGTGACAGGGATTCTCCCTAAAGAGATGTATCACCCGGAGTGCCCCAGACTCCCGAACGATTCAAAAAAGTACAAGAAACTTGAGAGGGCCCCCACCAGAGATATTTCTGAAGACATACAACACATGGTAAACGAGGCAAAGGATAATAGTTTAATAACAACTCAGGAAGTGGAATTCCTAATTGAACGAAAACCCCAGGTCCCCTACTTTTACATACTTCCAAAAATCCACAAGTGGGAATTGCCCCCTCCAAGGAGACCAATTGTCTCTGGCATCAGTTCCGCGTTGGAACTCTTGTCAAAATTCACGGACCATTTTCTAAGACCAGTGGTCAGCCAGATACCCTCATAAGTAAAAGACACCAAAGATAACCTTATGATGATACAAGATCTTACGCTCAACCCAGTAATGGATCTGTTTGTAACCTTGGACGTTGAGGCCTTGTATACAAGTATTCCTCAGGAGGCCTCCCTCGAGGTTTTGGACTCCCTATTAAATGAGACATCAAAGAGTTACGTCTTAGACTGTCGCACATGTCACTGACTATGAACTATTTCCAGTTTGAAGAGAGCTTCTATCTACAGACACACAAAACATCCATGGGCAGCACATTCGCCTCAAGTATAGCTTGAACCCTTTCAATACTAACATCAAATTATGGAAGTGGTTCATTGATGATGTACTGGTCATTTGGTGAGGTGGGGTAAGGGAATCCCTCCAATTTGCCCAGGGACAATTTTCTGAAATTAACGACCACAACCAGAACACAGTCCATTACGTTTCTAGATCTCAGAATTTGGTCAACAGACCCCCTCAAAACAGATATTTATTACAAGCCAATGGACACCAACAACCTACTTCGGTATGAAAGTTTCCACCCCAAAGCCATGAGATGCAATCGACAGTGGGTCAGTTTCTTAGACTTCGCAGAAACTGCATGGAAAAGAATACTGACTGCAAGCACGCAGAACTGCTGTCAAAAAAACTTGAAGCCAAATTCTACCGACAACCTCTGATCAAAAGAGCGAAGAAGAGAGCACGTAATAACCAGAGGTACTCACTCCTGCAGACTTTGAAAAATCAGATAAAAAACATGTAGTGCATGTCACCACCTTGGCACACGCTCAAACCAAATTAAAAACTTGGTCCTGAAGCACTGGAAAACTCTGACATCTGGTTCCCTGGACTTTACATGACCAATGTTTGCCTTTAGGAAAGGAAGATCATTGAGAGATCTTTTGGTCCATACAAAGCCAAGGCTGAAGAACACCACAGGCACGGGCACGACTCTACACGCCATTTGGAATTTGCCCACTGTAAAGGGTCACTACCCCTGCGGACACTGCAACGTCTGCCCCCTTATAAGATCAACTAAAGACATAAACCTAGGCCTACAGAGACCTTGGGTGTTAAAAAACACATACAAACTTCAATAGCTCCAACGTGGTGTACATTCTAATTTGCAAATGTGGCCTAAAATATGTGGATATGACCACTAGAAAAGTGAAGATCCGCATTAACAAACACCGAAGCACCTTTCCGTGCAAGAAAATGATCACCAAACTTATGCGTCACTTTGTGTCCACAGGCCACTCTGAAGACGACTTCACTTGGTTCGTCACTGAGAAGTTGGCCCCACCTGCAACAGAACAGCTACTGAGATATGAACAAAGATGGGCCTATAGACTATGTAGTACATCCATGGGACTAAATGAAGAAATCCCATGGACACAACTAATGCTCAGATTATGACTACAAGTAAACATCTCATGAAATAAACTACAGAATATTAATCCAACCACTACTGCGTTAATAATATGAAGGTGTAGAGGTCCTTTCTTGACATGAAGTCATTCCCGAATGCCAGGAAAAAATATGAACTTCGGGTCCTTAGGAATCTCCATTTGGGTCTTGACCCAAAGGGAATGATTAGTGAGTCATTCTGGTGGTCAAGGGGCTGTAGAATATAGTAGTTAACAAAAGGTTTTCCTCTGGCACTACTGTTTTTATAAATCTTTTAATACATCTTTTTGCACCTTGTGTACTAATAAACTGAACAGGAATGTGAAAAAAAGAGGATTGCACCCTTTTTAGGGAAATCAAATGTGTAGAGATCAGCTCCGAAGTGACAACATATGTGCCCTCAAAATAACCCCCCACTCTTTATTTTTACCTCATGGAGGACAGGCTCAATATGCAACATAGGACTCAAACACCCAGAATCCTAAGGGTCATGATGGGAAGATGTCATTCAGAGCACCCTCTTCCACACAGCAATGCTATTCTGGTCTCTTTAAAACCAAATGCCTCGAACACAAAAGCGTTTGCCAGCGGTCCGAGCAGCAACGTGGAGGTACACCAGCAGTGCCAGTTCCTTGATGAAGTAAGTTGAAACATCCTATGATTGTAATACCCTGATGTGTCTTTGTCAAAGCACAGGGGCTTTCTTAAATTGAACAATCCAGCATGGGGTGAGAAGCGGAAAGCCCACGTAGGCAGTACCTGATTTTATCAACGACGTAGGACCAGCATATCTGAACTACCGACTCTCATTCCACGTACCCGCCAGACAACTTCGCTCCACCCAACTTGCCCTGGCCACCGTCCCACGGATCCACAAGACAAAAACTGGAGGAAGATCCTTCTCCTACCTCACCGCCAAGACCTGCCCCTCCACCTAAGGCAGTCTCCGTCACTGACCCAATTAATGAAGGATCTCAAGACCTGGCTCTTCTTCAATTGCTCAGAGCTAAACGTATTTCGTCATCAGAGACAATATATAATGAGAACAGCAAGAAGATCAAATCTAAATTCAAACAAAGAGCATATCCTACCTCCATTCTACAGGAAGCAGAGGATAGAGTTAAACTGAAGGAAAGGACGCAGTTACTTAAACCTAAAATTCAAACAAGTACCAACGATGAACATCTCGTATTTGTGTCAAAATTCTCAACTAAGAGTACAAAAATCAAACACATTATTCGAAAATATTGGCCACTGCTCCAGGCAGAAACTGATTTCAAGGGCATATTTCAACTCTTTCCGATTTTCGCTTACCAACATACAAAAAATTTAAAGCAATTACTGAATGAGAAATTTGACACACCTAACCAAACCTACACAGGTACGGTTCCATGCCACAACTGTGGCAACTGCAATAACATCATAAGAGGTACCACATTGACGCATCCAACTCAAGGCACCCCTATTAAACTGAAAGTTACGGCCACATGCGACACCAGCAATGGAGTATACCTGCTAAAATGCCCTTGCGGATTGCCCTACGTGGGAAAAACCGAACGCAAAATTAAAACTCGCTTGATCGAACACAAAAGCAATATACGGACAAAGAATCAAAAATCGACTGTGGCCACTCATTTCTCTGAAATGAATCACAATATCAGCCAATTGAGATACACGATATTGGAACAGATAACAGAGAAGGAAGGAAGAGACAACAAGAAATTTCTGCTCCAACGAGAACTATACTGGATACATAGACTTAACTCGTTGCACCCCAAGGGGTTAAATGAAAGATTGGAATATAGCTGCTTTTTGTAACTAATCTTTAGCACATTATGATATAGTACTGCATCTTGCATTTCCTTTTTGTACCTGCATATTCGTCTGTAAGTTCACTCTATCCTTTTTCACTATGTTTTTTTTTCCTCTAATCTTTCTATTATCACCTCGAACCCCCTAGACACAATCACCCACGTGTTTTAGCCCACGTCTCTCAGTTGAATTTATCTTCGGGTACCTGTAAAACTGTACAGGTCCTTGCAGTATCAGCACGTTTTGATACACGTTTTATGTCGCCATGGTTACTCGGGAGTCTTTTGCCGGTGACAATGCCTTCTGAGCATTTACTTCCGCTCACACTTTTGCATGCAGTTCTGGGATACCGTTCACTTGTGTATGACCTCCCGAGAATTCTTAGGATTCTTGTTATTTTCGTTCTTTTACGTTTAGTCACTTTGGTTAGTTTACGAGATTATATAGTATCTATACGTTTCCGTACGCGCTTCGCATTGTCATGGTAACGCGGTAGTCCTTCGTTAGTGACTACGGTTCAGGATGTTTTACTTCCGTTCACCCGTAGTATTTAGTTCCGGTACTGCTGGAGTTCAGCGTTTGAATTTGTTCATGAAGCGAACTCACAGCGGCGTCTAACCGCGAGCTTTACATGTACGTGACGGTTGTAGGCATAGTTTAGTACATTGTGTAACACGATGAGGAGGGAATTCCGGCCTATTATTCACTGTGCACTCTTACTCACTAGGATAATCTCATTCACACTCACCTACAAGGTTACTCCCGTGTATAGCCACAACTCCATTACGCTCCAATGTTTATTCTCCTTGACACGGGGTCTTATACTAGGAATCACGCTCACTTGTTTCGGGACTTTTTTCGAGTATTGCACCATGTGGTGTTCGGAGCACTGTTTTATTAGTTTTTCTTTCTTTCAAACCGCTTCAGCAGTTTGTGTTTCTACTTTCAACAACCTTGCCTGTACTTCACTTCCTTCTATCCCTTTCGCATTCTGTTTAGTTCTTGGATTAAAAATATGTATTATTTTCCTCGTAGGGATTACCCCTGACGATGGGCTGGGCCCGAAATGCCTCATGATGTATTTATAATATGATGAATATGATGATGATGTAAAAACACTGAAATTTTACAATGGGATCATCAGATGAATAAATCAAATTTGAAAATCAAAAAATAGATTGACAACTTTGTAAAAGCGACCGGTTCGCCTAGGAGTGCTCTTGAGTAGGCTCTTCCCGTGGAGAAGGGCACTATCCCAGTATAATTGTTCACACACCTCAAGGACAGGAGGTAGTACTCTACAGCACCCAAACAATCGATTACGTTCTTTTGAAAATTCTTAACACCTATTACAAAATAAGGAGTGCAACTGTTTTTCTACTTTAGTTTCTTCTACTGAACCGTCACACCCAGACAGATCAGCAGCGCCCCCCAGTACATTAAGACCCTCACAGGTGAGTAGCCACGCTATACAAACTCCTGATTGATTGATTGATTTATCTAACCTTTGCGGGAGCTTTGAAATGCGTGATGTTGTAAATGCACGGGGGCTCTCTTTGATTGAGTAAACAAGCTCCAAGTGAGCACAGATATATATATAAATAAAAGCCCCCACAGACCATACCAGTTATCATTGACCTTGGGACCTTTGAAATACACTAACAGTTTCTGATTAACTCCCTCATCTTAAGAAGTATCTACATGGGCCTCAAGAGGGCCTAATGACACAGCTGTGTGTGTGTATTCGAAAACGTTTGATAATGAACTCTAACTCCGGCGGGAGCCTTTAAATATGGAAATGGAAAGCTCCAATCCCTACTGAGCACAGACGCCTTTCTTAAGCGATTGCTTTCCAAACAAAGGGGTGGTTCCCGTAAACATAAAACGCCTTAGTTTTTGTCAGTAACATCAAATAAACATTTGTAGAGCTTCAAAACCAGAATGAATACATTCCTCTTTAAGTTGCTTACTTTTCTAACAACGTGAAGGGGTTCATAAACACTTAGCACCTTGATTCTGGGCGGGAACTATAACTATGTTAATATGATGTTTTGGAGATAAACAAGTACACACTTTATCCCAGTTGTATGAAACTCGCCTAACCAGGCATAGGGAACAAAAGACTATGGGCCAGATGTATGAAAGAGTTTTACCCATTCTGTGTCTATGGGAAAATGTGTTCGTACATCTGGCCCTATGGTACAACATGCAAATGATGCCACCACGATATTGTAACTGACTGCTGAATCAAATAGTTTGACAGAGAATCATAAGAAACAATTAAAAAATTCTTCTGATAGCACCACGTTTATGTCTTTCTTCTGACAAGTGTTTGACTATAGGATGGCACCAGGCGCTAGACACGCATGGCCTTTGAACAACCCAAAAGTAGGGTACAAAGTGTGAGTGTGAGCTAAGCACAATTCACCCATATTTCAATGCATGTATACACACGTCATCACTGCATTTCCAATTTTTATAAAATGTTTTATGAAATTGTTTAGTGACCATCTTATAGTACCCAGCCCACCATTTTCCAGGCGGGTTAGGCAATAAATCCCCCTGGAAGAAACCCTATTGGTACAGTCTTCTCACTTATGATCACTCAGCTTGCAGAGCACAGGTTTGGGGGGTGCTCACAACGAGGACAGGTCGCCTTCATCACCCAACTAAAACAGTGGAGAATCAATAACTGACAGTGAATTATCAGTCAGTCCTCTCAGCTTAGAAGTTGGTGGATACTTTCAGAAACCACTTCCTACTAAACGGGAACACAAACCCATCACTTTCCCTTCTCCTCCACACTTTTTGATAATATGCTTGCTTTCTTTGTTTTTAGGTATCTTTGATTCATTGAGTATGGACTCAGGTGAGAGCCTTATGCCTCATGTATGTGCATGGAATGCATGCTTAGTTAGGCAGGGATACGCATTCAGCTCTGACGAAGGCCCCAGACTTGGACGGGCTCTTGGTGTGGGTTGAAACTTGTAGAGAATGAAAAATCAGGGTCAGTTGAGGAACTAAAGCTCCACTTAAACCCTGGATTACCTTTTATTTATTCCCTGGTACCCTACAAATAAAAAGTAATCCTTTTGGGTATATCGCAAGGTATTTTTAATTTTCTTTCTCCTGTCTGGATCCCTGCATTATCCAGAGAAACATATAAGAACTCCCATCCTTTTGGGTGAGTCCGCCCTGGTGGTATCACCCTACCATTGTGTGGATGGGCACCGAAGATTAAACATGTCACGATTCAGTGAGTGAGGCGTCTACTCCAATATCCTTGGATACCTCGGTAGGATCATAAAGTGGTGTCCTTGCTGGACTCTGCCCTGTCTCCTTCCACCCAGTTTCCCTGTTTTGAGTAAGCAGTACTATTTACAGAACATTTGCTACATAAACCTGATTCACTTTTGTCTAAAACTAAAGAAGTCCTGACAGAAGATGTAGGATAACTTATTACAGGGAGAGAGGGCCCGGAAGTACTAAGCATTTTTACAGTTGCAAAAACTCTTATTAAGACTTTGCAGCAACAATTAGTTTTTTTTTAATGTACCAATCCCATTTGAGAAGTTAGAAAATGTTCGCAGACTCCTAAAATGGGTTTGCAACCCCCATACCGATTTGGTTTTTGAAAGGAGCGTGATGAAGGCAATCCTCCCAAATACTGAATTGGCATGGCATGTGTCAACGATTTGTGACCAAATCTGGTCCCTAAACTTTAAACAATTACTGAATTTGGTTGGTAAGCCATTCACAAAAGGGTCTGGGTCCCTCTGTAAATGCAAAAAAATTGTTGGGCATTATGCAGTAGCCTTGGAGACCACTGCAAACTCTCATACTTAAACCTATTTTTTTAACGAAGGACTGTTTCATTTTAGCAAAACAGGCTGCATCTAAAATAAAAGTTTACTTTATTAAAATACAATCAGAAACATGGTTCTCTGCTGACCCTAGCAGGCCACCATACCAGTAATGACCACTAATCGGTTTGAGTGGTGTCCTACCTCATAAATATTCATGTGGTAGGTTGGATTATAACCCACTGCAAATTGGAATTTTATGAACTGAAACTATTAGCACACAAGTCAGTTCGTAAAATTCAGTACTGATCACTAAAAATACTGTTCTCAATTTGCAACCAGCATTTTGGGACCAGTTATTAGTACATCCAGCCCCACGTTGTGTATGTATTTGAGCAGTAAGCACTGCTACAGTACGACTGATTTCATAGCTTACTGGAAAGTCTCACAGTGTTTTGAAAACTTGATTAAAGTACACCAATTAGAGCATAGTAGACGTTTGCAAAATACTCCAGGAGTAATATAGTAGAATGATCTAGAATTGAGACATGCAAAAAGTGGTTTTGTGACCTGCCCTTAACTAATAGCATCATCTTTCTAGATTACCTAGATCTATTAACTCCTTGGCCTTTCTTATGCTGTGTCTCACTCTAAATCCCAAGTTCCACTCCTTATTCCCCTTTAGTTGAAGTGCACTAGGCATGTTGTCGCAGCAACATGTTGATGCCTCTTATTGCTTAATTTGTAAAACAAAAAGGGCCAGGAACCTCGTCAAGAGGAAACTGCATCTTGTGCCACACTTTGCCTCTCCTAGCGCTGGCAATAGCAGTACCAACACAATCACTAACCATCACACTCCCACAAGTGTGACAATACAGCCTACTGCAGGCCCCTAAAGCTATAAGAATGGCTTGGATGGCAGTCACTAGCAATTTTTTATTAATATTGAATTAATAAACAACTGTTGTGCTCATCTTTAAATTAGACAGACAGCACCACGATGTGGCAGGCTGTTACAAGCTCCAGTGTTGACAATTAAGTCCTGGTGCAGAGCATCCGAAACCACTGGCTCAAATTATGCACTGATGCCTCTCCTTCATAAGCTTAGTCACCAGACCCAGTGTGGTTTCCAACCTATATATGAGCCTACTAATCTTTGTTCAAAGTACTAGAATATGATTGCATATTAATTTGAAAGCATATGAATGTTCTGGGCACTTTAATTGCAAAATCTGTTTGGTGAATTAGGTGAGGATTGTACCTTTACACCTATCGTATGATACCATTTTTGACAGCCATGCTTTACACTCTGACACCACAGAGAGTGTGGAGTGGACTATATAAAACCGTAGAAATAAGTATAAAATGACACTGGTTAAGAGAAAAATAATGGCCACTGCCAGCACAAACCTATTTAGACCCCTGTATCGAAGACGTGCAACACATGCCAAACAGCTATCCATAAAAACTAACATCCCCTAAATTTGACATCTTGCAAACTGAGGGAAAACAAGAAAGGGAACACTGTTGGCAAGAGAACATAGAGGCCAGAATCGGATTTTTGCAAGGAAATCCCATTATATTGTGGGAATGTCATTAAACAATACCCAAGACAAAATTCATATGAAAATGGTAAGCGTGTGATCCTATAGTCAACCCCTAAAAAAAGTATGTTAATGGCCTACAGACTAGGAACATGCCATACACATATCCCACTGGGAGGGAACGAAAAGCCTAATTAAGGAAAATATTAGCCCTGGGTAAAATTGTATAACGCTGGCATAATCTTGCCTACTTTCTGGCACTAGGAGGCAGGAGGCCTATAAAAGGAGGCAAATTGCCAGGAGGGTAACAAAGCAAATGACCACAAATAACAGAAAACCTCTTCCCTCGCATCCCATAGTTATTTTAGAAAATGAAAATCCTTCTGGTGCAAATCTTATCAAACAATATGGAGAATGACACATCTATAACCGCTGTAATAGAGAGGTTTTGACCATCTCATACTGTGTATTCAACTTTTTGAAAAAAGACTATATAAAGTTCATGCATTTTCTTTGTAAACAAACAAAAACATTTGATCTTGGTCGTTAACTCAAACAACTGAAAGCGCAAAGGTGATTAGTCAATAATACAGGGTGTTTATGACAGGCTAAACAATGAAGAAAAAGCCTCCCCTTGGAGAATCTATATCTCACAACACAGATTTATACAATCATTCACACTAAGCTGTTATATCACAAATACGTTTACAAACCTGACCCTCTAATTCACAACAAGTACCACCAAGGTATAAAAGTTACACAGAGCCTTAATGTTGTACATTCATCATTATCATCTAAAGCATGTCTACATTGAGTAATAGCCAATTAAATATGTCACTGTGCATAAAAAGGATAATACATCCAATATTTTAAAAAGCAATATACTGCTAACCCACCCAAATACAATGTAAAGTAAAACCCCACAAATATATAGAAAAATATATAAACATAAAAACATATCTGCTGTTGTTGCTGATCCTTTTTTAAACTATCAGACACAAGTCCTGATAAAAGAAATATTTTTAATCTTTGGTCCGTCGCTGTTAGACAGATTCTGCATGGGACATATGTTGACATGTTTTGGTGCATCAGAAAGTACTTAACCACCTTCTTCAGGACAATATCATTAGGTACACGTCTCCCAGTCAAGTAAATAATGCAAAGCCTATGAAAAGCATATTTATAATGGAAGTTATTACAAAGGTAAACAACAATAATGTGTTAAAACTGTGTGCAAATGATCCCATTGGTACTTAAAAACCTCAAACACATATCACCACCATCAAAGAAACTAGGGCTTTGTAGTTCTTTCTATGTAATGCCACACCATCTTGGTTTGTAATGCCACACCATCTTGGATCCTCCCACCCCGGACCTCACCAGTGTGAAGAAACACCCTTCAGTCTCCATCAATGAAGACCTCATAACCAACTCAATCGTTTACCATCATTCAAACATTTCCATTTGTTCCTGGTCAGAAGTAAATAAACTTGTCCCATAAACTCATCAGATTTTAATATTTAAAAGTCATGAAGGTGGACTTTGTCTTTATTTCAACATATTATAAGTCCTTAGTCTTCATAAACACCCGGGGGTATATAAACTTCCACTGGTCACAATATTTTTCGCTAAGAGAATAAATAAATGTATAGCGGAGTGTGGCCTAATTTCTCACTCTTGTACAACCCATTACATATGATACCCTTTCTTACCTACTGAGGGTCTCTTGGTTATGTTAAAAAAAAGAGGGGGGGCACAAGCCTCACCCAATTAGGGAGCCTTCAGGGGGCCATGGGATGCTTAATCTCCTGTTCCACGAGTTCCTAAAAGTTTTAAAATAGCAGACCCTAAGACCAATAAGTTGTCATGGTTATATGATGTTAAATGTAGGCTACCCCGTAGAGGTAGCTGACCTATCTTATAAATTATGTTGGTTATAGTGCTTACCTCTAGCGCAAGATTCTCACAAAATATTTACGGTCCCCCAATGGGGTTGTAATGGCAGTTTTTCTGATTTTGTATATCTGAAAGCCAAAGGGTAAATATATAATTTAAACCAGGGGCCCACCGATAACGGGTTAATACAACCCTTTGGTCACTTAGGAGTATCCGGCCAACCTATGTCTGTTTGGTGCCTCGTGTCTACCTCTGCTTTGCTACTCTAAAACGACCTCATTCTTCCCATATGCACTACTTAAACTTTACTTGGCTCAGCAGAATTACTGCTATGAAAGAGTGTGCGCCGTGCTGTTCTAAAATCTGTGTCAACTTCTCCCCATCTTAGAGAGTTACGAAGCATACCATGTACGGGACAGCTTCTTACAGGGATCACCCACTGACTTCCATCTAGCCAGCTTTTGCTTTTGTATACTATAGCCAAAATGCTGCTAAAGAAATGCGGCTGTGGAGCTACTCTACGCCCGCTTCTAACTCCAATCACACCCACTTCTACTTTATTGAAAACGGCGAAGATTCTGTTACTGTTTCTCAGACCTAAAGCTTTAGGCACCCAATCGCCTATGCCACAGTGCTTGGGCCGGTCTTCATCAGCAAACTAATGGGCAAATTCCACAACTTTCCGTTACAGAAATTTGAGGAAAATTTGTTTTTTTTAGTAAAAGTTTGAGGTTTGCAATGGATTCTGGGTAAAATAACCTGGTGTGAGCTATGCAAGTTACCTCATCCTGAATTTCGATAGGAGTCTAGTTTTAAAAATGCACAGGTTTGCTAGGTTTCCCTAGGTGCCGGCTGAGCTAGGCCCAACATCCACAGCTACCCACTTTGCAAAAAGCGGGTCAGTTTTAAGTGGAAAAATGTGATGTTGCGTTTTAGGCTGTTTCCTGTAGCGGTCACTAGGCCTACCCACTCAAGTGAGCTACCATTTTTATCAGAATACTTAGGGGAGTTCTGGTTAGAAGGAAGTTTGTGGCTCTCCGCAGATTCTAGAACTTTCCATCACAGAAATATGGGGAAAATGTGTTATTTTAGTCAACGTTTGAGGTGTGCAAGGGATTCTGGGTAAAACAACTTGGTGACAGCCATGCAAGTCAAACCATCCTAGATTCCCCTATGTATATAGTTTTAAAAAATTTACAGGTTTGTTATGTTTCCCTAGGTACCGGCTGAGATAGGGCCTAAAATCCACACCTACCCACATTGCAAAAAAATGGGTCAGTTTTGAGTGGAAAAATGTGATGTATCCATGTTGCTTTTTAGGCCATTTCCTGCCATGGGCACTAGGCCTACCTGCACAAGTGAGGTACCATTATTATAAGAAGACATGTGGAAGCATAGAATAGTAGTATAAATATTATTAGCTATTGGATTTCAATGTATTTGTACTTTACAAATGTAAGCCAGTGTGTAAGAAAGAAGACATTTTGAAAAATACCCTCTAAATCATATGCTCTTATGGGTACCAACAGATCAGAGATGTACAAATAATTAGGGGTGGGCAGTGAACTCCACTCCGCTAGCGGAGTTCATGGAGTTTTACCCACTCCGCGCTCTGCTTGGAGCATGGAGTTGGGCAAAAACTCTGCTAATTCTGCTGCTTGGTGGAGTTTACCGCCCACCCAATGAAATACAAAGAAGGGTCCACTCCTGGCATTGAAATTGAGCTCACCAGTCACCACACTATAACCGGCGTTACCCCAATCCTACTCCTCTGACATTAAAAATAAAAGTGACGCCGGGAATGCAAGCGTGAGGCTATGATCACTAGATCTCCTCCAATTCTTTTTAGCTAATAGACAATAAATGTGGTGCTGGGCAATTTTACTTCCAGGTCTTTCTCCCTGCCCTGTGGAGTCCATCCAGGCTCAGCCCGAAGCCCAACACTGTTCAACCTTTATGTTACACCATTGGCAACACTTATCAAGAGATCAGGCTTCTCCTTAACTTCATATGCAGATGACACTCAAATTGTGGTGTCATTAGCACAATCTGACAATAACTCTGGTTCTGTTTTCAGAACCTGCATGAGCAATGTAAGCAATTGGATGGACAACAACTGTCTTAAATTAAATGCCACTAAAACGGAGGTAATTATTTTTGGCAATAATCCTTCCTTCTGGATGCCAGAGTGGTGGCCGCCAGAGCTGGGCCTCCTTCCCAAAACAACAAACAAAGTAAAAAATCTTGGTTTCCTGTTAGACAAAGAGATGAAGCTGAAAGACCAAGTGAATAAAATTACATCCACCTCATTCTGCTCCTTGAGGCTTGTAAAAAGGATTGAAAAATTCCTGCCACCTGAGCTTCTGAAAACAGTAGTCATTACACTAGTACTTTCTAGGATCGACTACTGTAATAGCCTTTATCTCAATCTTGCCGTAGGTCCCCTGAAAAGGCTTCAGATGCTGCAGAATGCAGCTGCACGCTTTCTTTTTAAAATCCCTAAATATGAATCAGTCAGGGGAGCCATCCAGAAACTCCACTGGCTACCAGTCAGACAATGTGTCAGGTTTAAGGCTCTTTGCCTGGCATACAAATCATTGCATGGACTGGGGCCAGTCCGTTTCAAGGAGAAGCTCAAATAGTATATCCCAGGGAGGACTCTTTGCTCAGGCTCTGCTATTAACCTGAAAATCCCCCCTTTTAAGAGGACCACCTGGGGAGGGAAGAGCTTTTTCAGGACTACAGCTGTCCTCTGGATCGGCCTAAAACTGACACCAAAAGCCGCCCCCTCTTTACTTGCTTTCAGAAAGGCCCTGAAGACCTGGCTCTTCTCCCAGGACTAGGAGTCATTGGGGCATCGGCAAGAACTCCCATCAGCTCTGCAGTCATAATCGATTCTATAGCGCCAAGACACCCTTGGGCAAGAGTTTGCGCTTTATAAATTACAAATCAAATCAAATCACGATCAAAACTAACCTGTACTTGCTGATCCAATCAGCATGAATTGAAATTGTAGTTCGTACATGATTGGTTCGGCAGGTACAAGTTAGCTTTGATGAGGCTCTCATCAATTCTAACTTGTACTTGCTGAACCAATCATGTGCGAACTACAATTTCAATTCATGCTGATTGGTTCAGCAAGTTCAAGTTAGCTTTGATTATAGCCTCATGCTTGCATTCCTGGCAGCATCATTATGCAGGGAATTATGGGGATTCCAGTCTACCCATACCATCTCCTGTGAGAGAGGATGCAGGCAGTGTGCTGGGAGGCGGGAGCTCCAGCTGTCTCCCGCTTCGTGTTAGTAGCCCACAAACCAGTGAGAGGGGCTGGCAGGAGGCAGGTGCCAGTTTCACCGCCCCCCTTGCTCTCCGGGAACATATCTCAGAAGCCTCTCCTCCTCGGATGGAGTGAGTGTGCTGGCTCTTCCTCCAAGGCCAAGCTACACATGGAGCCACAGGTACCCCCTGACTCTTCACTCTTCCCCGGCCCTCAGCTGCAACCCTGCCCTAGGGCCCCCGGCCTGGAACGATTCACCTTTCCCACCCCCACCCCGCCGGGTACTGCCTCAGCTGAGTCAGGATGCCTGGATGGAGGAGAAAGCTCATCGCAATATGCCTGCAGCATGTGCAAGTTGAAGGTAAGGGTGGGGCTCCGGTCTCCGCTTTTACAGGTCTGTGCTTTTAACAATTATCTGCTTGCTCCCTTGCCACACACTGATCCGCTGGTGGGCGAAACTCCGCGGAGTCTCTCGGATTAGGTGACTACGCGCAAATCTGCGGAGTTCAACTCCGCGAGCCCTGCCCAGCCTTACAAATAGCCACTTCTCCTAAATTCCATATCCTGTTCCCATTTCAGAAATACTTAGGTTACCTTGATACCTATTTTTCACTCTACGTATTTCACCATATCAATTGGTCTATACTCTGCACACAATGAAAACCTATTGTATGGCACAGCTCAGTAGTTGGTTCTGGGTACCTCCGTTTCTTAGAGAACCTACAAACCCTATATATCCTCAAAACCAAAAGGGTTCAGTAAATGTAATGGTACATTGCTTTTGTAAATCGACCATTGTGACAAAAAGTTGCAGATGAAAACATTGTCATAAATGGCTGTTTTTTCCTACACGTTTTCAATATTTCTTTATATCAAAAGTTAGTTTTTTGGGGAAAACCTTGAGGGATATAAACATATGGCCCCTTGATGAATTCAGAATTGTTTCTACTTTTCAGAAATATACAGCTATCCTAGATCACCCATAGGTTTCACACTGGTTTGCACCACAAACTGGAAGTAGATTGAAGGCACAACAAATGGGAAAAATGGGCTACCTCTTTGAAAAATGCCAAAACTGTGGTAAAAAAATTAGGTTTTTTGATTCAGCTCTGCATGTTCCTTAAAGCTGGGAAGATGATGACTTTAGCATATCAAACCGTTTATTGATACTGTTTTTATGAAAGAAACAGACACTTTTATTCAGAGCACTTTTTCCCTATTTTTCCCCCAAAATTCAAAATGTAGATATCTTTTGGCTATTTTCCTAGTCCCTTCCAAGAGAATCCACAAAACCCTGGGTACCAGGATGTTGGAAAAAAAAAAGACGCAAATTTTGTGTGTAGAACTTATGTGGACAAAAAGTTATGGAGGCCTAAGCAAAAAACTTTCCCAAATAGCCAAAAAAGGGGTAAAGGCTTTGGGGCCAGACGTACAACCGTTTTTTGCAGTCGCAAATGGGAAATAAAGGGTGGTGGTATTTACAAACACTATTTTGCGAGTCTGTGACTCACAAAATAGTGTTTGCGCGTCTCTATTAGGAAAGGGCATGCCAAGGGCGTCCCTTCCTAATAGCGAGTCAGAATGGCATGTACCATTGTTTTGCGAACTCATTTGCGGTCGCAAAACAATCTCAGTTTACCACCTACTTTAAGTAGGTGGTAAGCCACTCGCAAACTGTAATGGGTTCACAGAGGACCCCTTTCCCTTTGTAAATGGATGTGAAAATATTTTTGAAGAGCAGGCAGTGGTCCCACGAACAAACGTTTCATTTTTCTTTTTTAAATGCAGCCCATTTTTCTTTAAGGAAAATGGGCTGCTTTTAAAAAATAAACCTGCTTATTGAAAAAGCAGTCACAGACATGGTGGTCTGCTGACCCCAGAAGGCCACCATCCCTGCGAGTGCTGGCCATTCCTAAAGGGTCGTAAATTGTGACCTGCATCATGAATACTGATGAGGCAGTTCATTTGCGACCCCATTAGGGATCGCAAACAGTGTCTGAAACGGTGTTGTACATTCCATTTTGCGAGTCGCAAAGCGTCGCAATTTGCGACTCGCAAAATGGAATAGTCGCACATCTGGTCCTTGATCTCTTAAGATCAAACCCTTTTCCAGCTTGGGATCTTCCCCTGGTCTTATCCTTTCTCCAGAAGGCTCTGTTTGAACTCCCAGAGTCATCATCTGAGACGGTTCCTTATTCTTAAGACCTTCTTTCTTCATGCTAAGCAATTAGGTGAGTTAGGTTCTTTAGTATTCTGACATCCCTACCTTAAGATTTGTGAGGATCGTAAGCTACTGTCCTAGATCCCAAATTTTTTCCAAAGTTAATACTGACTTCCATAAGAGTCAGGAATTATTCTCCCTGCTTTACCTTTAGAATATAACAGAGAGGATCTTTTAATTCATCTCTTGGATGTAGCAAGGAGAGCCAAGATGTATCTTAAAAGATCAGCTGTATATAGAATTTCTGATGCCTTGCTTGTTAATTCTGGCCCTGACAAAAGAGGAGAAAAGCCTTCTTCTTCTATTCTGGCAAGGTGTATAAGAACAGTGATCTCAGCTTATCAGAATTGTGGGAAAAGGTTCCTCTTCTTTTTTTCTGTTGTGGTATTAAAGGTGCAGGTAAAGGGACCTGTACCTGCTACAGCCTTGTTTTTCAAAAGAGTATTGCAGGAGTGTTGTATGAATGTTGTAAGGAAATGCCTCTTTTTGCATGTTCTCCCCCACATTTTTTGACTGATGCTGCTGGTTTTTCGACTCTGAGAGTGCACCTGATGCCTACTAACCAGATCTCAGTGCCAGTGTTCTAACCCTATACCAAGTTATGTTGAATTGGATACACCCAATTGGCAAGTACTGGCTTACTTATAAGTCCCTAGAATATGGAACTCCAGGTACCTAGGACATGTAAGGTAGAGTGTTTACCCAAGGCTGCAACACTGTTTGTGTCACCCTGCATGTGACAGAGACAAAACTGATCCCAGCCTGCCACTGCAGACTGACAGGATAGTGTGTGACACTGCAAGTTCGACTTTGCCATTACACCTAATGGCAAAGCCACCACTTGCCTTAAGTAATATATGTAAGTTTACCTTAAGGAAGACCTATGGAGTCCTATGGCAGGGAGCTGTATATTACTTTATTACTAAGTAAGACATATGATTTTCTATATGTCTTATCAGCAACACTTCCAAATTGTTGTTTTGCTGTGGAAAGGTTAGGAGCCCCATTGGCTAACACAGGGTTACCGGCTGGCGCCCCAGCCCACCTAACTTCTGAATGGGACTGTCTAAAAAAAAGTCAAGTAAGGTATGAATTGTGACATTAAACCCGACCTGGTTCCCAGGCCAGAGTTAAAGTCACTATTAAAGTAAAATACTTTTAGAAAGTTGCCACTCTGCAATCCAGCTAGTCCAGTGACATCGCAAAGGCACTGACACACAGACAGATTTCTGATCGCCTGGGGAGAAGTGTGAATACCTCCCAGGCCTGGAAACAAACTGCATTTGCCACAGAGCTGGTGTCACTTCCTCTCCCAAGATGGCCACTCGGGGTGTAAGTTCAAAGGTAGGCTTCAAAGGTGAAGCCGGCTTTGAAGGGCCACTTGTGGCAACATCCCTGAGCAGGATGCCTTTTGTTCCTGCAGACAATCAGGAGACAGAGCTAAGGGAGGGAAACTTTTGTCCAAAACAGTTTTTCCGTAGGCGTGTAGCCTACTGGTAGCCGCACCTCTAGGGTGGGCTAGCCTGCTCCCGATGACCGAGGAAGGGTTGTGAAGGGGGCAAGAATGGGGCAGTCTGTGATAGCCGAATGCCACACATCACAGGAACTTTGTGACTAGAGAGGAGGGGACCCAGAAGCCATTGGCTAGTAACTGCGTGGTGCCTTCGAGACACTTTCCTGGGATGAGTAGGGAACCCCTGGTACCCTGCCCTTCAGTTCACATTGGAGAAGAGAAGAGGACCGAAGAAGGACTGCCCTGCTGCCTTTTACCTGCGCAAAGAGAGACTGCACCATCGTGAAGACTGCACCTGCTGCACTTTTGGGCTAGCGAGATTGAGACTGCGCGTGCGGCTCCTGCAATGAGGAAAAGTTCATTTCCCACCTTCACCAAGCCCAGTGACTCTGAGGATCAGTCTGTTGATCTCCTGTAACCAGCTCCAGGACAAGAAGACTCGAAAGAGCCCAACCAAACAAGTAGGTAGCCACCATAGACGTTTTGCCGCTACCAGGTGCTGGAGACCACAAAGAGGCAATCTGAGATACCCCAAACTTTCACCCAAATTTGCCGAACCCAAGAGTGCTGTCAAAGTCCAGATTAGTCACACCAAAGAGACTCTAGCCCTCACGAAAGAGTCTACATCCAACCACAGTGCTGCGAGACCAGTAGTGCAGCATCGACTGCCCTACTACTGCAACGTAGAGGACTTTGGAGGACCCCGATCTCCATGGTTAAAGTCGCCCCACAACACTGTGGTTCGAGAAAACCACCACCAAGACACACCTGTCGACCTCACCATAACTGGAGCATCATTTTGAGCATCTGTGCCTGGATCCCTCAGCATCAGGACTACTCCATTGTCTTTTTGACGGTCGTGCTGTAGAGTATGAAACTTGCTCTAAAAACTCTCTAGTGGCCAGGTAACTGTCCAAAGAATCCTTACTGTTCACCCCTAGACCTTGCCCCTGTCGAATTTGGTCACGCAACTCTGGCCGAAGTACCCGCATTAACTTTTTGCTGACCAATGCTTGTTTGAAGTTGCATATAAAAGTGAAAAAAGCTTCTAAAATCTGTATCTCCGGAACCCTCCAGAGGATTTTGATGATCAAACATCTCTAAACATTCATGAAAATACACTCTATTGTTATAAATTGTTTTTGTGTCTTTTTATTGGTGTGTGATTTTCTCATTTTGTTGTTTGGTGCTGTTAAATGCTTTACATTACACTACGTTCCTTTGCCAAGCCTTACTAATCGCAGCCACAGCTACCCAGGGTTGAGCTAAACAATACTGACTGGACCCAGGACGGTATCTGTGAGTGTACTCCACAATAAGGCCCCACAACCATATCCTATAGTACACCCAGATCCTCACAAATGTCAAAGTAAATTCATTTGAGCTCAATTCAGCCTTTGATGTGTCCTTTTAGCTGATGATGGTCATTACTGGCTTGGACATAAATTATTAAGAAAAGAACGGGGGAAAGGAAGAGAGGAGGTAATGCTCGGATTGCTTATCGGTAATGTCCATTACTCTGATTCTTGCATGCACGTGCCAGTACATACGTGTCTCCCTCCTACCCAGTTTTCCTTTATCTGTCTTTTTACAGCTAAGGGCTTGATAAAACAACCAGCAGGGTTGTGAAGAGGCAGAGGGTTTATGGATAAATTCCTATTCTGGGAGTAGAGATAGAAAAGAGCTTTGGGAGGTGGTGAGCAGTGGTAGTGAACAGGCACATTAACTCACTATGCAAGTACAGGGACAATGAAGGAAGAGCCAGACTAATGGAAATTGCCGTTTAGTAATCCGAGCATTATGAAGTTTTTGCATTTTTCATATGTTAGTGCTACACCAATGTGTCACTATATGGAAAATTTGTAGATTGAAGGTTTGCACTGAATTATCGTGAAGCTTCTTAAATTGCTAGCCTCGCTGTGCTATTTACACAAGTCAGCGCAAAGGAAACTGTTTTCCAGAACATAATCAGCACAATCAATATTGGCTTTTATCTTTCCGAACTCCGCTCGCGGCCTGTCATGGCATGATATCTCTGCTGACGTACTTCAGTGAACTTTTGTGTGCGTGGAAACTCTACTGATTTGATAAAGGCATCTTATCTGGGCGCCTTGAATAGAACGAGGGGGATGAATCACCGATGCCCTGTTCTTGGATCAAGGTTTTTCTTTGATGTAGCTTGTAAAGTTAATAAATATTCTGCACGAGCATTGCTCATTCATGCTGTGCGCTTATGAAAAGCAGCGGAAAAAGTTTTTTTCAGATATTGGTGGCGCAGAATACTTAAAGACATGTTGTAAATAATGTAAGGGCAATTGACTTTTGAAAGAACAATTCGGTTTGCTAAAGTAATCATCTTCAGGGTAGGTGAATAACGCTCAAGCTGCTTCTATTTGTGACACAATGTAGCAGGACACTTCTTTCTCCAATGACAATGTTGAATAGCAGGCCCGCAATTTGCCCGGGCACTCGCTTAAGGTAGGTGTGGGCACTGCAGGGGCGGCCCCTCTTAAGGAGCTGCGGAGCGTCGCCCCGCCTGCTGCAAGCGCAGCAGGCAAACACAAATAAATAAAATGGCATGTCAATAACATTATATTTAGTTGCCACTGCACCGGCTCGTGCTGTGTACAGCGCAAGGGTGGGGGCGGGGCTGAATCCTGCAAATGCAGAATGACAGCACTGGTCTACAGTGTCGTATTGGCCGGCCGTCTTTCCACGACCAGCCAGACATGCACACTGTCGACCCAACAATCCAAAAGCTGTGAAACAGCCTGGGGATTGCTGGCACAGGCCCCCAGCCTCAAAATGAGCGCTGGGTGAGCCTGCTCCTACCAATCCTGGAGCTGCTTTCACAGCATGAGAGCAGATCCAGGATTGGTTGGAGTTGCGTTCCACAAGCAGGAAGTCCTTCCTTTTCCTGCTCGTGGAAAGAAGTGCTGCACCGGTCGTGCTCCAGCTCCGCATTTATGGTGATCAAGTGCCTTCGCACCCCACTATTTTTTATTGAAGCTAGCTGCCACTGGTGGGCAGCATGGCATTGTGCCGCGCTGCGCAATCACCGGCACAAACTTTAGTATATGTGTGTTGGGTATCTTTGAAGACAAAAGTAACCGAGCACCTCAGATTTCCAAGCCCAAACTGGATTTCTCTACAGCATTCAAACTAAGAAACTCGCCTAGAAGCGCCTTTTATTTCTCCCGAATATTTGATTGGTTTCAACGTAGAAACCTCTTGCAATATTACCTTGATGCACCTGTATTTAATTGGAAATAAGTGTAATGAGTAGTCCAGCTGCAGATTGACAGAAATGCACACACAGCCCAGCACATACAGCTTACAGCGTGAAAGCGGAAGCAATTAACGTCTTTCACAGATTCATCAAAATGGCGCCACAGTGTTTCCATTCATATTAGGACGCAAAGTGGACAAAACCAGGTTTCTGTCTATGAGCTGCAGGGCTAAAACTGGCTGTACAGTACAGCATTATTCTTTAATGAGGACCAGCATGGCTGTTTATGGCTGCAGCCATGCCATTACTATTAACACTTGTGCCTGGTCTATCGACGGGCTGCACAGCCTCGGTTTGAGCCTGCATGCCCCGTTTATACTAAAGCAAAGTTATCTTTCCAGTATGTGTACTAACTCAGAGTTGGTTCAGGTTCTTGTAAAAATGGAGTAACCATTCACACGCCTTTCTACGTGTTTCTCGTGTGACTCCATGCTTCAATACAGTAGCATGTTCGACCTTTCAGGACTGCAGTCAGTCTGTAGGAGCCTTGTGTGTCCATCACATGGCCAGGGTGCATTGAGGCACCCACAAATAATGACAGCTGCACAGCGGTCTTCCAAAGCCCCATGCAGGGTTAGGGGTTCCAGGAGTGTCCGCTGGGTCTTCTATTCACCTTTCTAACAGGGTGCCATGCGGCCTCCATATGTGCTCCAATTCCTGCACATCGCACTATAGCCCACCTCCTCAGGGAATGTTTCATCATACCCAATTATGTAGTACGAGTTAGGTGCACAACAAAGGTATTACTTGGCTTACATGGGGTCCTATTCTACTTTCAGATCTGCGAATTCCTAACTTTGTTTATAAGTCCTGTTCCCTGGTCACTTAAAAATGCAGTTTTATAACAGGAAGATAGGGAGTGTGAAGTGTGGTGGAAACACCTATACACAAAATTCACCTCAGTTTTCTCAGCTTTGCTCAGTAAAAAAGTTTGGGTTGCACCACAATTGTCCAGGAATATTTTACTAACATTGAGACAAATCAGCTGGTGGATTTGTGCATTGTAAATGTAGAGCTTTATTTGCTTTGCCTGTCCTCAGTCACTAACTCGAAACCACAGTATTGTGTGTGATTTATGTATGCATTGGATTATGAATATCTACCATATTTGCACAGACAGCATGTATGCTTTAAGTCATGTTGATCTTTGGTGTAGTTCGTTCTAGGCTGACTTATCTTTCAGTTCCAGTGTGGCAAGAGCATCTCTGTCATGCATTCTAGTGGCATACTTTGAAATTGCTCTTGCAACCTGTAGGGGTGAAGGTTAAATTATCAAAAAGAGATCAAGTTGAGTGTCACGTACTAGAGATGTGATAGCTCTATTTACAATTTGCAGTTAGTGGTAGCCAAGGAAGAACCAATTGTGCCCATTGATACAGTTTGAAAGGCCTTGTTACTTCTCTTCTCCTTGGACTTGAAGTCAGTGGCAACATCAGAACACAAACATACTTCTAGGAGCTATGTTTATTAGTCTAACTTGGGAACAGTTTTACTGTCTCGCCAGCCCCATGGAATGAAAACAATTCACAAACATAAAATACATTACACGTATACACAATTTAGGGGTTTTGGGTCAGCCCTCTTAATCCATTAGTCTTTTCTACCGTCATCCTCATTTTCTTTCAGCCCACCACAGAATACAGCATGGAGCAACACCATTAATGTCAACCATTGGCTGCACTGTAACACTATTTTGTCTGATCACATGTGTACATCCACTTAAAAAAAAAAGTTTACTCAGGGCATTAAGTTGGCTGGGTCCTGCCGGGCCAGGTCACTGGCAGTAATTAAAAAGGGTGATTGAAATTGGCACAGTTTGGGCACTATATTCATCCCTTTAACTTCCCGAGCTGAAAAACTCTGACGGCAGTACTGAGTGTCAGTACTTTATTGTTTTAGTTAGTTAAAACCATAACAATATACTACAAATAGTTCTAATACATTAAAAAGAATTATACAAAGGAGATTTCTTTTTCTTTTAAAACATCAGTTGCTTCACAATACATTAAATACATTGCACATTTAAACGTAAAAGGTGACAAGTGCAATGAAATCAATACACAGTAAAAACACAGGGGCAGATTTACAAGCCCCTTGCGCCACTTTTGCGCCACTTTTCCCATGTTAAAAATGATGCAAAAGTGGCGCAAGGGCCTTGTAAATAAGCCCCACAGTCTCCAAGGGGGCCTCCTAGGGTTACAACCTTAATTCATAGTGCTTTTTAGCATATTAATGTAAATCCATAAGAGTAGTACAAAACTGGTCATTGAAAAATATATGTCCTCCAGTTTGCTATTCTGTTTCTCCACTTGGAACGGTCTTGACTAATTTACCATACAGAGTTAAAACTTTTACCAGGCTACAATTCAGCTGTGGGTCATTTGGATCTAGGCATTTTATTATTGCTGCTCTGCAGGTGCGGATTCCACTTATATTAAAATGATTTTTCAATAACCGAATGCGATATGATTTTAAGTTAGGGCAGACGCAAATTAGATGAATTAGATCCTGCTTTGGTGCACCGCAAAGACTGCATGCTTTAGAGCCTTTATATTGCCAACTTGGTTGATCAGCATTTGATGGAATTGTACCAAGACGTAGTGCTAAGAACTTTGTTTTTAAGTGCGGTGCATACGTCTGGCCAAGATACATTGCTGGTTTCAAATATGTGTATGATTGAAGGACCATCCATGCGTGGGATCGCTTACTCAGGCTTATTTTGTCCTCCATTAGCGAGTGCTTTATAGCTGCTTTCTTTAGCGCTAGCTGAAAGGAAGAAAATGGAAGATTCAGTTGCCAGAGACTTGTAGTATTAGTGATTTTTTATGATGATCGTAAGTATTTGGTGTAGACGAATTCTGGGTCTTTATCTAGGGCCCTCCACAGCTCGTTGTTGATTGGATTTTGCCTGTTAGTCCAGATTTTATGCCAGGTTTTTATAGTTATATATCGCCTTTGCACGTACTGCTGCTGCAACCCAAATTCTAACCTCACCTGTGCCAGGGAGGAGTTGCGTGGAAGGGAGAATATTATCTTGTAAGCTTTTGTTTGTAAAGCATCCAGGGTTGCCGAGTCTTTCCCGTGCTGGATCTCACTTGCGTATGCCACTGTTGGCAAAAGTTTAGCTTTAATTACTTCTGGCAGTGGAGTGAACGATGGACCTTTCAGGTTCTTTGCCATTGTGCAAAAAGCAAATATTAGCCCATTACCCTTTTTCATTTGGGTCTCATTATGGTTTCGAAAAGTAAGTCGATTATCCATGAGCACTCCCAGATACTTGTAGGTGCTAACCACTTTCAAGTTTATATTGTTGATTTGGAATGGCCGGAACTTTTGAGCCCGACGGCTTATTATCATAGCTTTTGTTTTTAAAGTATTAATTTCAATGGAGTTTTCCTTGGCGAATTGCGCCAGTTCACTGATCGCCCTTTGTAAGCCTATTTGTGTCTGGCTTAGTAGCACTATAGCATCTGCATAAGATAAGTGGGTGATGGGCAGAGTGCCTAGACGTGGAGGATGTGAGTTCACCTTATCTAGCTTTGGGGATAGGTCGGCCATGAAAAGGTTAAACAGATGTGGGGCCAGGACACATCCTTGTTTTAAACCGGCATTTGTGTAGATCTTCCTAGTAAGCTTATTGCCATCGGCAAATTTGACTTGAATCCAGGTGTTTGTGTAGAGTAGCAGTATGGCTCTTAATGTTGTTTCCCGGAGTCCCAACTGGACTAATTTGTGCCATAGTAGACCTCTATTTACCCGGTCAAATGTCGCTTTAAAGTCTATAAAGCATAGGTATAAGCTCTTTTTTTGCCGTAAGCTTTTATCTGCCATTATGCCTAGGGCAAGAAGATTTGTAGTGGTACCTACGCCTTTATGGAATCCCGACTGGCTAGGGGGGATTTTGTTGTTCGACTCTGACCAGTGCAGCAAGTCCGATAAAATCAAGGATGCGTAATATTTTGCTTCCGTATCGAGTAAGGCGATCATTCGGTAGTTGTTTGGATCAGTTAGGTCTCTTCCTTTATATACTGGGTTAATTATTGATCCTCTCCAACTCTCTGGCAGGCTATTTAATTTGCTCACCTCCTGAAAGAGTCGAGACAGCGGGACTGCCCAGAAATTAGGGTCCTGTTTATAGATTGCTTGCGGGATCCCATTTGGGCCTGGTGCCCAATCTCGTCTTCCAGTCTGGATCACTGAAGCAGTTTGTTCCACCGTGTATTGCGATGTTTGCAAGCCTATTGCCAGCTTAAGATTTGTAGTTCCTGTTGTAATTATCTGTTTCCTGATGGTTATTTGTGATGGTTCTAGGCGATGTTTTTGCCTTGGTGCTTCAGATTATATAGCCTGTATGTTCAAATTTGTTGATAATTGGTGTATTAACGACTCACAGGCTTTAGCCGAGGAATAGATGACTTTTTTTTACTTCTTCAACCCTTATATCAGATGCTATGAAGAGTGTTGAGGTTATGTGAGTTATCCAGGCTAACTCAGTTAAACAAGTATTATTTATTGCCGGTTTTGATCTCGTGAGGCCATTCACTAATTCCCAGAAAGCTCTTGTGCTAGATGTTTTAACACTAAATAGGATCTTTGACCATAGGTCATCTGTTCTGCTTTTTTTGTCTTCCCAGATTCGTTTCTTATATTGCCTCTTCAGTTTTTAGGTCGAGCCTCGAGTAGCGCGCAAGCGCTGCTCTGCGAGACTTCTAGTTAGGGAGTTTGAAAAGCTGACCAGACGCTCGTGCGTCATGGCCTTTTCCCTGCGGTTACGCGTGCGGCAAACATGTGTTTCCAATTATCGTGCCCAGACGCGGGCGCGATAATTGGAAACACATGCTGGCCGTGCGGGGAAAAAGGCCATGACGCACGAGCGTCTGGTCAGCTCAGCAGGCTGCCGCGCTCGCTCACCCCCGCTCCTCTCTTGTTTGTTTTTGGTAACCAAACATGAGCTTCGTGGACAGTCTATACGTTCAGTGTCACCAGGGAAATGGGGGAAAATGCTTTCACTCCACCAAAGAAGGATGGGCAGCTCCTTGTTTCGGCAGCTGTCGTTGTTCCCAGGTCCACGGTAAGAGGCAAGGGTCATGGATTCAAACTCGAGTCCCGCCAAAGGATGTGAAGGCTGGAAGGAAGCACTCTCCCGATGCTCATGCAGTAGAACCCGTCCCTCCGCAAGGGGCTTCGGGTCACGGGTGTGTCCTTGCACTCCATAAACTTCTTCCTGGCCTGGCTTTCTCCAGATACCGTCTTCCTCTGGTAATCCAACGCCCGACAGTCCCACTTCGTCGTTTTCCTTCGTGTATCCGTTACCTTTGGGTTCCCTGTCCAACCTCCCTACGGAATCACAAGTTGCATCGACTGTACTGAAACACCAAGACAAGGACAGTGCAAGAAAGAAGCAATTCCTTCCAGGAACAACGGGTCTCCGTGAGGGTCTCTCTGGGACGAACGAGGGGGCTGGCAAACTACTTCTTGTCATAGAATTGTGCTCTGTCGTCGGTACACCAGTGTGGAAAAAGTTTGGAAGCCCGCATGCTATTTTCTGAAAGAGCGATCGGTTCCAGAGCATGACTATCAATTGGTCCCGGCAAGCCTCTCGCATGAAAAGATTTTAAAAATCGCGCACCCAAGCTCACATCCAAACGTGGCTACCTTCCCGGAGTCCGGACGTGGAGGGGAGGTTCAACCGCTGCTTACTATCATGTCTCTGACGGAAAGTCTTGAAACCCGCCTCTCCGTTGTTTCGGAGTAATGAGCTACTGAAAAAAGGGACGGTAACAAGATTTAGTCCGAAAGCTGGTTTACACTAAGTGACATATAACGGCAGTACTAGGGTTGACTCGGCGACGGTACTGCGCCTAAAGCCTAACATTAATTAGCAAAAAATAAATAATAATAAAGTCGTCCCCGGAAAAGACTCTCAACAGACGCCACAGAAGTGACCTTATGGAAGCGGTAGCTCCAGCTACTCGCGGCCCGCCACTGCAAAATGGGGGGACATGATTTTTATGCTCGCGGCAGTAACTAACGAGTTAGGGCCACATTCCGAGGGGCTTATTTTCAAGTCCCTTGCGCCGCCGGTACACTTTTTTCCAATGAAAACTGGCCTACCGGCGGCGCAAAGGGCTTGTAAATAAGCCCCCGAGTTTTTAGCGGAGCGGTGCACCACAGCGCCACCGCTTTGCCCAAACTGGCGCTGCCCCCGCTAGATTACGAATTATTCGTAGACTGACCGGCAGCGTGTGGCGGTTCCTCCTACAGTTTCCTTTAAATGGCGGTGGCACACAATGGGAATCACCGGGTTCCTGCACTGGATGGACTCGTAAGTCCATGCTGTGTAGCAACCTATGTGCATGCACACAGGGGCACATGTTATGCCCCCCCTGTGTGCATACACACATGTCTGAGGCACAGGGCACAAGTCCTAAACAAGCATTGGCATAGCCAATAGGTCTCGCCTTTGGGACCTTATAAGTGTTTAGTTGATGTTGTTGCACCAAGGATATTGTGCTGCATAACTAAATACTTATAAGGTCCCAAAAGCGAGACCTATTGGCTATGCCAATGCTTGTTTTATTTGGTCCCAGGTTACTTCAGACACTGTTGTTCCCCTTGTCCGTTTGATAATTCTTCTTAATTCAGCTCTAAGATTTAATGCTGTTTTACTCAGCTGCTTATCCTGTTTGCAGACCGTGGGGCTGAGATGGCGGGTTTGCAAAAATTCCTTCAATAGTGTTATTACGAATGTGGTCCAATCTTCTATCAATGAACCTTCCTGTGC
This sequence comes from Calotriton arnoldi, assembly GCA_963921515.1. Lineage (NCBI taxonomy): Eukaryota > Metazoa > Chordata > Amphibia > Caudata > Salamandridae > Calotriton > Calotriton arnoldi. Next base: position 2,031,054 of record CAWUFW010002195.1, on the reverse strand, counting down.
CCCGAGGGTTACGATCAGTTCCTTATCCCTTGAGGATATTTTTGGAAGAGAACAACTTGTCCATTTTAGCTGTTTTAAGTTGAGCGATGTTACTGTACCAAGTTCAGGTGTCACCATTGTTCGTATACTGTCGGGGGTTGCCAGCACAAGGTGTTGAGCTGAGTGGTCACTTTCAGTAGTGTATCTAATTGAAAATTCCTTCATTTGTGTAAGTAGTGGCAGGGTGACAATTGTATAATCTATAATAGATCGAGCTTTAGGGCCGTGGTAGGTGTATGTTGGAGGTTTATCTTGCTCAGATCTTCCATTAAGCACACATAGGCCTAGACGTTCTAGGGGGGATATTCTCAAGAACGTGCGATAATCATCGCCAAAAAAGGCTAACACACGTTTTCATATCGCTGTCTATCGCGGGAAAATAACTCTGTGTTAACGTCGTATTCTCAACACAGCGGTAACATGCGATAGTTTCCCAAGAACGCGGCAAATGTCCGCGATAACATTACCAAAATCCAAACGCGAAAAAAGTCGCGATGGGCCCAACCGCGATACAAAAATCAGCGCTAAGCAGCGCCAGGCCTGCAATTCACACACGTCAGGCGGGAAAAATCACTACAAAAGCAGAAAAAAAAAACACAAACAAAACAACTGCAAAGCACAATGGAGGTAGCCGGAGCAGGAACAGAGGACGAGCAGAACCCCACAAGCCCCCCGGAGGACCAGACTGGGACCTCCAGGTCAGGGAAGGGCAAGGACAGGAAGAAGAGGAAGACGCGGTTCAGTCCGCAGGAAAACAGGATCCTGATAACGGAGGTGATGAAATACCATCAACAACTGTTTGTCACCTCCAATGTGTCATTGGCGACAAAAAATGGAATATGGCAGTCCATCGTGGACAAGGTGAATGCAATCGGAGTGCTGAAGAGGACAATGGAAGAGGTCAAGAGGCGCTGGAATGATGTGAAGCGCAAAACCAAGCAGAAACTCGGAAACAACCAGAAGACAGCAATGCAGACTGGAGGTGGGAGTCCAGCACCACAGGAGGAGCTGGACGAGATGGAGGAAATGGTGTCCACAGTCATCAGTGTGGAGACGGTGGCAGGAGTTGGGGGACCGGACACTGCTCAACATGACCTGGCACAACAGCAACAGGGTGAGTAACGACCAGGGACTCGGGGGACGGGGGGAGATGGGCACAATGGCACACATGCACAATTTAGTATAGCACAGTGCACACCCACAATGACTCTGGATCATGTCCCTGATCCCCTTGGCACACTGCAGCACACCTAGAAACAGCAAGTAGGCCCCCGTCGACTATGTGCCCAGAGGGGGCCCTCCCCACAAATAACTAATCTCACAACAAACCCATGCACAAGTACAAACACACATCCGTGATGTTGTCGAAATGTCCACTGTCCCGCATCAAATAGGCCGCTCCTCCGAAACAGTCACAATGTACATTGTCATGCAGTTTGGATATAAACCTGTACAATGCGTCAACATACATGTAAAAACAATGTCAAACTGCATCTCCCCTTTACATTGCAGAGGGTGAATCAACACCTCCTGCCGAGGAGACGGTACACCTCTTCACTGATGATGAAGAGGACCTCCCTCCATCGACACCGACGCCCTCCAACGGCTCATGGACAGCTTCGGCACCCCACCTCCAGGAGCAGGGCAGCCCAGCTGCATCGAGGAAACCCCACCCCCTGCACAGACCACACAGCAGGAAGCACCCACCACCACGGCTGTCTCCCAGGACCCCCACGAAAAACACATGGCCTTCCAACGCCGTGTGTTAGGGTGCCAGGAGAAGATGGCTGATCAGGTGCGGGTGGGGTTCGACCTCATGGCAGCCAAACTCGATGCCATACGTGGGTGTATAAGTCCCATCAGGGACCACTTACAGTCCCTAACGGACACCCACAGTCCGCTCCATGCTCTCCAACGATCCATGGCTGACATCGCTGGAGTCCTGACTCTGAGACAAGGACAACTGTCTAGTCAGAGTGGCTCCAGCGATGTCAGCCGGGAGTTGGGACACATGCAGAGGATCGTGGAGAACAGGGAGCGGATGCAGGCGGAAAGAATGGCTGCCACGGCTGCACACCAGTGTGATGTAGCTGGGATCTACCATGCCCTGCAGATCCGTGTAATGGCATTGCTGCCACAAGGCCTGGCGCAGATGAATGCTGCTGCTGCTTCGACATCCACATCTCCGCCCCCTGATGTGTCAGTGCCTCACAGTGCGGCAGCCAATCCACCTCCGGCCCCTGATGTGTCAGTGCCACACAGTGCTGCAGAGACAACACCACCACCCACATGTGAGGCAAATGAGACATCAGAGGGCGAAGATGTGGATGAATCTGCCCTACTGGTAGTAAGGAAGCGGTAGCATTCTTCTCCGCCACATGGCCTGTTTCTACTTGGTTCTGCCCTCTGCATCATCACCTTCCACTGTCCCCCGATGCACTCTGCAACACTCACCTTGGACCTCGACATGGACTGCCATATTCTGTTTGGTCACCAATGACACAGCTATCAGACTGCGGACTGAACTCTTCCTCTTCCGATGTACTTGTCATTCCCTGAAGGACTCTGGCTGGCCCTCCACGGGCCAACAATGTAAAGTGGGGTTTGCATGGCCCTGTACTGCTCCAGCTACAACACTCCACTGAATGTGCATTAAACAATCAAATTCACACAGATGTGTCATATCTTTGATCATTCAAGTATGGAAGTATGGATGAATGTAGGGTCAGCGATTCCCCCTTCCGTCCATGTTGCACATGTTGTGGGACTTGAGTCACAGGGTGCAACATTACCGATTGCGGACCGGGTTGCGCCAACACCACATCAGAGACACACGCATTAGTTACCTTCTTGTCCAGCCCAGAACGGAACCACGCCCAGAGCGCCGAGGTCACCGTTCACACCCCTACGCTGGACTGGCATACGCCAGGCCAGCCCACTCCGCTTACGCTTACAGGGGACGACGACAATGCTACATGTCCCGGTAGTGATCTGCTGATCACAGGTCTAGTTGTCAGCATGCCACAGCCACTCCCTGAGGGCTGGTCCACACCACACCCATCCAGCACAGGCGTCACAGGACATGTGACCCTGCCAATAAAAGGGGCCGGGAGCACGTGCACGAGGCCATTTCCACTATCTAGCTGAGTGTGTCCGTGTGGTCATTATTTATGCATGAGGGCCTAGGGCCCTACCACATCACATTCCCCACTGCCGGAGGTGACATGATGGCGTCCGCACCATGAGACTCAATCATAAAGGGCCCATCACTTGAGGTGCACAGAGTTGGTGGCATCCATGGCACTTTGGCTGGCACGGGCCTACCGCCACAGGACGGTGACTTGCGGTGCACTGAGTTAGTGGCACCAGAGCTGAGCGGGTGTGCAGCCTGCGATGATGCATAGGCCTCGATACGCCGTCCTGCCAATCAAGATTCGATTTGAATTGTGATCCCAGCTGGACCGCAGTGTACGCCGAGGGCAGCAGGCTGCACAGACATGACTCTGCGGCGCGGTGCTGCAGGGTGCGCTGGGGGACTGTGGCGCGGAATCCAGCAATCGGCTGAGGAGGTTGCACCGGGACGTGGTGGGCCCTCTTGGAGACACACCGGTGGCGGCAGGTTAGCATTGAGGCCTGGGTGCGCAGGGGCGGGCACTCATCGCTGGTTGGCGGACTGGTCTGGGTACCAGGGCTGGGGTGCAGCAGGCGCACAGGATCGCGTAGGCACCACCGGTCACGGCGGCGCCCTCGTGGCTGGGTGGGGGGAGTGAAGGTGCAGGGGTATCAAGCTGATACAAACTGTGATGCTTACAGGTATGAGTAATCCTGCATCATGAGACCGTAACAGAAGTTAGTGTGACCGTAACCTTCCTTTTCTATCCTACGTAGGTTACGACCACACGTACTTCTGTTACGGTCTTTTTGTGCAGGATTTGTCTTTCCTGTGAGCATTCCGGTTTGTCCAAGTGCTATACACTGTACCAGATAAGGTTTGTGACTATAAGGACGCTTGACCATTGTCACCATTTGTCCAACAGGTTTCTGGATACTGACTTCCGGAGTATGGAATGGTATTGGGGAGTTCCCGCAGCATATGCAGTTACATGAATCCACACGTTGCCCTGATGAAGTTCCCCGTTGGGCGTTGGCTGTGCTTTTCGTATTGTTTTTTTGAGTATTTGTAATAAAGGACTGTTTTTACACTACTGTTGACTACTGGACTTCATGACCGTGCGCACCCCCATTTCAGTTACTACAGTATTGGGTCTGGGGCACAGTGGCGTCTGGCAACGGCTGGCGTTGGGGTTGGTTGCGCAGGGACACTACGAATTAGAACTGTCGTGTGGTGCGGATACAGGGGCCCGCCGTTGCTATTGTGGACATGCATCCATGACATGGGTGAGGAAGTTTGATAGGGCTGGCCGTGAGACTCCTCCGACTCTGGCAGTTGTTGTTTGGGAGGTACCAGGGGCCAACAGGTGGAGCACAGCCAGCAGCTTTGTCTGCGGAGGGATGTTGGTTGTCCGCTGTGTTGGTACAGTCAGCCTGTGGGCAATGTGGGTCAGGATGCGGAGGATGGTTGTCCTTTTGTGCCTGTAGTGGGCAATGACTTCCTCTGGCATGGAGTCTCTGAGGCTGGTGCGTTTTGGGAAGGTCCGCTGTCCTGTTCTGCGCTGCCTCAGTGGTAGTCAGGCGGGGAGGTTCCGGGGGGGGGGGCTGGGGGTGGTGGCGGTGTGTGTTGTGGCCCTCTCGGGTCCCCGAGCTGCACGATCAGTGTCTCCATTACATGTGTTGGTCTTCAGGTGTGGCTCTGGGCTGGGCTCCCTTTCATACTGCAGGTAGTCGTCCTGCTTAACACCAGTAAAAGGCAGGTGTTAAATCCCTGCTGCTAACGCGCCTTATCGCCTGTTTTTGGGTCGCATCGCAGATCTGGCTGGTCGTTGAGAATATCGCAAAGTGGTGTTTTCTTGTGTTTTTGCACGGTAACGCCTACTCTGCATATCATTAGCATTAGTTGTCTCTCTCATCTGTGGTGATGTTTTTTGGGGCAGCTATCGCAGGAAAACTGGCGATATGGGCTGTTTGCACCGGCTTGAGAATGGGGTGATAATTCTTTCGCCACTTTTGCTGCGCTAAAGTTCCGATAACTTGGCGATAAGTCCTTGAGAATATGCCCCTAGGTCTTCTACCAGTCTCTGGCCATTTACATCACGGTGTTTATGCACGGGCTGATCTTGAGCGTGTACTGCCCATATTGCATTTGCTGTTACTATGTCATCTTCCTCATCCGGTATGTGTATTAAGTTCGAGTTAAAATCCCTGGTTAGTATTATATCCCAAACTGGGTACTCAAACCTTATTTCTTCTATTGCCTTAATTAGTTTATTGAATAAGATTTTTTGGGCTTTACGCTTCGGATGAGCATACACATTAAAAAGTATTATAGTACTTGCCATTTTATCGGATCTCAAGTCTATTTTTATTACTTGCATATCTGTCGTAGAGGCAAGCATTTGGGTTGAGGCAGTGTTTAATGCCGTAGAGATGTAAACGGCCAGACCACCCTTTGGTCTGCCATATCGCTGGGTTCTTATGGCTTTAACAGAGTGAAGAAGATATCCTGGAATCTGTATGGGGGCTGTCAACCATGTTTCTTGTAGTGCTATTATTTCATATTTCTTCCAGCTATCTGGAAATGGATTATCCCGCAGATCTTGTTTCGCGCCTGCTATATTCCATGATAAAAGTCTTAGTGATGAGCTCTGTACTGCTGTTTTTTTATTATTTGTCAAACTTGTTTTCCTCCCCTTCGAACTCTGTCAGTTGCTTGGCCTATTTTATCTTGTAGCTTTGGCTTTAGCCCAAACACAGCCTGATTACCTTTGGCACTTTGCAGAACTGAATGAACTCGGCCTACGCTGGGATCCGCTTGCTTCGCCTTTTGCCGATGGATTAAGGGTGAGGGATAACCTTGTTTTTTTGGACAAGAAAGCATGATGCCCCATGCTTCAAACTGGGGTGTAGCAGTTAGTATCAATGAAGTAATCTCTGTTGTCCTCCAGGTTGAAAGAGTTGCTTCATTTTGATATTGTATTCCTTGACTAGTAAACTCGATGGCTAGCAGATCCGATGAGGACAAATGATTTAGTGCTGGTATACGGACACACAATTACAAAAAACACTAGACTATGGTGTTGGGCAGAAATTCCCCGAGCAGCCAGGACCACGGGAGACCGCAATAGGTTACTGCGGGTTTTCATCTTGACGAAAGTGTGACTACAGATGAGACCCCTCCCGGGCCCGAATTTCTGCCTAACACCATAGTCTAGTGTTTTTTGTAATTGTGTGTCCGTAAGTATACCGACAGCACCTAGCACTACCACACACCTTAGTGCGTGTGCTGGTCACTCACATTCACGTGGCGTGATTTTTGCCACTCACACACTATTCACCCGGTCCTGACGAAAGCCCACACATAAGTTTTTTTCTGGGCTGAAACATGTAGACCAGTATATGACAACCAGGAGTAAATCCCTCCATCAGTTGCGCAATTTGTTTTTAACTGTATCCTGGGCCGCCACTAATACATTTATCAGGCAAGGATTCCCAGAAATATTTTTAATTTACACTACTTCACACAAATACACCACACCCGCTCCGCTGTAATCAGGCGTTGTAGCACAACCGGGGGGCACTCGGCCACCCGGTTGGGACCCCAATGATGAAGCATGACACCAACTAGGTTGGTGTGTGAGGGGACTTTTAAGAAAACCTAATGGTCCCCTGACATTGCTCATCACAACAGTGAGATTTGTTAGTTCTTTCTAGTGGGTTCGTCCACGATGAATTATGAATGCCATAGCTATATATAGCTGGTAGTAAAGGAGAGAATCGCTCTTCAGCATTGGTGATATGATTACGAACGTCAATCTATGTGCACCTTTTGTTCACCCCTTACTTTGATGTCAGTTGCCATTCACACTCTACAAAAGTAGTTGGGAAGTGCATCATCATGATAGCTCAACTACCCTGGAAAAAAACACACTGACCATGTGCTGGAATAGCAATGATACCAATAGCAGAGGTCGAAAGACCATATAGCATCTACATAGCATTTACACATACTGATGGATACTTCTACATGCAGATTGTCCACCTTTAAATGTACCATGCACAAAGACATTTCTGACATAGCTCTCCCTTGCTGGTAGGGGTCAGTGGCTCCCTCAGTGTTACACATGGAGCTGTGATGACATCACTAGAGCCATATAACACCACTCCTGCGCCCTGAACATGAGTTCATTTTTTTCCGGACCTTTCATCACAGGTCCAGAACTTATCTCCTTTGAGGTGATTTTTGCTCTTTCAGTACCCCATCAAACCTTTCCAATCTATGTCAGAAAGAACTATATTGAGGTTGGCATTTAAAGACTTAGGACTATCACTAATTATGCAACATTCAGACAGCTGCTGAAGACCTTGCTCTTTAAGCAAGTTTACCAATAAATACCTTGAGCCGTGCCGATTCAGTTACTTAGCGCCAAGAGACAGTTCGGTGAAAGTGAGCTCAATAAAATGCAGTAGTATATCATAACATAACATGATACAGGTGGGGCTTTAAGCAGAGCGATTCACTTCTCACGGTGATGGGAGCTACATTTAAGCAGTTCCTGTGTAAAAATGCTTGTTGCATGCATTTGCAGTAAATTGGCAGGAAATGGACAAATGATAAGCCAGTAAACTAATATTTAAATTGACCTTCATCTTGGCTTAACACAAAAAGGCGCTGATTAAACAGAAAATAGATGCTGGCAATGTCTGTTGCCTTACTGTTGGACCTCCCTCTGGTGTTTGCCACTATTTATCATCCTATTGTCTCACTTTTTTGAAGAACAGTGTTTTTCAGTGTACAGATCTTAACTGGGTCTGCACCTTTCTGAGAGAGTAGTTTGAGAGCACAGCCTTGCCAAAGTTTCAATTGGGCACCATGCCTGTTAAGTGGGTTGACTCTCAGGAACGGGAAATCTTACCCTTATTGTTTACTTTTTGCTACAATTTGTGAACATTTTGTATGCAGACAGTGTGTGATGATAAAATAATAGCTAGCTGCAATTTTGATTAGTCGGATTCCGGCAAGTCAGGATTGCTTCCAACATAGACTACCTTCCTCCAGGGACGTCTGTCTCGGGCCAGCATCTACATTACCTAGTTCAGATCTATATTTCAATATCTCGACATTATGATGGAATCTGGTCTGTCACTTGAAGATCGGATTAATTTTGTTGTGGCTTAACTATTTGTTCTACCTACATTTTTCACATATCCGATGACTTCAATCAATGGTTCTGTCTGGTCTACTTGATCTGCAAACAGCGTGTGCAAAATATTCTGTAGCTCTATGGCCTGTGAAATTGAGAAAGATAACCATGTTTTACCGATTCTCTGCAAAACACGTTGATAACTGCAAACCAGTTATTCTTTAATTAAAGAAAGCAAACTTGGTGGTAGCTATTTATAACTCTAAGTTTCTCCAATGTGTAACTCACTGTCCCTTTTTCATTAAAGAGCACAGCATCATCTTATGTTTTGTACAGCCTTGAGAACTTTGTATCAACAACTTTTCTTGAGGAAAAGGACAGCCAAAATGGAGCCAAAGACAAACAATCCAATGGAGCAATGACATCCACTGGATGTTTTGTCTGTGGCCCCATTTTGGCTGTCCCTTGCCCTAAGAAACGTTTTTGCACTATATTGATCTTACACAACGAAACTTTTAAATGCATCAATATATCCTTTCTTCAATTATCCTTTGTCAAAAGCCCCCACCTCTGAGTAATTACAGAAAACCTACAACTAAGGCTCTACTTAGGGTGTTACATGAGTGTGTGTTCAGTGCTACCATGGCGGATATATATATATATATTACCTACTGGCGGTCGCCAGTAGGTAGTTAGAGTTAGGACCTTGTTTCTATTCAAAAAGCGTTTTTTCTTTTGCCAATATCTTTGGCGCCGTTTGACGGATCTTCGCGAATTTTTCAAAACTAATGGCCTGCTCCGGTCAGCTCCTGTCTTGAAAGTTTCAAGGTGATTCGTCAAGCAGGGGCCGAGAAAAAGGGGGGTCCCAAAACGCATTTTCCCCATGTTAATTTTCGTAGGAAACTTTAGACACGGCTACAGCCCGAACTGCTGAACAGAATTACACCAAATTTGGCAAAAAGGTAGCTCTTGGTTCAGAAAGCGACCTTTTTTTTAAATGGTGTCAATCCGTTCAGTAGTTTCTAAGAAATTCAAAAATATTGATATCTGGGTGGAGCCTAACCACACAACTCATTGTGAGATCTGATTGGCTGTCAGCACTTCATCCTGGAATTGCTGGCAGCCATCTTGGGACCAATATACATGATAGCACCCCATTGAAATGCATTGTAGTGAATAGAAGATTTTGAGGGTCACCAAAAGGAGAACTATAAAGGGTGATAACAGACTTTAGTTACATTAGAATTCATTTGTTGATGGTACCATACTAAGTTTAGGAATTGTGGTGTGTTCTAAGGTGATTTTACCCTGTGAAAAACTTCTGCTGGGATATCATGAATCATGTTTAAGAGAAAACTATTTTCTCATGCTTGTCCCATAGAGGTTTGGAAGGTGCTTCAGAAGCTAAAATGAGAGCATATTTTCTGTAAATTCACATTCTTTCTCAGTCATGTGAGAATGAAGTCTGACATTCTCAGTAAAACATGTACATCCAACAAGGGCAGAGACTGTCAGTTGATTCCTTTGTGTTCTACTGCAGCTTCCCAGAGTGTTCTAAAGAACTACTAGAGCGCTAACAGCCTTACTTATGACAAAAGTATGGCACACCTGAAGCCATCTTGATTGGAATAAACTGGTAACACTTAAAACATTTAATTTAAAAAGGAACAAAATGATGGGGTTCATTTTGTCATAGAAATTATGGTTAGTGCTGTAGAAAGAAAAATTAGGACATGATTTAAGTGAGATCTCAAATATCTTCCTGCTATATTTCAACAGGAGCAGCCTGTCAGTTAATTCCTTTGTGTTCTACTGCAGCTTCCCAGAGTGTTCTAAAGAACAACTAGAGCGCTAACAGTCTTACTTATGACAAAATTATGGCACACCTGAAGCCATCTTGATTGGAATAAACTGGTAACACTTAAAACATTTAATTTAAAAAGGAACAAAATGAGGGGGTTCATTTTGTCATAGAAATTATGGTTAGTGCTGTAGAAAGAAAAATTAGGACATGTTTTAAGTGAGATCTCAAATATCTTCCTGTTATATTGCAACAGGAGCAGCCTGTCTGTTGATTCCTTTGTGTTCTACTGCAGCGTCCCAGAGTGTTCTAAAGAACAACTAGAGCGCTAACAGTCTTACTTATGACAAAAGTATGGCACACCTGAAGCCATCTTGATTGGAATAAACTGGTAACACTTAAAACATTTAATTTAAAAAGGAACAAAATGAGGGGGTTCATTTTGCCATAGAAATTATGGTTAGTGCTGCAGAAAGAAAAATTAGGGTATGTTTTAAGTGAGATCTCAAATCCTCATCTATTTCATTAGAAAATGCTGACATGCAGACTGAAACAATCACTTTCAATACCAGCAGTAGACTTCCAGTTAACTCCCTGGTGAGCAGTAGCTTTACTACAGTGATCTAATGAGCAACTAGAATGGTAACATTCTGAATTTATGGCAAATGTGTGACACATCTGAATGCCTTCTTGATGGAATCAAAGTAAAAAGCTGAAAGCATTTCCTACTAAGGAGACTGCAGTAAATGAGGAAATTAGGAAACTTGATAACAAATACGTCTCCCAAGATGGCCACCAGAGAAAAAAGAGCCCAAATAAAGCACAAATATCACCCAGAGGTAGCCCACGTATAGCCCAATGACAGAAGTGTGCAAAACACTTTTTATTTTTTGTTTTCTGCAGTTTTATATAGTGCAGACTTGTCAGGTATTGGAGCGTTGCTCTTACTTGGATCCCTTATTGCATATTTTGCACGAAGTACATGATATTGATCTTGCGAAACATTGAACTTTACTATTCTGTTAACCTGAAGTTGCTCTGAACCGGGCTTTGTAACACCCGTTTTTACCTACTGGTTTTGATTAATTCTCACTGTATTGTATTAAGAAAGAGGATTTACTGTTTTTATGTACACTTTTATGATCTATGTTTCTAAATCAGATCGAATAAAGTTTAATGAATTTAATTGAAGTCTCCCAAGATGGCCACCGGAGAAAAAGGAGCCTAAATGTAGCACAAATATCACCCAGATGTAGCCCACGTATAGCCCAATGACAGAAGTGTGGAAAACACTTTTTATCCTTTGTTTTTTTGCAGTTTTATATAGTGCAGGCTGGTCAGATATTGGAGTGCTTTACATGAGCATTGGTTACATCATACAAGGACAAACTCATTTTGGTTGTAGGCATGGGGAGATTAAGTGATTTGACCAGAATCACAGAATGTCGAGCTGAAGCAGAAACTCCAACTTGGTTCCCCAGTTGCAAAGTCTGCAGCTCTGGAAGTAACACCACATTCTCTCCTCTAAGCGTAACATTTAATCAAGTGGTCAACTGGATAAAAAAAATAAAGATAACAAATAATTTAAAAGTGATTTGTCGCTATTTGAGAACTCAGAAAATATGTCCTCATTTTAGTTTTTTAGAGCACTAACCATAATTTCTATGCAAATAAGAGCCTCTCATTTCTATAATTTCTTAAGGAAATGCTTTAGGTATTACAGTTTTGATTACATCAAGATGACGTCAGGCGTGCCACACTTTTGTAATAAATATAGAATGTTAGCAATCTAGTTGTCTCGTCTCTTTCTGCACGTCTCTTGCCTCTTTCTGCACCTCTCTTGCCTCTTTCTGCAGCTCACTCTCTTCTTTCTGCACCTCTCTTGCCTCTTTCTGCACCTCTTCCCTCATTCTGCAGCTCACTCTTCTATCTGTACCTCTCTTGCCTCTTTTGCACCTCTCTTGCCTCTTTCTGTACCTCTCTTGCCTCTTTCTGCACCACTCTTGCCTCTTTCTGCACCATTCTTGCCTCTTTCTGCACCACTCTTGCCTCTTTCTACACCTCTCTTGCATCTTTCTGCACCTCTTTTGCCTCTTTCTGTACCTCTCTTGCCTCTTTCTGCACCTCTCTTCTTTCTGCACCTCTCTTGCCTCTTTCTGCACCTCTGTTGCCTCTTTATGCACCTCTCTTGCCTCTGTCTGCACTTCTCTTGCTTATTTCTGCAGCTCACTCTCTTCTTTCTGCACCTCTCTTGCCTCTTTCTGTAGCTCACTCTCTTCTTTCTGCACCTCTCTTGCCTCTTTCTGCACCTCTCTTGCCTCTTTCTGCACCTCTCTTGCCTCTTTCTGCACCTCTCTTGCCTCTTTCTGCACCTCTCATGCCTCTTTCTGCACTTCTCTTGGTTCTTTCTATACCTCTCTTGCCTCTTTCTGTACCTCTCTTGCCTCTTTCTGTACCTCTCTTGCCTCTTTCTGCACCTCTCTTGCCTCTTTCTGCACCTCTCTTGCTTCTTTCTAAACATTTATTTCTCTTTCTGCACCTCTCTTGCCTCTTGATGCACCTCTTGATGCTTCAATTACTGGGATCAAACACCCAGTTCAGAGAATATTGATTCTGATAGCAAAGTCTACAAAAAACATCTTCTGAATTAAGGGTATTCTGACTGTTCCCACAGTATAACTGTCAAGTGTGCTAAACGGAATGAGATTGAATGCAAGTTTAAAAAGTTAGAATTCCATAGAAAGATTGTATTATTGAATCATGAGGTTAGCTTTGACAAAGTAAGAAAGCAGAAGAGGATTTATAAAAACTTTGTGGATGAAAAGTTAATCTTAGTGGTGGCCGAAACATTTTTTCTACCTTTGGAATTGGCGGAATTTGGGGCACTCCATGTTACTCTTTAACACAGAGTTCTGGACTAATTTTGTCAATTGTCAAGTGGTGGAATTTTTCTCCCATGAGGCTCTAAAATATGTGTGAGAGTTGGTGTCCCCATACGTGATTTTCTAAATCGGGCGGTTGCCAGCATTCATGAGTGGTCAGCTCTCGAGCGGCAGCAAATCTACTTGAATGACCAACACATTGTGCCATTTGCACTAATTTATAGTGCTGTTCGCACTACCAGCACTAATTTTCAGCGCAAGCTGCTTTTTTTCCGCCCATTGGCGAATTCCACAGAATCTGGTGGAGTTTTTTGTTACTCCGCAGAATTCCATGGAGTTAAACTCTTTGAGCTCCGGCCACCCCTAGATAAAATGTTTCTTCTATAAATGGCCTTTTATGTATGATGGACTCAAGCCCTTCGGAAAATGATTTCCTAAATGGGAAAAGAAGGTGTTGTGGAGTGCAATCCTAACATTTCTGAGAAAACATGGTTTACATATATGACAAAATGATTTGCTCCTTCACCCATGTTTCCTTCTGTAAAATAAGAGATTGTGCATTAGAGAAGCATTTCTCCTGTTTTGTAATGAAGAAGTCTATTTTGGAAATATGTGCATGAGAGATCTATAATCACATCCTTAAATGTAAAAACTGCCTTTAATACATCCCCATCTTCTTTTATCTTCTTTCAAGAAGATGAGGCGTGAAGATGCTGCAGTGCCTAATTAAAAAAAGGGGCCCTAGATGCACACAAACATTTTCTTTTCATCTCACAATTGGGAAACTCTTTGCCAAGCTAGTTCCAGTCAATCTTACGCTGTGATGACTAAATGTGATGCTTTCCCAGGGAGAAAGGTGGGATTTCCAAACAACTACTCTTTTCCTGATCAGGTATTGTATGAAAACATCAAATAGATCAGCCTAATAGCCATCAGAGAAATGTACTTAACACCTTTGTAGACATATTGAATGCTTTTAACAAAGTTTGAAAACCATTGTTATAGGAATAGCTAAGGCTATGGCTATTCCTAATGTTCTCTTTTGTGCCATCACCTGGAGGTCAATAAACTAGACTGGGCTACCCCTCAAAACTCGAAACAAAATATGCCAAAGTTGTTTCCGTGCTTTAGTTATGCTCAGTATCTTTATGAAGGATTTCCCTGGCAGTCTACATGGAGAGGGAATGATTTCACCAAAAGATAGTGATTTCATTGCCAGTTCACTTGTTTGTGGATTATGTAGTTTCGATATGGATATTCCTCCAAGGATTTGTAGAAAAGTTGTAGAAAGGTTGAAGCTTCTCCAGCTCTGTCGTGATACAAATCAGTTGAAAGCTAAAAATACAAAGATAGTGGTATTTGGTGCAAAATAGATTAAAAAAAATAGATTGGCTCTTCAAAAATTTGATTGCAAAGCATCCACATTTAAGTATTGTATGCCTTTGGGTCATCATCCATGTGAGCCAGGCTGCTAGGTGGCTAATCGTAATACTAGTTCTTGCTCTGGAATATGGTTTAATGATGGTCTTAGGAATTTTGACTGTAATTTAGATGTTATATGATGGCCTCAATGCAGAAAACGTATCTGGGTAAAGTTTTCCATATCAACAATAAACATGAGATGAGAACGTTTTTAAAAAATGTGTTTATTAAACTTTTTTCAACCATTACACTGGTTACCCGGTAACAAGAGCAGTACAGATATAGTCACCATTACATTTTCATGAAGTCAAGTGCTGACAACACAATATCAATATATTGCTGAGGTGAAAACTATTATTATGGGCTAGACATAGAGCAGTGCTATGTTCATGTCTGTCATACATGCTATCAACCATCAAAGCTAAGTATGTGACACTTAGTAAATGGAAGCTATCTCGTACCTCTTGAGCTGACAATTTGCATATATTTCACTTTTACCTCCAGTGTGGATCTCTTGAACATGTTATGACATTAGCATCGTACATCATGTTCTCATCTCAGAATGTGGTTTCCTAAGTGTGAGTAGCAGCATTATCCAGGTAAGTTTGCAGTGGTAGCCATATATCTTTTGGGCTTCTGGCCAGCGGGAGAGTGGAATAGTAAACCTTTAGCTGTTCGATGCAGTATGTAAGATCGAATGTCCATGTTTTTGTCGATGGAACTTTATTTCTTCCCCAAACTCATGCCACCCGCCTTTTTGCAAATAGAATACCAGACACATGGTGGAGTCTGGTCAGTGCGGCCCACAAGGGCCATCTTTGGAGAGGGGAATAAACTGATATCGGTCATGATGGATAATTGCTGAAATGACCTCTGTTAGACTTGGCATCTTTTGGTGTGTTTCCCCTGACTTTTTGCTTTCTGACCTCCCGGTTTCGACTCTGTTTTTGCTGGTGTAATGATTCTGCGCACTTTCCTCACTGCTGTCCAGTGGGAAAGTGCAAGTGCTCCTGTATAAAATGTGTTATGGATTGGTGTTTCCATGATTGGCCTATTTGGTTTATGTGTCAGTCCCTTGTAAAGTGCACTGCGAGTGCCAGGGCCTATAGACCAAATGCTGTTGGTGGGCTGCAGCACTGGATTGTGCCACCCACGCAAACAGCCCGTAAAGTGTAACTCGGGCCTGCCATCGCAGAGCCCGTGCGCAGCCTGGGGCTGCCATATCGACTTGGCAAGTGCACACACTTGCAAGTCCCTAAACCTTCCCTTTGCTACATGTTAGTCACCCCTAAGGTAGGCCCAAGGTACCCCTGTGGGCAGGGTGCGTTGTATGCGAAAGGTAGGACATGCCCTGGTGTGTGTGGCATGTCCTGATAGTGAATTACAGCCTAGTTCGTTTTTCACTATTGCAAGGCTACCTGTTCCCCGTAGGCCAGAACGGGCAGTTTTGATTATTACAGCTTATAATCCTAACTGACCCCGGGAACATGGTAGAAATTCGAGTTTAGTATGCCTGGACTCAGAATGATAAAATGCATCTTTTAGTGAAGTTGGTTTTAACATTCTGTGTTTGAAAATACCACTTTTAGAAGGTGGGTATTTTCTTGTCTAACCATCCAAGCCTGCCTCTGCGAGGTTGTGTATTCCTTGTCTGGAGTGTGAGTGACAGGGGCTGGGGGATGCCAGGAGACAGGGTGAGTCAGCACAGGGCTGAATAGCAAGATCTACATGTAGATGGGTGGGAGGAGTTGCACCTGGGCCCTGAATAGGACAGTGCCTCCCCTCCACAATGCTGGCTCCACCTCCTGTGGTGCGTCTGATGTCCCTGGCCTACTCACTGAAAGAAGGGACGGAGACTTGTCAACAAAGTGCTCCAGAACTGGTTTGGACTAGGCAACGGCCTCTCTGCCTTCAGAGAACAAAGGAATTTGGTATATAAATATTGGGGCCCTGACCCCATGAATTTAGATCTCGCTGGAATCAAGGAACCTGCCAAGACGAAGAGCTGGAAGAGCTGCCAGGAGGAGTACTGCCCCTTTGCTGTGTTGTTGCTTTGTTGGGTTGGCCTGCAGCTGCTGCTTCTGCCTTGGGCAGTGAAAGGAAGGAACTTTCTACAAACTTGTGCTGAGTATCTCCAAGGGCCTGGAACCGAGCTGGCCTCCTGTTAAGAAGTCTCAGGGACTACAAAGACTTCACAAGCCTCTGGGTACCGCTTCTGGAACGCTGTTTCAGTTGCCACAGAGGAAGGGAACTGCAACCGACTCCGTCAACCGAATCCATCCCTGACCGGTGACCTGTTTGCACCGCAGACCGCATCGCCCCGCTTCGCATCGCAACCCTGGTCTCACTGTGGGCGACGTCCGACGCCGCCAGCACCGAGCCGCTGCTTGCACCGTGACCTGTGGGCACCGCAGTTCGCATCGCTTCACTGAACCAGCCGGACCCGACCGACGCGGACGCTGCAACTGGCTCAACAGTCGTGACCGCATCGCATTTGGGGCACCACTCGCACGTTTGCGACGCACCGCTCCGACTCGCACCGCTGTCCGACGCCAGCTCCCGCACTCCGGCTTGGTCGCCTGCATCGCAACCTGTCAGCACCGCATCGAGCATCGTCTCACCCTGCATCGCACGCCTTGGACTCACCGACTCCGTCTGCACGACGCTCATCGAGCCGCTGCCTGCACCGCATCGAGGGACACCACACCTTGCATCGCTCCGTCTTGCACCGCAACCGCGACGAACGCCGACCGGCTCGTACACTCCGTACCAGCCACAACGAGAAAGGTACTGTGACCGAGTCTGTTCACGACTCTGCTGGCCCGTATCGACGCGGCCGGCTGGAACTGTTAGACTCTGTGGTTTTCAGCATCGCGTTAGGCTCGGACGGAGCTACCGACTCGTACGAACTTTGTTTTTGAACTATTCCTGCAAAGAAGAAGTTACCTTATCAAGTATTCGTTTTTAAAGTATAGTATTGTGGACTTTTGTCGTAATTGGTCTTGTCTTGAGTATATAAAATATTGGTTATTTTTCTAAACTGGTGTGGTGTCCGTTTGTAGTGCTTACACTGTATTACTGTTGGTTATGTGCAAATGCTTTACACACTGCCTCTGAATTAAGCCTGACTGCTCGTGCCAAGCTACCACGAGGGTGAGCAGGGGTTACTTCACGAGTGTAACACCCTTACCCTGACTAGGAAGAAGGGTCCCTACTTGGACAAAGGTGCAAGCCCTTGCCAACTAGAGATCCCATTTCTAACATTGGTTGTCAGCGGTGAGGATAGGACATGTGTTTGCACTTGACTTACAGTGATTGGTGTGCACTACTACCATATCGCAGACCATTACGTACCACATACTGGTTCTTTTTCTTTTGGCCTATTTTTGATCTTGCCAGTTTTCAACTCACTACTTTTGTCATACCTGACACAGCTGCATCATCCGTTGCATCTCTGGAAATTATCTTTGAGGAGGATAGGTTGGAAACCTACGCCGTAAAGGAACTACGAGCAATTTGTAAAAACCTGAAAGTCCAAATTAAAGGCCTCACAAGGAAGGAGGAGCTACAGAAGGCGCTGAGGGCCTGGGTAGCAGCCAGACATGCCAGTGGGCAGCCGGGTAATCTCAGTGAGGAGGTGGAGGAGCCTATTTCCAGGGTGGATATGCTTTTGGGTAGGGGGAACCCGCCAGGTCAGGCAGCAGCAGTCTGTCCCCAGAGGAGCTGGAGGACAGGCGGGAGGCAAGGCAGTTTGAGCTGCAGAAGCTCAGGCTGGAGAGTGAGCGGGAGGAGAAGAGATTGGCCATAGAGGAGAGGAAGATGCTCTTAGAGCATGAGAGAGAACTGAAGGAGCTAGAACTTAGGAGTAAGTCAGGCTCAGATGGTGGCAGCAATTCGTCCAGAAAGGCAGACAGTATTGTGCACATTCCCAAGAATGTAGGCAAGGAGTTCAAGAAGGGGGATGACCTACAAAGGTGGTTTCAGGGTTATGAGGCAGCCATACACATGAATGGGGTCCCTGAGGAGAATTGGGGAGCAGGATTGTGGCCACTTTTCCCTGAAGAAGCAAGGGATGCTCTGATAGCTTTGGGTAAGGGGTATCACCTCACCTATGCTGACATGAAGGATGCCCTTCTCACTAAGTATGGTCTTACTCCTGAAAAGTACAGGGATCAGTTCAGGTCCAGTAAGAAGTCTGATGCCAACACTTGGTTGGAATGTGTGGATGTGTTCTGCAGGTCGCTGGATGGTTGGGTGAAGGGCAGTAGTGTAACAGATTTTCAGGGGCTCTACAACTTGAGTGCATGGGAGCACTTGTCTAGTCTATGTTTTGCAGATCTGCGCCAGCACCTAGTGGATAGTAAGCTAACTGACCCCAGGAAGCTTGCTATGGAGGCGGACCGCTGGGTGAGTACCAGGGTCCACAAGAAAGCGTTTGGGGGAGACTCAGCCAAAGTTGGGCAGGGTCCCCAGCAGAAAGGTGGGGGGGACAAGGGTAAAGCACAGGAGTTCTCTAAAGGGCCCCAAACTAGTACCCAGGGTAAAGGTTCCCAGCCCCCCGGTGATAAGAAGAAAGGGGTCTCTACAGGGAAGCCTGTTGAGACCGGCCCCGCAAGTGTTTTGCATGTGACCAGGTAGGTCACTTTAAGGGGACCCCAAGTGCCCAAAGGGGACACAGCCACCCACCGGTGGACAGTCCAAAGTGTTGGCTAGTGTAGCGCTTGGGGAGGAGGGGTGCCCACAGGAGGGTGGGGATCCCGCAGAAATGACCCTTGTCTCACTAGGGGACAGTGAGATGGTCCCAGGAAACCAGGAGCCCCTAACACAAAGAAATATAGCACCTGGGTGACCATTAATGGGAACAGGGTAGAGGCTCTCAGAGACACTGGAGCCAGTGTGACCTCAGTCCGGTGTCACCTGGTGTCTGAGAAGCAAGTAGTCCCCGGGGCATTCCACCAAGTAGTTGCTGTAGACAACTCCGAGCGCCAATGTATGGTGGCGCAGGTTCCCTTTGAATGGGGGGGGGTCTCGGGTCCCTTGAGGGTGGTTGTGAGCCCTACCATGCCTGTAGATTGTCTGCTAGGAAACGACCTGGAGCAGTCCTTATGGAAGGATGTTGAGCTCAGGTCCCACTTGGAGATGCTTAGGTTGCCAGAGTGGGCATGCGTGTCTACTCGGTCAATGGCAGCCAGAAAGGGTGATCAAGAGGACTTGGAGCCTGGAACAGTAGCCCAAGTCCCTGCCAAGAGAAAGGGCAGGGGGCACGGGAAACCGGCCCCCGAAGTTCCCACGGACCGGGAGGAGGCGGACCTCGAGGGGGACGCCCCGGTGCCTACAGGGGAGCAGGTAGCCGAACTGGGAGACATCTCTGAGCTGACCCATTGGCAGCAAGAAGGGGGTCCCACCAGGGAGGAGTTCTGCAGGGAGCAGAACGAGTGCCCTACTCTGGAGGGTCTGCGGCGGCAGGCTGCAGACCAGGCAGCTGGTAATCAGTCCGGGTCACATCTGATCTACTGGGAGAGTGGTCTCCTATACAGTGAGCCTAAGGTTGCTGAGCCTGGGTCAGCCCGTGTGCTGGTGGTACCCCAGCGCTTCAGGATCTTTCTACTGGGTCTGGCTCATGACATGCCTTTGGCAGGACATTTGGGGCAGGACAAGACCTTTGACAGGCTTGTCACCCACTTCTTTTGGCCCCAAATGCGAAGGCAGTCAGATGCACACTGTAGGTCTTGCCAAACTTGCCAGGCAAGTGGTAAGAGTGGGAGGAAGGTCAAATCTCCTCTCCAACCTTTTCCTGTTGTTGGAACACCCTTTGAAAGGGTAGGGATGGATATTGTGGGGCCACTGGATCCCAAGACAGCCATGGGCAACAGGTACATCCTGGTCTTGGTGGACCATGCCACCCGGTACCCGGAGGCAATCCCTCTCAGGACAACGACGGCGCCAGTGGTGGGCCGGGCGTTAATGGGGATCTTTTCCCGTGTGGGATTCCCCAGAGAGGTGGTTTCTGATAGGGGGACCAATTTCATATCCAAGTATATGACATCCCTGTGGAAGGAGTGTGGTGTAACCTACAAGTTCACCACTCCTTACCACCCACAAGGAAACGGTCTGGTGGAGAGATTCAACCAGACCTTGAAAGGCATGATCAAGGGTCTAACAGAACCCATGAGGCGTAAGTGGGACGTCCTCTTGCCATGCCTACTCTTTGCATACAGGGAGGTGCCTCAGAAGTCTCTTGGGTACAGCCCCTTTGAGCTCCTGTATGGCCACCCTGTCAGAGGACCTCTGAATTTGGTAAAGGAAGGCTGGGAGGCAGCTCCCAGGAAAACTCCCCAGGATGTATTTAGCTACATGCTGGCCTTTAGAAACCAAACTGCCCGCTTCAGGAAACTCGCTCAGGCGAACCTAGAAGCAAGCCAGGAAGAAATGAAGAGATGGTATGACCAGAATGCCACTCTGGTCGAATTTCAACCTGGGCAAAAAGTGTGGGTCATGGCCCCAGTGGCACCTTGTGCCTTGCATGACAAGTGGACTGGGCCATATGAGGTAAAGGAGCGCAAAAGTGACGTCACCTACCTGGTGGATTTGCAGGCTCCAAGGAACCCTTTGAGGGTCCTTCACGTGAACCGCCTCAAGCCCCACTTCGAGAGGTCCGAAGTGAGTATGCTCTTGGCGACAGATGATGGGGTGGAAGAGGAGAGTGAGCCTCTCCCTGACCTCCTGTCTACCAAGGAGCATGATGGGTCAGTAGAGGGTGTGATCCTCTCCCCTACTCTGACTCAGGAGCAGCAGGTGGACTGTCGCCAGTTGTTGGGACAGTTCGCCCCACTGTTCTATCTGACTCCCGGTGTTACTCACTGGTGTACCCATGACGTGGACACTGGTGACAGCCCTCCTGTGAAGCACAAGATTTACAGGTTGACTGACCGGGTCAGAGCCAGCATCAAGGAGGAGGTCTCTAAGATGTTGGCGTTAGGGGTGATTGAGCCCTCCCACAGCCCTTGGGCCAGCCCAGTGGTCTTGGTCCCAAAGGCTGCGGCGCCCGGTGCCACTCCAGAACTCCGGTTTTGTGTGGACTACCGTGGGCTCAATGCCGTCACCAGGACTGACGCGCACCCCATCCCCAGAGCTGATGAGCTCATTGATCGGTTGGGAGCTGCCCGGTTCCTCAGCACGTTTGATTTGACGTCTGGGTACTGGCAGATTGCCTTAACCGATGGGGCCAAGGAGAGATCAGCATTCTCAACCCCAGAAGGTCATTACCAATTCCGGATGATGCCCTTTGGGTTGAAGAATGCCCCTGCCACCTTTCAGAGGTTGGTCAATCAGGTGTTGGCTGGGCTGGAGGATTTCAGTGCCGCCTACCTGGATGACATTGCTGTGTTCAGTTCCAGCTGGGAAGAACATTTACAGCACCTTGAGAAAGTGTTGAGGGCTCTGCAAGGTGCAGGCCTCACGATCAAGGCCAGTAAGTGCCAGATCGGGCAGGGTTCTGTGGTGTACTTGGGACACCAGGTGGGAAGCGGCCAGGTGGCGCCCCTACAACCCAAGATTGACACCATTCTGGCTTGGGAGCCCCCAAGACCCAGACAGAGGTGAGAGCCTTCTTAGGTCTCACCGGCTACTATAGGAGATTTGTTAAGGGCTATGGCACCATCGTTGCCCCCTTAACAGAGCTGACCTCTGAGAGGCAGCCCAGGAAAGTGATCTGGACTGAGTCCTGCCAGAAAGCTTTTGATGCCCTGAAGGCAGCCATGTGCACGGCGCCCGTGCTCAAGGCACCTGACTTCTCCAAGGAATTCGTCGTGCAGACTGACGCTTCAGAGCATGGTGTGGGAGCGGTGCTCTCACAACTGAACGAAGAGGGCCTGGATCAGCTTGTAGTCTTACTTAGCAGGAGACTACTTCCCAGGGAACAGAGGTGGAGTGCCATAGAAAGGGAAGTTTTTGCTGTGGTCTGGGCGCTGAAGAAGTTGATACCATACCTGTTTGGGACTCACTTCCGGGTTCAGACAGACCACATGCCCCTCAGATGGTTGATGCAAATGAGGGGTGAGAATCCAAAACTGCTGAGGTGGTCCATCTCCCTACAGGGAATGGACTTTACGGTGGAACACCGTCCTGGTACAGAACACGCCAACGCAGATGGTCTGTCCAGGTTCTTCCGCCTTAGTGAAGAGAACTCCAATGGGGTTGGGTAGTTCTCCCTACTTTCAGCTGGAGGGGACATGTGTTAGACTTGGCATCTTTTGGCGTGTTTCCCCTGACTTTTTGCTTTCTGACCTCCCGGTTTTGACTCTGTTTTTGCTGGTGTAATGATTCTGCGCACTTTCCTCACTGCTGTCCAGTGGGAAAGTGCAAGTGCTCCTGTATAAAATGTGTTATGGATTGGTGTTTCCATGATTGGCCTATTTGATTTATGTGTCAGTCCCTTGTAAAGTGCACTGGGAGTGCCAGGGCCTATAGACCAAATGCTGTTGGTGGGCTGCAGCACTGGATTGTGCCACCCACGCAAACAGCCCGTAAAGTGTAACTCGGGCCTGCCATCGCAGAGACTGTGCGCAGCCTGGGGCTGCCATGTCGACTTGGCAAGTGCACACACTTGCAAGTCCCTAAACCTTCCCTTTGCTACATGTTAGTCACCCCTAAGGTAGGCCCAAGGTACCCCTGTGGGCAGGGTGCGTTGTATGCGAAAGGTAGGACATGCCCTGGTGTGTGTGGCATGTCCTGATAGTGAATTACAGCCTAGTTCGTTTTTCACTATTGCAAGGCTACCTGTTCCCCGTAGGCCAGAACGGGCAGTTTTGATTATTACAGCTTATAATCCTAACTGACCCCGGGAACATGGTAGAAATTCGAGTTTAGTATGCCTGGACTCAGAATGATAAAATGCATCTTTTAGTGAAGTTGGTTTTAACATTCTGTGTTTGAAAATACCACTTTTAGAAGGTGGGTATTTTCTTGTCTAACCATCCAAGCCTGCCTCTGCGAGGTTGTGTATTCCTTGTCTGGAGTGTGAGTGACAGGGGCTGGGGGATGCCAGGAGACAGGGTGAGTCAGCACAGGGCTGAATAGCAAGATCTACATGTAGATGGGTGGGAGGAGTTGCACCTGGGCCCTGAATAGGACAGTGCCTCCCCTCCACAATGTTGGCTCCACCTCATGTGGTGCGTCTGATGTCCCTGGCCTACTCCCTGAAAGAAGGGACGGAGACTTGTCAACAATGTGCTCCAGAACTGGTTTGGACTAGGCAAAGGCCTCTCTGCCTTCAGAGAACAAAGGAATTTGGGATATAAATATTGGGGCCCTGACCCCATGAATTTAGATCTCGCTGGAATCAAGGAACCTGCCAAGACGAAGAGCTGGAAGAGCTGCCAGGAGGAGTACTGCCCCTTTGCTGTGTTGTTGCTTTGTTGGGTTGGCCTGCAGCTGCTGCTTCTGCCTTGGGCAGTGAAAGGAAGGAACTTTCTACAAACTTGTGCTGAGTATCTCTAAGGGCCTGGAACCGAGCTGGCCTCCTGTTAAGAAGTCTCAGGGACTACAAAGACTTCACAAGCCTCTGGGTACAGCTTCTGGAACGCTGTTTCAGTTGCCACAGAGGAAGGGAACTGCAACCGACTCCGTCAACCGAATCCATCCCTGACCGGTGACCTGTTTGCACCGCAGACCGCATCGCCCCGCTTCGCAACCCTAGTCTCACCGTGGGCGACGTCCGACGCCGCCAGCACCGAGCCGCTGCTTGCACCGTGACCTGTGGGCACCGCAGTTCGCATCGCTTCACTGAACCAGCCGGACCCGACCGACGCGGACGCTGCAACTGGCTCAACAGTCGTGACCGCATCGCATTTGGGGCACCGCTCGCACGTTTGCGACGCTCCGCTCCGACTCGCACCGCTGTCCGACGCCAGCTCCCGCACTCCGGCTTGGTCGCCTGCATCGCAACCTGTCAGCACCGCATCGAGCATCGTCTCACCCTGCATCGCACGCCTTGGACTCACCGACTCCGTCTGCACGACGCTCATCGAGCCGCTGCCTGCACCGCATCGAGGGACACCGCACCTTGCATCGCTCCGTCTTGCACCGCAACCGCGACGAACGCCGACCGGCTCGTACACTCCGTACCAGCCACAACGAGAAAGGTACTGTGACCGAGTCTGTTCACGACTCTGCTGGCCCGTATCGACGCGGCCGGCTGGAACTGTTAGACTCTGTGGTTTTCAGCATCGCGGTAGGCTCGGACGGAGCTACCGACTCGTATGAACTTTGTTTTTGAACTATTCCTGCAAAGAAGAAGTTACCTTATCAGGTATTCGTTTTTAAAGTATAGTATTGTGGACTTTTGTCGTAATTGGTCTTGTCTTGAGTATATAAAATATTGGTTATTTTTCTAAACTGGTGTGGTGTCCGTTTGTAGTGCTTACACTGTATTACTGTTGGTTATGTGCAAATGCTTTACACACTGCCTCTGAATTAAGCCTGACTGCTCGTGCCAAGCTACCACGAGGGTGAGCAGGGGTTACTTCACGAGTGTAACACCCTTACCCTGACTAGGAAGAAGGGTCCCTACTTGGACAAAGGTGCAAGCCCTTGCCAACTAGAGATCCCATTTCTAACAACCTCTCTCAGTATTTTGCAATCTTGGGGAATTCCCATGCTAGGTGTATAAATTTGGCATTTGATTCCAATGCATCATGCTAGTGGAAAGGTTGAATTTCCTGGCCTTCAGGGTATGTATGTTTGGTGCATAAATTTAATATGAATTAGACACAGTCTGCCATTCGGAGGCAAGGAGCTAATCTGGTTGCAGCAGTATTACCAATCAGAGCTGTCTCCAGAATGGATTCCTATAGCGTTGTGGCCTGTTGTATTGCAACCGTGGTATCCGATTGTATAGCTGTGTGTAGTTGAGTGTCTTGATGAGGGAGTGTCGGCAGTAAGGATAAGGCCTCACAAAGGCATAGGTTTTTGAGGCAATGAGGAGTAACCAGCTTTACATGGTTCTCAAAGTCTATAGTATGTGAACACATCTAATGAAGTAGTATGAATTCTATCTGTAATTATGGTGTATTTTGGGAGTGTCTCATCATTGAACAGATCCCCTAACGTGTCCTCTTCCCAGGTCTGTATTCTGATTAAGATTGAGTACTCTGGTTAGTTGGGATATGGGATAATAATCTAAAGCTTGCTCTGGGACATATAGGATGGTGCTTGGTAATCGTTCCTGAGTCCCTCCCATGTGGCCTGTGTGTTGGCTATTGAGTTTATTTCAGTTCTAATGCATCTGGAGTCTGGGCAGTCAATGCAGTGAGAGAAGTAGAGTGTGCCTCTCGATGGCCAGAAGGTCCATGTTCAAAGGAGGGTGCACCGATTGATTAGCATATTGTTCCTATGCACAGAGATTGTACAACTCGAAGTCCAGGGTGGACATCCCACCTGTTCATATGATACGTACCAGTTGATTCTGGGCTGATTTCCTGCCCACTCTAATGTGATCATGTGAGATTGTAATGTTTTGAAAAATAGTTTTTTTAGAGAGCTAGGAATATTATACAATACGTATAATAGTTTAGGCAGGACAACCATTTTCATTAATGTGGTACTTTCCATGAGTGAACTCCAGCTTGCAGTCATGTGTCCGTGGTGCCAAGGAGAACATAGTAGACTTGTTCTATTTAAAGGAAATCATCATCATCATCATCTTTATTTGGTCCAAAAATATTACACCATAAAAGCATAATACAAATATACAACATAAATATAGAAGATAAAATGCTATTAAACCTGTTGCATATCATATTGACTCCTATATAAAAAGCAGAGTACCAATTGCATGTTAATCATCCTTCGTTCATAAAAAACAGTCCTTTCCATACCTACTTAAAAATCATCTGGAGGTAATATTCACTTATATTAATTAATAATGTTCTAAGTAGAAGATCGTGGAGCAACATACAGGAGGGTAAGAACCTCAAAGCTGGGCCCGCCATACGATCCTGTTGTGCTCGCGCGATCCAATACCTATTTGTTACAATGTATCTAAATCAATAGTAGTTAACATATCATAAAATTGATAAGACAGACTTCCTGGCATAGAGAACACTCCACAAAAAAAATGGCATTCTTGCACTAATGTCGATTGTTGATAAGGACGTCAGGAATAAATATGCTGGGCGGCATTGATAAAAATCTAAGTGCTTTAAATAACTTAATATGTAACGCTTCCTACATTTTCTATAAAATTTACAAAAGAGCACGACATGCATTGGCCTCTGTAATGAAGCATTATCGCAGGGACAATTCGATAGAGTGGGGGACCAATCATTTAATTCAGGAAACGTAACCATGTGATGAAAGGTGTCCATCCTAAAACAGGTTAAAACTTATCTGTGCTTTTGGTGTGGAACCTGCCTAAGATATAATTGCATATCGTAGCTAGTTAGAATTAGCTGATTTCTTTGGACAGAAGGTTTTACAAGTTCTGCGGACATCCTGTTATTCTCAAGGTGTGCTAAACAGTCAGCTTTTAGGTCTTTCCTGTTCAGTTTCACAAGGCTTTCAGGGTTATTAAAATATTCAGGGTGACCCAGATCCTTGCAAAAGCACTCTACATACTTTAACCAGGGAATTTGTGCATAATGAGTAGAATTTAGGCAGTCCCTGATGACAAGTTGATTTAAGACGGTATACTCAGATGTCCATACTTTGTGCCACAATAGGATCGGTTGAGTCTTAATTAGATCCGCAAGAAACGATAGTCCCAGCTCTGCATGACAAGCAAAGGTTAGTGCGGATTTGGGAGTAGGAAGTAGATAACTTAAAAATTCATTCTCCACTAATTGTATTGGCGTGCCGTTTACATGGCCCGATATGCCTGCCCCATATACTGCTTTGCTGACAAATTTTGCCTTATAGATGGTAAGCATTTTTCTCGGAGGGTTAGTACCCAATCTCAAAGCAACTTTATGTAAGGCCATACAGGCACTTCTAAAGCGAAGCGACCTTGTTTTGACAGCTTGACACCAAGAGCCACCTTTGTCAAATAACACGCCAAGATATGAGAACGTGTTGGTATATTCGATGGTAGTATCCTGGATTCTCATAGCTCTGGAGCTGCCTGATTTCCACCCACACTTCATTATGAAAGTCTTGGCCTGATTCATATGTAGGTCAAGATCCTGCATGTATTTGACAAAGTCATTGAGTACCAGCTGCATTGAAATTGGGGTGCGCGCCATCAGTATGGCGTCGTCAGCATAGAGAAGGGCGGGCAGAGGGCGGTGTCCCACCTGGGCCAGATCTTTCGGCTGTAGTACCAGGGCAGTACCCACGTTGTTAATATGAAGTGAGAACAAGAAAGGTGCAAGGACACAGCCCTGCCTCACCCCTCTTCCTATTCTGAATGACTGAGTGCATTCGCCGTGGGTTCCATATCTAATCCTAGCCTTGGCTCCTGAGTATAGGTCCCTTAAAAAATAAATTATCTGGGGGTCCACACCCATCTCACCCATATTTGCCCAGAGCTTGGAATGGTTAACACAATCAAAGGCGGAAGAAAGATCAACAAAACCCAAGTACAGGTTGCCGCCTTTGATCTTCGTGTACTTCCCTATGAGGATGGACAAATTAAGACTCTGTTCGATGGTCCCCACTACAGTATGAAACCCATAATGTAAATCGGTCAACACACCCTTGCAGTCAGCCCAATCTTGTAGTCTATTCAAGATTATTCAACAACTATTTTGACTACAGAGTCGAGCAATGAGATCAGCCTGTAACAGGCAGGGTTGTGTCGATCCCCTTTTTTGTAAATGGGTACTGTTATAGATTCCGCCCATGTTGGGAGAAATGCTGACATACAGCAGGCTTTTAAAACGATTGTTAAAATGGGCCCCCACAACGGAATGCCTTGTACAGATCTACCGGAATAGCATCAGGTCAAGGTGCTTTGCCCCCTTTGCTAGAGGTTATTGCCTCAATCACCCCATCTAAGGTAAATGGGGCAATAATTGGTAGCAGTTCGGTGTCTGTATTATCATCGTTGGTAGTAATATAGGGGGGGACTGTGCGGCATAAATAGCAGAGAAGTGTTTGATCCAATCATCCTCAGGGATTGCGACCACAATATCAGGACCAATACCTTCTCTCAGTGTGGTAGAATTTACTAACCTCCAGAATGTATTATTATCGTTTAGCCTACTTGCTTCGCACAGTGCAGCACAGGCCTCTTCTCTTAGCCTTATTTTCTGCTTTTTCAGGGCCTGTCTCTAATCAGATCTACACTGCTTAACCTCGTTTCTGTTCATGGGGTTTCTGTGGAGTGCCTCTTTAAGCTTCTTATTTGCCTTAGTGCAATATGTGTCGAACCAACCATATCTAATCCTCTTTGTTTTTGTTGTCGACTGTAGATTCTCTTTCACTGTCTTACTAGTAGCTATGAAGGAGTTAATGATGTCTATTGGATGAGCACTGTCGTCAAGGCATATCTCAAAGGCTTCCCATGCGTCTCTGATTAATTTTCCGAGGAAGTCCTCTGGGGTGATCTTGTGCCAATGCAATGAAAAAACGTTAATAGTGGCTAGCTCTAGGTCACCACAGGGAGCCTTGACAGGGACATTATTATCTTTGATTAGTAGGGTCTTTGTTATTTGAACAGATTGAGGGTAGTGGTCACTTAATGGGATGGAGTGGGTTTTAAAATGAGAAACTTCAGGGCTCAAGTTGTTCTAGCTTAAAACGTAATCAATAATACTGGGGTTACTACACCCGTTAAAAGTACATTTAAAAGGCGCATATGGTATTGACATCTCATTAGAAAAAGATAAATCTAACATATACATCAATTCATTTACCTTGTCTCCATAACTATTATGTAAAAAATGCGTTTTACTTGAACCATCTAAATTATTCATACCGCATATTTTCTCAACCGGAGAACAGCACATTTGGATATTAAAATCACCCCCCCCCACACACACACACAATTGATAGCTTTTTTTTGTTAGTATTGTCTAATTTTTCCAGGCACTCATATAGGGTATTCAGATGGAACACCATATCTCCATTTTGGGAGTTGGTGTACAATTTCACCACAACCATCCTGGCCAAACCTGACCCTTCACATATGATCGCATGGTAGTAGGGGTTAGTTTGCCCTGTCTGGTTTAATGGATGGTAAGCTGTTAGAGGCGAAAATACATAAACCACCTTTAGGTCTACCATGATTCACCGGGACAGCAGGGACAAAAAATGTTCTAAAACCATTTATATGTATGGGTTCTGTTAGCCAAGTCTCCTGCAGACATATAAAATTCTACCTTGTTACGAAGTCTAACCATTCTTGTTTATTCATTTCATTCTTAAGCCCTGCCATGTTCCAAAACAGTAATCCAACACTGTCATCGGGCGAGTGGGGAGGACCTCCCTGCCTCCCCCCTCCCAGATGATTGGGTGCATTCGTTCCCAATTGACTCCTCTCCATTCCCTCATGACCCATCACTGGTGGTCAATCCATGTCCTCTAAATTTTCAAGGCCCTGAAATCTGTTAAAGGTTGGGGTGTTATAAGGCTGATGAAAAGGAGGTATTTGGGTACTTTGTGGTGTAGGCCGTTGGATGGGCCCCAATAAACCTGGTTGGTAGAAATAACCCAAAGGGAGTGCAGAGATCGAGTCTGGAGTAATATGGGATGGCCTAATTCTGTTTAGCACAGTCTCCACAAGTTTCGGTGTTTTAAAGGACATGACTATACAATCTCCTGGTAGTGATTTCTGTGATCTACCCACCCGTTTGATTCTTCTAGTCATCTTTAGGTCTGCAAATAGGTGTTCAGTTAGCCCTGATCTTACCCCCAGCAAATTTAAGGACTTATTTTTGAGAGAGGTCCAGGATTCAGTGGTCTTATGATTTAAAGGCGGGACATTTGCTAGAATTATAACATATGGGGTGGCAGCAGGTGGGAGATCTAGAAACTCAGTTGGGTGCAGAGACAAAGCATCTGTAGGAATTGGGGTGTTGTACGGAGGCAACGATCTAACCGGGATTGTCCCTTCTTTCCCTGATATGCCTAATTGATCCTGCGATGCAGAGCATTGTGCGGTGAATGTTCGTACATTGTTTGGTTGCCTCACTAGATTAGTTTCATTTGCATTACTGTTAGCCATCTCAATCCTCGTGGGCTCGTTTATTAATCGGGAATTCAATTTATCCAAGCAGGTCACACATTTTGCTTCAATATCAGTTAATCGTGTGTTGATACTTTCTACGCTGTTTCTCATAAATAGCTCAAGGGATTTAACAGCTGCACACAATGTATCCAATTTCCCAGTATATAGACCGTTGCTATGCTTAGACTGGTCGGGAATATCCATAGTTACTTTTTTGGCGGTTTTACATTGAGGCTTAGCCCTTTTGCTACTGGTAATCTCTTTATTTTGCATATTGGTTGTTGAACACATGTGTAGCTTTTTAATCCTTTTAGCCGGGAGTGGCGAATCTGATTTAGAGGAGTTAATGGTATCAGAAATATTCTGAATACACCCATTTACTTCTTTATCAGTTGGTAATACCATTCCGCTCTCTAAGCTTTGTGCTATAGCTGGGGGTGTCAGATTCTGTTCTCCACATACTAAGAGTGACTCTTCAACATTAGTAATCTGTTTTTCTATTGCACCCATGGCACCTGTTATAAACTTCAATAGTGAGGTCTGTGTATGTGTCTGTGCCTGATCTGGGGAACTGGGCTTTCCTTGCTCCGGTGGTAATTTCCTTTCCCCCATACTTAGTTTTCAGTAACCACTATTACAATCACAATAAATAATATATGTGCAGGACAGTAAATCGTTTTACAACCGTATACAATTCGTATAAAATCTATCACGATATAAAAGTTTAAGTTTAAAATGACACAATAAAGATAAAGATAATATCTGTCCCTTTGAATTTGTTCAGGCTTCCTGCCAGACCATTTAGCAGCAAATAATGTCAGTAGATTATCTTAGGCCAAGGCGGGGTACAAGGCACAAAAGTAATAACTTTTTTCACTAATCTGCTTTTGTGTCCACCACAATATATAGTCAACCCCAGAGTTATAAGACCAGTACGGATCTACAATAGTCTTATTCAGGTCTTTTCAACTGTCAGGAATATATAATAAAAGGTCTAGCCAAGTTCTTCACCCCAACATTAAACAGACAACATAGATTCCCAGCTCGTAGGGGAAGGGCGTCTTACAAAGGAAAGTACCTGCAACCTGCTGTCTACTTCACCAGGGGACCGCTTGATTGGCTGGTTGAAATTCACCTCCTCAGAACCCTCATTTACGACCAGTGAATGCCTAACTCAAAAGTGTTTCTCGGGGGCACCTTTGCAGGCAACCAAGAAGGGTGGCCCTGCCTCCTCCGGTCGATGATGGGCGCAGGCAGACCCATCCTTGGCCCAGGCTTTGCCCAGCGTGGCCCAGGCGTGCCTGTGTGCGTCCCGCGCTGCGGGAGCCCCGCCGTGAATTTGTGCGCCTCCTGGTGCACTCTGCTGCCGTCTTCGGCCCCAAGGGATGCTGGGCACTGTAGTCCTGTGGCCCAGGGAAGCGCGGTGGCAACAAGATCTGCAATAACGGGCGTCCCGCGCTGCGGGAGCCCTGCCACAAATTTGAGCGCCTTCTGGCATGCTCTGCTGCCGTCGTTGGCCCCAAGGGATGCTGTGCACTGTAGTCCTGTCGCCCAAGGAAGCGCGGTGGCAACAAGATCTTTAATAACAGACGTTAAAGGAAATCCCTGCCAGTGACTTGTAGATAGTAAATTCCCATATGACTGGACTGAGGTTACAAACTGGACTTTTCAAATAAAGGGTGATGTTGTCAGCTTATGAAGAATGAATTACATTCTGGGTACTGAATTGTAGGCCTGTATCAATATGCAGCTGTCTGATAGCACAAGTCAGTGGTTCAGAGGCAAGAGTATATAGTAGGGGTTACAGCGGACAACCTTGGCGGGTTCTCTTTTCTTTATCAATTGTGTCAGGTAGGAGTCCATTTAACTAAAATCAATTTTTGGCTTGGTATATAGCAAGCAAATCCATGTGGAAAATGTTGGTGAGATGCCCATCCTAGCTAGTACAGCAAAGAGAAACTCCCCCACTAGAAAGTCAAATGCTTTGGTGGCGTCAAGGAAGACTGCCACTGCTTCCATTACAGTGCTTAATTGATGAATCAGTACGTAAAGGGTATAGAAGTTATGAGTAGTCGATCTGCCTAGAATTAAGCCCACCTGGTAGGACCATGTTTGGTAGGAAGAGAAGCAGTCTATTTGCCAGAACCTTATGCAGTATTTTTACATGACTATTTATTAAAGAAAATGTTCTTTAAGAGTCACATTATGTAGGGGTTTTGCCTGGCTTTAATAATGTTACTAGTAGTGCCTCCCTGAGCGAGGGAGGAAGGGTGCTGGTTGTTAGTGCTTCATTGTGTGCCTGATGCAATCCTGGAGCTAGGTCTTTGGAGTAAGTGTTATAGAATTAACTAGGGAATTCTTCATTTCCAGGTGCTTTACAAGTTGGCAGGCCAGAAATGACTATGGCAATTTCATCTAGGATAATGTGAGTGGCAAGGAATTTTTGTTGAGCACTGGTCAGCCAAGCTAGTGCATGCAATACAGTCAAAATATTAAGTGTAATCAACATGGAGTGGAAAGATTTTAAACTTGTAGAGGGTTGCATAATGCACCGTGAATTCAGTGAGTATATCGCTATCCTTGAATAGCAGTTCGTGAGAACTTGAAAATTTCACGATCAAACTACCTGACATAACCAGAAACCTTTTTGTATGTCATGTAAATGTATAAATGCATGTGTAAGTCACTGTGCACTTTTTGCCTACATCTACACATTTTAGTGCCTCTGAGTCAGTTTAGATCATTGGTTACGCTTATGAGCTTAAATCATGCTTTAATATCTTTTCTACCATATCAATTTCACCTGATGGACTATTCAGGTCTCACATTGACACATGGATCATTGCAGTGTGCCTACATATAAAGAATGACAATCATGTATACATAAATGATGTACACAACATACCATGTGATTGTAAGTGGGACATATTCATGTGTCATCTTTTATGTAGTGTTTTCACCTTGTCCTTGTTTT
This sequence comes from Calotriton arnoldi, assembly GCA_963921515.1. Taxonomy (NCBI): domain Eukaryota; kingdom Metazoa; phylum Chordata; class Amphibia; order Caudata; family Salamandridae; genus Calotriton; species Calotriton arnoldi. Next base: position 1,997,513 of record CAWUFW010002195.1, on the reverse strand, counting down.
GAAGAGAGACACATAAAAATGTCATTTGCTGCCATACCATTGAATTACTATTGTGACATTCTGAATATTGACATTTTAAGAGGCCACCTTAACATGTCCCTTTTCCTTGTGTATTAATCAGTCATTCAAGGGAGCCTCAGCCTCCCTTGAGTGCACGATGACAATAGATCTCATTAATATGATTTGTGTGAAAGCGCTATCATTCATGGCTAACATTACAGAGACGGGATGCACTTTTCATGTAATCATATTGTTTGTGTGGGTAGAGCCATAAGGAAGTTGTTTTTAAACTTCACCAAGGAACAAATGTCTTCACAAAAATATGTTATGAGCTGGAAGTATGTAGAGTACATTCATGCCTCCAATTCTTTTTGTGATGCAAAATTGAGGTATGTCCTCAATGAAGCACTTGCCACATGCCAATGTGGCTGTACAAGGAAATGCAAGATGGTGCCATTTTTTGGTACTGTTAGTTTCCATAAGTTTTGATCCTTTTCAATCACCATGCATGTAAAAATTCAGCGTGTTGTAGAAACGTGGTTTTTTGTATACTTCAGTCCAGCACCCAAAATCCTTCCTAATCCTGTAGCTAATTTGCCATCCTGTATCCGATGTCTCCGGATGCCCATCTGCGGAAGCTGCAGAAGGTTTTGCCTATCTCGCCTACCTAGCCCTCACCCCTCTGCCACTCGTGGCCAATCCATGTGAAGGCCGGTACTTCAGATCAAGGGTAGGTCAGTTTAGTGGAGGGAAGTGGGGTGCCCATCAGTAGTGACATGAAAAAACACATGAGCAAAATATAATGAAAAGGAGAAAATTAGGTCAAGTTTATTCTACAATCTGTATCCTGGCTGCAGACTTTCCAGACAGTGAGCTACTACTGCTCTTGAACTGAAGTGGGTGAGATTTCAAATGCATTCTCAGGAATGAAAAAACCCATCTATTATTTAAAGAAATATGAATATATGTCACAAGTTTAGAGCTTCAGGAGCAATGTTCTGTTCCATGGTAAGTGAAACAATGTATGTCAAATTGATTTCGTTGCACTTTAGGATTATATGGGAGGAACTGCTGGACACTAAATTTGACGATTATGAATAAAATTAGATTTAGATGATTGATTATGAAGATTGAAAACTAGGAATGCAGGAAGAAGATTCTGCCTAGTAGACTCTAAGGGATTGTCATTAGCTCCACACCGCCAATTGTTTGTGGTCAGTCTCTCTAGCTCTGCAACCTAGTTGAGATGCCCAAACCCACACTGGGCTAATTGTGCAAATTGTACGATCATGGTTGACTAAATCTCACTGAGATTAAGTTTTTGGGGGAAAAGATGTTGGTAAAGTTAGTATGTAGGGGCACAGTCTTTGGAAAATTATATGGCATTGAAGGCACTTCAGAAGGCACAAAGTAACATGGTTAGTGGGGTCTCTAGTTGGCAGGGTTTTGCACCCTGTCCAACTAGGGATCCTCACTCTAGTTAGGGTAAGGGAATCAAACAGCTAAGATAACCCCTGCTCACCCCCTGGGTAGCTTAGCATGAGCAGTCAGGCTTTTCTCAGAAGCAATGTGTAAAGTATTTGCACACACACTCGCAGTAACACATTAAAAACACTACAAAATCCAAAATATCACTTTTAAAAGATTAAGCAAGTTTAGTCCCCAGAAATCAATAGATGTGTTAGTTTTAGCACAAAGTACATTAGATGCATCAAAAGTGAAAGACGGTGCAGGGCGCAGGGAAGGTGAGATGCCAGAAAAGCAAGCATTACGTTTGTTCCTTACTACACAGGGGAGGTGATGCGTCGGTCCCTTACTGGCAGAGGAGGTGATGCGTCAGTTCCTTACTGCTAGGCAGGGGAGGTGATGTGTCAGTTTCTTACTGGCTGTGGGGGGGGGGTGATGCACCAGTTCCTTACTGGCAGGGGGGATGATGCATCGGTTTCCCAACACGCAGCCTCGGATCCTTACCGCAATGCGGTGTCGATGAAGAATCGGTGTGCAAGGATGATGCGCTGAAAATCCAGATGCGCTGTATTGATGCGATAGTGGTGAAGCAGGCGCTACATTGAATTCACAGCTGCGAAGCAGGCGCTGCGCCGATTCCACAGCCGAGAAGCAGATGCTGCCTCGGAGTCGGAGTGGGAGCTACAGATGTCCGTGATACGGTGCTCGGGATTCACCCTGTTGCGATTCCCTGATGCACTACGATGGCAAGCTGGGGCCTGTGGTGAAAGCTGTGGTCAATGCGTCGAGTAGGAACCACACTTCAGTGCAGGCAGCGGCTATGCAGTGATTTTTTTCATCGATGTGTCGATAAAACAAGCTCTGAGAGTCGATGGGTGAATTTTCTCCTTAAGATCACTAGGTTATACTTCCAAGGGCCCAGGAATTGGATTTGGCACCACTTGGCAAGTCAGGACTCTCAGCAGAAGAGCCCAGGTACTGGCAGGTGAAGTCTTTGATGGCCCTGAGACTTCTTAACAGGTGGCAGGCACACACAACCCCTTGGAGAACCTTGGAAGTCTTCTGATTTTGGGGTGTCAGAGGTCCAATACTTATACCCCTTTCTGCTTTTGAAGCAGGCAAATTTCAAAGAAAAGTCTTGGTAGTGCACAAGACCCTACCTTTTCTTGACCTGGCTCCAGACACACTACAGGGGGGGTGGAGACAGCTTTGTGTGAGGACAGGCACAGCCCTATTCAGGTGTGAGTGACAACTCCTCCCACCGCTCTAGCTCAGGAATGCCCATCAGCCTGGTGATGGCCCATCAGGATCTGCAAGGCACACCTTAGCTCCCTTTGTGTGACTGTATAGAGTGAATGCACAAGAGCCCAACTGCCAATCCAGACGTGTATTCTAAAGACAGGCACAGAATGTTTAAGCAAGAAAATACCCACTTCCAAAAAATGCATTTCCAAAAATGCAATTTAAAAACGAACTTCACCAAAAGATGTCTTTTTAAATTGTGAGCTCAGATACCCCACACTCCAAATCTCTATCTGCTCCCAATGGGAAATTACACTCAAGAAATATTTCAAGGCAATCCCCATGTTACCCTATGGTAGAGAGAGTCCTTACAATAGTGCCAAAAAAAAAGCAGTATTTCACTATTAGGATATGTAAAGCACTTCAGTACATGCCCTACCTTTTAAATACACTGCACCCTGCCCATGGGGCTGCCTTAAGTCTACCTTAAGTGTGACTTACATGTAGTAAAAGGGAAGGTTTCGGCCTGGCAAGTGGGCACACTTGCCAGGTTGAAGTGGCAGTCTAAAATTGCACACACAGACACTGCAGTGGCAGGTCTGAGATACGTTTGCAGGGCTACACATGTGGGTGGCACAATCAGTGCTGCAGGCCCACTAGTAACCTTTGATTAACAGGGCCTGTGTGCACCTGGTACACTTTACTAGGGACTTACTAGTAGATCAAGTATGCCAATAATGGGTAAACTAATCACCAATATATTTTACACATGGAGCTATTGCAATTTAGCACTGCTCAGCAGTGGTAAAGTGCCCAGAGTCCTAGAACCAGCAAAAATGAAATGCAGCACACAGTCAAAAAACAGGATGTCAGAAGCAAAAAGACCGTGGAAATCATGCCAAACGATGGCAGGTCTAAGAGTTAGTCATCGCACCCGTGACACCCAAGCAATAGGTTATGCAAAAAAGAAGAGCAACACAACCTCTAAATTGTGACATAAATATCTAGAGGAAATGTCCAAAATAGTGCACAATAGGAAAGGCCTTGATCATGACAGGAAATACTTGAGAATGTGAGGATCCTTTTTGGAATCCATGGGAACTAACAGCTAGAATAGAAATACGGACCCTATTCACCAGGCATCCCAAAATGAGAAGACTGAAAATTCCTGTTCTTGGAAGCTGAACGAATATCGCTTTGGACTTGAAATGTGCCAGAAACAGAACATTTGGTGAGAGTGTGCCTATAGGAGATTTTAGCAAGATCCATTATTAACTTTAAGGGCCAGATGTACAAAGCATTTTTCCGGTCACAAACAGCCCAATTCAAGAAATCCAGCTGTTTGTGACCTGAAAAATGCTTTTTCAAATGTACAAAATGCAAAAGGCGATTTGAGGCCAGATTTGCAAACCATTTTTCTGGTGGCAAACAGCCCAATTTGCCGAATTGGTCCGTATGCAACCGGAATAATGCTTTTTGAAATGTACAAAATGTGATTCGTTAACTTGTTACGGAATTGCATTTTGCATTTGCGATTCAGTTTTTGGAAGAAGCGTTTTCAGGGCGTCCCTTCCAAATACCGAATCGGTATGGTATGTGTTGCAAAGTCATCCCGTGCCCTGGGCACCCCCCAAATTTTGCTGACTGGTACTGGTGGTAACTGACTCTGACTGATCCTGGGCTCTCCCTTATCAGGCCCAGGGCCAGTGCTACGCTGAAAGAGACACTTAGAATACAGTGAAAACACCTACATACACTAGGGTACACTATGGTTTGGGGTACCCCTGTGATTTGGCATGACCTACCCTATAAGTCCCTAGTACATAATAGGGAAGGGGGATTTAAACTACCTCTAACTCCCTAGTATATAATAGGGCATGGCAGTTTAGAGGCCAGCAGCCCTTTCTGCACTTGCATGTGTGCACTGCTGAAGCCTGAGGTCAGTTTAAAAGTACCTCTGTGGTGCAGGACTGCTTTTATAAAGTATATTGTGCCCAAACTCGACTTTGGTGTTTGGGGCACTTAAAAATGGATAACTTACATTGTTTGGGCATATTAGGTGCCCCCAGGGTCTCCCTTAGGTGTCCCAGGGGTTGGGGGGGTCAGGTATTTTTTAAGTAGGAACCTTATAAAAATGAGTTTTATATGCCCTGGCTTAAGTGAAATTGCACATTTCACTCCCCACATTGTGATAAAGTGCTGCACAAACTCGACTTTGGTGCTAGGAGCACTGTGGAGGGGTTGTATGATGTTACAACACATGCCATTACCCCACATGCTGTTGCAATGCAAATCTTTACCCCGACTTGCTGTCGGGGGTGCGCTCGAAGTTGGAATAGTATAATTTACTATTCTAACTCCAGTGTGTGCAACAGTAGGGAAGGTGTTGGAGTTAAATCCAACACCTTCTACCCCCTGCAACAAGCCTTTCGCATTGCAACGGCATGCGGGGTAATGGCATGCGTTGTAACGTATGCAGTGTAATGGTTGTTTCCCCTGTGGAGGGAGGATCTGCAATATTTCTACATATTTAGAACCCCTAAAGATATAGTTAGAGTACGTATAAAATATGTTTTTATAAACCCTGTTGCTGGAAAAATGGGCCAAGTCATTTATGCCATTGCAAATCCCCTGCCACATAGGTTAACATGGCAAGACGTTATTAACTAATAGATCCTGCTAGGAGAATGATAAAAATAGTATTCAAAGACTTCCCAAAATGGTATTAATAAATCCAACAATATGATATTGTTGAATTTCTCCTAAAATGTACAGACAAGAAGTTATAAGACTTTCTTGTCTGTAAGCCCAGATTCAGCCTTCCAGTGGTCTGTCCTGATTGGGCAGAGTTAAGTGGATTAGCCAGGCTCCTTTGAAGAAGTGATAAAGAGCCCCTGGGGTTAACCAGCTCTGCTGGGAGGGCAGTGTTCTGTTACACAGGAATGCCAGAGCAGGGGGAGGAATCGTAAACCATGGACTTCAATGGGAGGGGAAGACACCAGTGTCATTTACAACTCTACTCTTTTGAACCCAGCCAGATGCTAGGCTTAAGGAAGGAATGAGCAGATGCAAGGGGGAGAGACTATGGAGATTAGCCATCCTAGGGGTGTGTTTAGCCAGCTCGTCTCTGCCTGCTGGAAAATCAGCCATGATGAATTTGGAAGATTGGTGCACTCTGGGACAAAATAGTGCCACACTCTGAAGGAAGTGGTCATATCTTGAAGCGGTACCCTGACCCCCATTGGACAGGAGTGCCCTCCTGCTTGTCCCAGAGACCTTGCAATAAGTATCTGAGAGGGGCAGAGCCTCTCAGATCTGCTGCTTGAAACCTAAGAGAGCAAGAAGGGCCATGCTTTTGATGTGCAATCACTAAGGCCTGCATTCTGAAGATTGCGCCTTCTGCACCATATGGAACTACAGCACTGTAGACTACCTTGCTGTAAAAGGACTAAAGAGTGGACTCCCTGCAAGCTACAGGTTAACAGAGCTCACCTGGAACATCACCACCGAGAATCCTCAACCTGGAGCACTACCAGTGGATTTGTAAGGGTTTTGTCCAAGTGGGAACTGAAGTCCTCAACTCTCAAAGACCATCTTGGGGCTACCAGACCCTTAGAGTGAGTTTGAGACACTTTGGGACCCTTTGGTGAAGTTCAGGAAGAAGTTAAAGAAGTTTGGAGCAACTTTGGGAAAAAGCTCCATAAGTGGACCGACTCAACCTGGCCAGCCAAGCCGCCTGCCTTCAACCGCAAGTCGGCCTGCCGTCTAGGTTCGTCCCGCTGAAAAGCTCAGTTGGTCTGACTTCCAGAATTTGATCGGGAGTAGGCGAAATCCGAGGCTGGCGAACCCTCACCGAATCCGGCCTGGTGAAGAGCATCGAGAGACCCCGCACGAAAAAACTCTGTAAAAGTTTCTAAGTCCGAACGAAGACTAGGTGACCGGGAGCAAGCACGAGAGCCAAGCCGCCTGCCTTCAACCGCGAGTCATCCTGGATCCTTGGTTCATCCCTCTGGAATGCTCCGGAGGTCGGACTTCCATAAGTTTGACCGAGAGCTCGTCGCAAGGCAATCTGGTGAACCCTCACCGAATCCGGACTGGCTGAGAGCTTCGAGAGACCCCGGGAAGAAAAGCTCCAGAAAAGTTTCGAAGTGAGAGGTAAAAACTTTGACCGAAACCTACAGCGAGGGGTAGCCGTGCAGGGTTCCATCACGGTCAGCCTGAAACTTTGACTTTGGCCTGGTCTAGCACGACCAGATGTCCCGATAAGGAGCTATAGGTTTCTATGTGCTATATAATGCTAAATCTTTAAAAGTTCATATCTCCGGTCCCCTACATGGGATTCTTGTCGTTTTGGTGTCATTTTAAAGATATAAACATTTCCTATTTTTATAAGTTGGTTTTGGATTTTTATTGTGCATTGTGACTTAATTATTTACAGAATTGGTATTTTTAAATGCTTTACATACCTGTGTTTGAAGTTAAGCCTGCCTCCTCGCAGCCAAGCTACCAAGGGTTGAGCATGGGAATAATTTTCTAGACCTATTCTGAGCCCTATACTGTGTTAGTGGCCTTATTGCCAGCGGCAGATATACATTTGTCCCTACTAATAATCCACTTTCCAACAGTATGTATTACTGTTTTGCCACCGAATTCCAGTCGCAAAATAGTAATACTTTACCACCGGTTTAAAACTAAACCATTCACAATGAAAATTGAAAATGTAATTAAAAATATTTTTTAAGAGCGGACAGTGGACAGCGGACCACTGCCTACTCTTAAAAAAACAAAACTGCAAAGTTTAATTTTTCTTTTTTAAATGCATCCCGTTTTTCTGTAAGGAAAACAGGCTGCATTAAAAAAAAAAAAGATAGTTTTTTCAAAAAAAAATCACAGATATAGTGACATCAGCAGACCACCATCCCTCTGATGGCTGCAATTCCTAATGGGTCACAAATTGTGACCTACCTCATTAATATACATGGGGAAGGTCTATTTGCAACCCACTAGAAATCACTAATGAAACTCAAAAAGTTTCATACATTAGGAATACTGATTTCCTAATTGGAATTCGTAGAGAATCTCAATTAGGAAATCGGCATTCCGAATGTTAGCACATCTAGCCCTTAGTAACTTGTTACCGAATTGCATTTTGCATTTGCAATTCGGTATTTGGGAGGGGTGTGTTTAGGGCGTCCCTTCCAAATACCAAATTGGTATGGTATGCATTACTGTTTTGTGACCGAATTCCAGTTGAAAAAAAACAGTAATACTTTACCACCAGTTTAAAACTGGTGGTAACCCATCATCATCATCATAAAGACTTTATTCGATTTCAAGAAATTATTAAAGCATACTGTACATACTTGAATAAAATACTGCAACAACACAGAGCTGTTTAACAATTAATAGGTTAAAATCACATTACCAAAGGCTGAGACCTCAAGTTGTTTATCGTCAATGGTAGACCATGAAAGTGCCATGTGCATTTTACAGAGTGCAAAAATGCAATAATCCTTTCATCAATTTATTAGTCACATGACAACTGTTAGCCATATCGTTTTCTTATTGAAAGTACCCCCCTTTAAAAATTAAGAACCACATAGCAGATTTCATGTGACTTCAATGAACAGAGGAGCAAACAGGTTGTTCTTGCAGATCATTATAGAGGTAAAAAAAAATTGTAAAAAGTGTACAGTGAATTGATTAGTAACCCAATCGCAAAAGGGAAGTGGGACCCTTTCCCATTTGAAATTATAAATAATAATATTTTTTAAGAGTAGGCAGTGGTTTCATGGACCACTACCTACTCTTAAAAAATGAAACGTCAAGATTTCATTTTTTTTTAGTTTTTAAATGCATCCTGTTTTCATTTAAGGAAAAGGGCTGCATTTAAAAAAATCGCTTTATTGAAAATCAGTCACGGACATGGTGGTCCTCAGCAGGCCACCGTCCCTGTAATGGCTGTGATTCCTCACGGGTCGCAAACTGCGGCCCACCCCATTAATATTCATGAGGGAGGTCGATTTGCGACCCACAAGGAATCCCTAAATGAAACTCAATGAGTTTCATACATTAGGAATACCGATTTCCTAATTGCAATTCGGGGAGAATCGCAATTAGGAAATCGGTATTCCAAATGTTTGCACATCTGGCCCTTAGTCTCATTCTGACTGTCATTAAAATTATAAATTCGAGTTCAAACAGTGTTCATGCTTGGTTTTACAATCTTTGTTTGCACAAATTGCGTTCAGATGCACATGCAAAACAGTGTGTAATGAGGATAACATGCTGGAAAACTGGCTACAAAAGGATGTTTCTGCAAGCCATTCCCCATTGCTCTGAGGAAAACCTGAAATGAGGCGCAAAAACCACACGAAAGCGTTACTTCCCAGGCCAGTTGTGTACCCAACCCCAACATGGCAATCCTATCGTAACCCTGAATGACCTGAGGTGGCCTTCTGACTCTGCTGTCAGAATCGAATTCTCGTGGCCACCTGAACCCGTGCCTACCAAACATTACATATGTTATTCATTATTTTAGTTGCCAAGGAAAAGTATATCACATTGATTATGCTGTGCTAACTATATCCTATTTATCTTCTCTTCATTGCCTTTCTCTTTATTTCTTTTCTTGTTTTCCCTCTCTTTATTGTTCATTGTTATTTAGGTTGCATTTTACTGTATATGGATCAACTTTAGTAATAGTTATTACATTGAAATTTTTGTGGATTAAAATAAATCCTCAATAAAAAGTGTTCAGAATGAAATATTGGGTTACAATCTAGACCACTTATGGCAACTCTAAAGTACAAAACCCATAAAATGAGGAACAGTCGGTAACAAAAGGACATATTGGCTTGCTGTTCTTCAAAGCTGTATTGTCCTAACATTGTCCTAATATGCTATTGACATACACCAAGTGTTCATGTATAGCATTAAAAAAAGGACATTTAACTTCGATTTGTGTCAGAGTTGGACATTCATCTTGGCACCAGCTCTGCCCAGAATCAAAAGCAGAATAGTTCGAGCACAAGGCTCTGAAGAAGGTAAAAAAAGGTGTTGCTGTGGACACATTTCTCTGTGTCAAAACATAAAAACAAGCGTATGATTTTCACTCGGATTTCTCACCTCTGTACAATTTTCTAAGTAATATATCATCATGGAAGTTACCAGCAGCATGAGTATTCCCTTTACAGCTGTTCTTTTGGCTTCACTGATTTCTCTAGGCTTACCAGATGAAGATGAAAGCGTTCAGTTACCTACCAGCAACATGGCCAGCACATCAATTGAAAGAAACAAAGATAGCCACAAGAGCCAGGTATGTGCCAAACATCTGTTCTTTAGGATCATCCCCAATTATTAACTGAGTGAAAATCTTCATACACAGTAAAAACAGCAAAGAGGCATAGGTTTACAATCTCATCGACAGAAAACGTACAAACTGCCGTGGAAAGATCAAACATTAGCTGATTGTATTAAGTTCTTTAAGGTACTGGGAATAATATAATATTTGAGTATTGTATCAGACCGATATTGAAATTGGGCAATGTGTAATTATTGACATATCTTCTTTTTGGATGATATATTTCAAGCTAAAATAATTTCAAATCAAAAACATCGAGATGTCAAATGAATCTACTGTACTGCGCATAGCTATACATTTCTTCGAAATACATTTAAAGATGGCTACAGAGTTAGGGTCTTATTATGACTTTGTTGGTGTGTCAGTGGGCTGCCATGCCAGCGCCCGGCTGCCACACCACTAAAGCCATATTGAGACTGCCTGCTGGATTCCGACTGGAATCTAGGTCGGGTGGTCCTGCGGCAGCTTGCCCACGGTGGTGCAGTGCTAAGGCTCATTCGTGAGCCTTAGCAAGGCACTGCAATGGCAATGCCATTGCTCGTTCCTGCAGGGCATGGACTATCAAGTCTATTCCCTGCAGGAGCTGGGGATGCATTCATTCAGGGGGGCACATCTTGTGCCCCCCCCCCTGCATGCATCCCCTGGCGCAGAGAGCAACAGGGGGCCCTGTAGGGCCCCCTATGTTTCCTCAAAGCCACACTTTTAATGGCGGGATCACCGCCATGAAAACAGTGACAGTGAGAAAACTCCTAATATGCTGGTGGTGCCGCAGTGGCACCACCAGCATATTAGGGACCTCAGTAGGCTGCAAGACCGCCAGGGATCACAGATCCCTGGCAGCAGCGGCGGTCCCAGGGCAATCCGACCGCCCTACTTGTAATAGAGCAGTCGGGCCACCAGTGCGGCGGCAGCCCCACCTCCACAATCGGACTGCCAAACTCATAATACGGTCTTTAGTGTTGTGTATTTGTCCACGTGTGTGTGTGCTTGCGTGTGAGAATCCAGAGGAAGACGCTCAACACCCATTTATTCTAAAAGGGAGAGCTGCCCAGCTTATAAAAATGGATCCCAGCCCCCAACAGGAACGCGGCATCAAAAAAATCTGTATTGTGAGACTTTTGCAGAGGTCAGAAAATCCCGAAAAAAAGTGCACCCAGAAAATCTGAGAAGGGTGACTGATAAGGCTCTTGCAGGGGAGCAGGATAATCGAGGATTAAAGTCTACTCTACTTTTGGGGGCGTGAGGGTTCTGAAAAGAGAGGGAGAGCTGGAGAGCAGGGAAAATCACGAGGCAGGCAGGTTCCAGAGAATTAGGGGGAGTATGGAGGATTCACCCCATTAAAACCACACAGACCCGAATCATCAAAGGGAAATCTGACCTTCCATGCGACTGTTTCAAAAAGATGAAGAATCCTTGTCATAATAGGTATTGAAATGAGGAACAATTGACAGTAATCACTACAAATAAAAATATAGCACCAAAAATAACTCATGTGCCTATGTAATCAACTTTACATCCTGTACATATTTCAAAGCAGAATGTATGCATCAGCATTTGGCTTCACAAACCGAAGTGCCACATTTTTCTGCCCACAAGCCACTCCTTCCTTAAAACGTATGCTAGCTAGCATCCATTACTAAGATCTGTTCTCGATTGTTTAAGCACATTGAACTCAACAGAATGTACTTAGGGAGAATGAATAAAACTAACACTCATCTTAACGTGTTGGAAAGAAGCATGGAGGCGAATGCTTATTTTACTATACTTGTGTTTTAAAATACAGCAATCCGTAAGCAATATGCTAACACATTCGCAGTGTGAACGAAAATAAAGGTGGTGAGTGTGGTGACTGGTGTGGCTGGATTAAATAGTTGTGGTATAGGGAAGGGTAACCAGATATCACCCTTGAGCATGCTTTGGTAAATTCCATGGTAACGGACTCTACTTTTAGAGCTGTTTCATTCTTCATCCCCCGTAAACCCCAGGTGAAGGTGCAGTACTGGACAGCTCAGTTCTATATACCTAGCATTGTTAGGCCACAACTTCTTCTAACCATGCATATGCTGTCTTTCAAAGGAGTGGTAAATGTGAAAAGCAAGCATTTAGCAGTTACATTGTGATTTTATTGTAAAAAAAAGTGTTTCCAAACTTCAGAGGCATCTCTTGGGAAACTGCATGAGGCGGGGTTGAGAGCTTCATTTATACAGCCACATGAAACCAGATGATACGCACAGTGTTTCAGATTATACCTAGTGTTCCAACAATATCCTGCACCATGGGGAATCCCAAGCCACACAAGCATCTAATACAATCACTCACTCATTTATTTATTTATATGTTAGTGTTTTGTGAAAACGTCACTTATGACTACTTCAGAGCCCGTCTCACAAAAAGAAACAAGAAACTAGGGTTACTAACTGGTGAAAAGCAGATAGAAAGGCAAAGTTCAAAGAAATGCAAAGGAAATCCTCTTACATGAAATACTGTGATCACTGAACCACCTGACGCCTTTAGTCAAATGCCTACTAATGTGGTTCTGCATTCAACGGTTTCCTGAATGATAATTAGTTTGTTTCTGTCCTCAGTACCAGGTCAATTGTATTCCAGAATATGCGTTCGTGAACTCCTAGTACTCAACCACTGTGTTTTTGATGTTTGGAGAATCATTGGTAAATCCACAGACAGGTGGCGGACGGAAGAGACCTGGTGGCAATGGGGTGGTTGTAATTGTATTTACACAGATTCTGTGTTGCAGTAGACCTTGTGGGTGATGAAGATAGTATTAAATTAAAACTTCGGTACCAATGGGGGTCAGAGGAAGTATTTAAAGGCTGGTTTCATTTGGTCGTATTTTGGCATTTTAAACACATCCTGACAGCTTCGTTTTTAGAAGCTGTGTGACTTGAATGTGGGCCGGTTTGGTAAGAATGCTCTATTACTTACCGGTAATCTTCACTACTCCGGGTCCCGTTGTCCTCGTCCCATTCATTAACAAAGTGGAGATAATCATCTCCCGACAGAAAAAAAGACCAGAGGAATGCTGGGACCCTAATCCTACCCCTCCCACCGGGAGTACAGAAGCAGTACTTACCCAGCATTCCGCCTGAACAACCAAGTCCACACAGGAAGGCCGTCCGGGAGGGAGGGAGGGGCGTATGAATGGGACGAGGACAACGGGACCCGGAGTAATGAAGATTACCGGTAAGTAATAGAGCATTACCCTCAGGTCCCTTATGTCCTCGTCCCATTCATTAACAAAGTGGAGAATACCAAAGCAGAAACCCTGCCTTCCAAACCCACAAGCGCACCCAGGAAACCACACCAAACGCAGCTACCCAAGGGAAGCAAAAAGGAGGGAACCGCAGGAAGCAACCGGCCAGCAACCTAGAACAGGACAGCAGGGACACAAACAAGGACCGGAAAGCCAAGAAAAACAGAAGGCCAGAGCCACAACAAGGAGGCCGCCAACCAGAGAAACCGGAAACAGAGCAACCAGGCCAAAAACCCAACAGGACACGGCCAAGGGAACCCACCGGACAAGGCCGACCAGCCCAGAACCACCAGGAAGGCCCACAGGACCCGGCAGCAGCACAGACACCGAGCAAACCCCAACCACCCCGGAGAAGGCAAAAGAAAAGAAGCCAAGGCCGGCCAACAGGGCGCCGGCACAAGCATCCAGACCAACAAGGAAGGAGGGAAGCACAGGCCAGGCAGCGGCCCCCCCAAACCGAACGACCCGGCCCCCAGAGGGCAAAGCCCCCGAAACCCCGCAGAGGAGGCCCAGGCCCCAGGAAAGAACGGCCAGCACCACCAGGGCCGCCAAACGACAACCACCAAACACCCAGCACAGAAGGAGGAGCCACAGCGAGAGCCCAGGAGCAGGCCAGGAGCCAGACCCCAACCAAACCGAGATGGACAGGGAACGAGCCAGAGACCAGAAACCCCAGAAGGCCAAAAGCCCCACAGGAAGGAGGCCGCAAACCGAACCAGGACTGGACACGAAACCCCAGAGCAGCAGAGGAGGGCAACCCCAAAGGCCACAGGCCAGAGACGCCCCCAGAAAGACCCAGCAGACAGCCGACCAAACAACAGAGAGGTCAGCAAAGACCGGAAACCAACAACCCGGAACCGCACCGGCAAAGCAAGGGCGGGGACAGGGCCAATGGCCAGAACCCCAAAACCCCCAACCCCAAAGGGAGGGAAAAGAGGCAGGGTGCAAGCCCAGGGCAACCGGAAACCGCAGGCAGACCCCAAACCAGGAACCAACCAGGCACGACCCCGCCGAACCCCAGAGAGCAGGCAAGAACAGGAGCCAACAGGGCGGAGGACCAGAGAGGAAACAAAAGCCAGGGCAGAAGCCAAAGGACCACACAGGCACACAACACCCAGGCCTAGCACGCAGCAAGGGCAGGAGCAGCGGAGAAGACCCCAGGGCGCACAGCACCTCCGACCAGGAACCAACCAGACCCGACCCCAGCCAACGCCGGAGAGGAGACAAGAACAGGAGCCAACAGGGACGAAAGACAACAGGGCAAAAAACAACCACAACCAGGGAAACAAACGCAAAAGGAACCAGGAAACCAGGACCGAAGCCAAGCAACCTGCCGACTCAGGAGGACCCCCAGGCCCAACCAGTCCCCGGAAGGAGCCCACGCAGGGCACAGGCCGAAGCAAAGGGCAGGGAGGCCGTCGGAGACCCCCAGCACAGAACCGCCGGACCACACAGAAGGCCGGAAGAAAACAAACAGAGGCAACCGCCAAAGCGGAAACCGGAGGAAGCAGAGAAGCCAGAGGCACAAGGAGCACCAGACCCCGGACAACCAGCAGCAAGGAGGGCAGACCCCCACAGAGGCAAGACGAACACCACAGAACTGCACCCCAACAAGAGAAGGGGGGGCACACTGGAAGCAGAGCCCGGGGAAGCAAGGGAAGACAGGAGCAAGCCAGGACACTGGAACCAGGAAAAAAGAACCGGGAACGCCAGGCAAAACACACCCCAGAACCGGCAGAGAAGCGACAGCACAGCCAGCAAACCAAGGAGGCACAGCCAGGGGCCACGCCGAACCAGCATGAAGCCGGCAGACCAGGAGCAACAGGAGGCAACCCCGGACACGCCCACCCAGAAGCACCAAACACCAGGACCCCACACAGGCCCGAACAAGGCAGCCGCAGCCCAGGGGCAAGAGGGACCAACGAAGAAGAAGAAGCACCGAGGCAAAGGGGGGAAACCCGAAGCCCAACAGCACACAATGGTAGCCCCAGGACCAGGGAGAAAACACGGACACCCAACCAGAGGCGAACCAAGCCCGGGAAGAGAACTGTCGGCAGGAGCAGGCCCAGAAGGGCACACCAGGGCACGGCCCGAAACCACCGCAGCGCCACGCCAGGAAACCCAGAGAGCGCACAGGCAAGGACGCAGGGCCGAAGAAGGCGACCAACAGGCACCGAAAAACACACAGGAGCAGGAAAGCCCCAGCGGACCCCCAGCCAGACACCAGCCAGGCCCGACCCCAGCCCACGACGGGGACCAGATGAGACCAGGACCCCCAAGGAGCAACTGCCCCGGGAGCCCAGATGGACCCCCAACAGGGAGAACCGCAGCAGAGAAGAGGGGAAAACAGGCGCCAACGACCAGGACACAGCAGCAGCAAAAGACAGCCAAGCCCAAACAGCAGCAGCACGAACCCCGGACCCCCAGGGACCACCGGAAAGGAAACTAAAGAGGCGAACCACAACAGGGAACGCACCCCCGGGGGGGAATGGGAAAAGAACAACCCCCAGCCCAAGGTGTGCCATCACGCTTGGGCAGGAGGAAGAAACAGCCCGGGTGCCAGGCACACCGGGGGCAGAAAAAGACCAACCCACAGCCAGGCCGCGAGAGGGCCGGAGCAACAAGGCCCCCAACGGACAACCAGGGGCAGACCCCAAGGCGTACCGCAAATGCAAAGGAAGAGCAGGAGCCCAACCACCCCAGCAAGAAAAAAACGAAGCAAGCCACAGCACCCGGCAGGCCCGACAGACACCCAACCAAGACCGAGCAGCACTGCCGGCGGAACCAGGAGGGGGCGGCCAGGACCACCCACCGAAGCAAGCCAAAGGCAAGCACAGGAAAACAGGGAGAGGCGCAGCAGCAGCAGGGGAACACAAGGACAACACCCAGGAAACCACAGAAGCCAGGAACAGCGCAAAGAGAGAGCCAGAGCCAGGAGCAACCAAAGACAGCAGCACCCAGCATGGAAGAGGCAAGCGGCCGGAGACAGCACCAGCCAGCCAGCTCACACGAAGCAATCCACGCACACAGGAGGCCCCGGATCAAAGACCGGCAGCCCCACGCCACACGAAGCCCCAGGCCGCACAAGACCCAAACCGGGAGCACACACTGGGCACAGCAGGGGTCACAACAGAGGCCGCGGAACAGAACCCCACAGGCCTCAGGACCAACCGCCAGGGACAGCGCGAGGAGCAGGACACCAGCACACTGACCCAAAAACAGACCGGCAGAGAGAGGGCCGAAAGAAGTGCAAAAGGAGAACAGCACAGCCGCAAAGGAGGCAGCACGAGTGAAAGACACAGCCCAGCGCACACCAACCCTGAAACAACAGGGAGGCCAGCCCACAGAACGGGACGGCGGCAGGCAAAGAGCGAGAACCGGACCCGAAGGCAGCGGGGGCAGAGCGCTGCACAGAGCACCAGGCACGACACATGGAAGCACCAGAGAGGAACCAGGCGCAGCCCACGGGAACCAGGAGAGGAAGCGAACACCACACCCCACCCGAAAGAAGGAGCAGCCCCAAAGAGACTCAGCAAAGCCGAACAGGAACCGGGAACCCCCGTGCACAGACCCCCGACCAGCCACGCAGAAGCACAGGAAGCAGAGGCGACCCCAAAGAGAGACGGAACTGCACACAGGGAATCGGAAGACGAAGTGAACCCACAGCACACCCAAGTGGGGCACACGTCACATCCGAACCGGCCGGCCAGGAGGGACCAGAGCCCGTAGCACAGGCAAGGCTGCCCGCGAACGGGCGGGCAGACACACGGACCCTGCACGCCCAAGGCCAGACCACAGGACCCCCACCCGCAACGCCCTGAGGAGAAGGGCCGCGCAGGCACACCACAGAGGAGCGGGGCAGAAGGAGCACAGGGAACGGCAAGCCCGAGCCCGGCAGGACCACACCATGCAGGAGCAAGACGAGCTACGGACACAGCTGCACCATCCGGGGACGTCCACACACAGGCAGGCGCAGAACAGGAACCTCGCGCGGACCCAGGCCACCACAAGCGCCGCGGCCGGCAGCCAAGGCACGCACATCCCCCACCTGCAACAGCAAAAAGAACACAACAGTGGGAACAGAAAAAATCCGCCAAGCGGAACTCACCGGGAGTGGGGGCCACACCAAGAACAAGGCCCCCACACCAACAGCCAGCCCAGGAAACATCAGGAACACTGCAAGTGTGGCACGGCACCCACCCGGCCAGGCCCCAGGAAGACCAGCACGCGACCCGGAAGGAACCGGGAAGCCAGCACCAGCCGCAAAGGGCCGGGCGGCAAGGCAGGGCCGGCTGTGAACAGCAACTGTCTCCCCGCAAGCCCGGCAGGCCAGGAGATAGACCAGGAAACCCCGCGCCCGCACAACCAGGCAGCCGGGCGGGGGGAAGGAGAGAAGAACGCCACTCCAGCCCAGCAGGAGCAGCACCAGCACACCACGTCCATCCTGTCGACAGACAGAAAAAAAGAACAGGCTGGGTAAGTACTGCTTATGTACTCCCAGCATTCCTCTGGTCTTTTTTTCTGTCGGGAGGTGGTTATCTCCACTTTGTTAATGAATGGGACGAGGACATAAGGGACCTGGGGATAATTAATTCATCACAAGCATGAACTACACAATTCAATATCCACTGCTCACAACGTGTACGAAGGACATTCAACCACAGAACTGCATGGCCAGTTAAAACAAGGCTTTTTCATTGTGTAATATACTCCCAGTACGAAGATATGTACTATTCTGGCCATGTGACTTGGAGGCATGCAATGTATTTGCTGAGTATTTTAAGATGCACGTGTGCAGTTTAGTGGTATTACCTGGTTAGTGTTGTGGAAGTGAAGCTAGCCCCATTTGTAATTAAATAAAAATGGCATTCTTTCTTTTAAATTGAATCTTGCACAGCCATCAACCCAGATCTCCGTTAATGCGGAAGAAGGGGACACGTGCTTCACTACCCATCACGAGAGCACTTGTAGCACTGTCAATATACACAAACATGACAAATATGGCAGTTGTTAGCTAGGATGGGAAGGGCTCCGATTATTTTGTTCCCATGAAAAAATATGGGAAATATGTGGCAAAACATACTCCAAATTAAGCAACACTAAACAATTGCTTTGCAATTATTTAGGTTAACTGGACACACAATAAAAGTAAGTTGTTGTCAATTAGTGTAAAATTAGTGACCAGCAATTACCCCCTAATAATTAGTCGAACATGACCACAAAATAAGTGATCAGCATGTTTTCCAAAGTTGGCAAGCAGCAGTTTCCCTAAAGTATGGGATGCTTTCTTACCGTCAATTGTACATATTGTCTTTATTTGTTTCCTATCAGTTGCCCATCTTTTCCTTTTTTCTCCTTTTACCCTAACCGTCCAGATAGTAGGAGCATTTATCCTTTATTTGACAATAGAGATCAATGAATTATGACGCATGCTCTAGACTATTTGAACAACTGTTTTCCCCTTTCAAGTCAATATTTACTTAAATGTGTTCTTTTCTATCCCGAGAGAGATAATTAATTAACATACATAGAACCAAAAAAAACCATTTGTTTTATTTTTTGTAGCCCTCCATACAAGATAATAGTATGCCAGATTGTTCTACCATAGGAAAGATAAACCTCACTTTTACTATGGGTTGTGACTAAGCTCTCACAAAGTGAGCTCAATAGAGTTTCTATTAATTAAATTTGGTTCTGACGGGAATTCTGAGCTTACCTTTGGCAGCTTAACCCACGCAACAAAAACGTTCTAAGAGAAAAATGCATATGGTAGATGAACATCATCACCAAACCAATGTTACAGTAAAGAAATCAAAACAAAATTCCCAAACGATAATAGCTAAAAAGAACAAAATATAATGATGAATGGGGCGCAAAAATATAGTAAATCGACTGTAGGTATTCGGAGTTATTACCTTTTCACTGCCATTATAATGTATAAATGTCTCATAAAATCCTTAGGAATGCATAGAATCGTTGGCAGTGCAAGAATTAAAAACGTGAACTGGAATGCTTTTAAATCATAATCAGTCTTTGGACGTAAATTAAAAACACCACAGGTCTGTCTGTGTTTCTCAAAAAAGAGCAACAAGAGGGCAGCAGAATATTCATTTTAGGTTTTGGCTTCAGGCAGCAGCAGTTAGTCTGCATATGAATTGTTTCCAGTGTTTTAAAATGTACATAGAATGGCCTTTGGATCCAACTAGACGAAGACTACTATCTAACCTCATTCTATGTCTATTTGATGAATCATTTCGCCTTTCAGAAAGTGATTCCATTGGAATGCATGAGGGACTAGTTTGCATCTGAAAAGTACTCTGTCATTATTCTGTTATATTCAATTCAGTATTCTAATATGCGCCGTTTACAGAAAGCAAACCTTTCTGTCTACTTCATTCCTTGCATTGGCATAGCCAGCAGGGTAGATTTTTATAGTGATAAACCGCGTTTGAGTATGCAACACATGTAAACAGTATTGGTTAATGCCTCTTTTTAGATGCGCTGGAATGTTAAAGCCCGAACTGTGGAATTTACATGTTGGGCACTGAGATCAAGCAATGCACCCCAAAGAATATCTGTATAACCTAGTAGTTTTTAGAAATGTTGGCACCCTTCCAAATGTGACACTCAGCAGCAGCAGCAAATATTCTTGCTTAAAAAATAGCTCATGAAATAAAACGGGCTCAGTATGAGTTATCAAGTATCAAATCTGGATGTTACAGTTGTCATTACAGAGTATGTGTATTAGAAAAGAAAAAACATGGTTCTCTACTTTGTGTGATAAGCTGATAATGTATGTCTTTATGTTTAGCAAAAACTGACTTATTTCCCTACAGGTCCTGATTAAATCTTTCAGAGTTCACTTATTCTTATATATGTAAATAACACCACTGAAGTGAGATTCTGATGTGCAAACTTGTAGAGAGAACCACCCTAATTTGACTGTAATGCAAAAAATATAATTGACTTTAGTGGAAGGCAGAGTCTGTGATGCTAATGATTTGAATTCTGTTAATGATTATAAAAATGTTGGTTGTTTAAAGAAATGCTGGCTGAACTAGTGAATTCAAAATACCTGCATCTGACCCATTTCTTCTGAAATTCTTAACATATTATCTGGGACTGATGTCACCACAGATTATGTTCCTCTCCCTGGGTTAACACTTACCGAATTAGATCGCTGGCAACCTGTATTTTTCAATACAGTATTGCAGCTGCCTAATTGGTGCAGGTTCTGTTATCTTTACTTACTTACTTTCATTAGAAATTTGGAGCTGCACAATTGTTAAAAAATGTGGCACATCTTTCCTGCCAAGAGAACTTTATTAACACTAGGAGCATTGTTGGCTCTTGTAACTGCAAAAGAGAAGTTTATAAGCATGAACTAGTTATCCTTGAAAAGCAGATAATCTCTTCAGCCAGCTTTGTAGACATAGATATTTTAGGAGAGCTAGTCTAGCAGCACCTTTACAATATTTCAATGAGGTCAGTGGCAGAGAGGCAAAAGAAAGCACATGAAGTCAGCCCATTCAGGATAATACATGATCCTATAATGTGGTGTCTCCAAAACAGTGGTAGTGGACTAGTGTGCCCACCTTCATGCCCTGCTCAAGCAGCATGACGTGAGTCACTGTTTGGGCTTGACCACATGTGGACAGATATGAAAAGTGAAGTGACCTCACAAACACTGCTCAGCCATACAGTTCAAATGTGCATGGACTGGCAGGTGACAATTAGATTCTTTTCAGAGATGCTGATCTTAGATTTGACCTCTAACATTGTTACTCAGGTTACTTGTGGTCATGGGGAAGGGTTAATCCAAATCAACAGACCTCACCGGCAAAGACATTGCAGGAAAGCCTCAACACCTTGTTGAGAGGCTAACTCTCAGGATACTCTCAGGCACAAAGGAATGAATAGAGGCAAATCTAAATGCAGGTGCATAGGATAATTACATACAGGCCCACACTTGTAGGTAGGCACAAAGTGAACAAATAAAGTTATGAAAAGGAAACACCCAGCACCAGCTTAAAATTCTTTGGCGCTCCACTTTTCTTGTGTATGGGTTTCAATTTTTAAAAATGTAACTACTAAACACAAATGTGTTCCTTATCTTTAGTTTTCTTAACAACTGTTAAGTAGACAACCACAAGGTTTTTAAGCAGCCTTTATAACCGGCAAGCAATTAGGATACACATACAGAGTCCATTTACAAAAGAGAGTCAGAAGATTTATTCAATAGAGTAATTCCTAAGTTTAGAGCAAACTTCCCACTGTTTTGAAATTCACAAATATTTACAGGAGTCCTTCTTGGAAGCTGCGACTGTTGTAGGGGGCTCGCATTCATTAACACTTAGGCATTCGGAAGTGTGGGAAATGTATATTGCAAAAAAATCATGTCAGTTCACTTTTTATGTTTCTCCATAGAGAGTTTCCCCCATAAATGAAGCCCTTCCCCTATGCCATCTCCATTTATGTGTTTTCTCTCCTCTTTCTATCCACAAAAAATATTTACTCCTGTTCTTTAGAAGTGTAATTCTGAGAGTTTTCAAGGTGATGCTACCTGCAAAAGCTCTGAGAATACCTGCAAACTTGTGGGTTTATGGGTGCTTACCACCTTTTAGAATCCTCCCCCACTTAAATATCCATAACTCACCTGTGAGGAGATTTGCTCATACTTAAAAGTAAACCAAACTCCATTATCAGTCAATCAGTGAAAATTGTTTGTTTATTTAAGCCGACATTTCTCAAACTACACATCATAGATACATGTATCATTCAACTGAATATTTATGATTTCATAAATACATAATTCACAATTACAATTTACATAGAGCTACTAAAATAAATGTAAGATGCATTTTATCTCTCATAATATCCTTCCTATTGGACATACTACATCAAGATATTGTACATCAATTAATAATTTACCAGATTGCACCTAATTCCTTAATCCATATTTAATTAAATTTGGCATTAAAAACCACAGTCTTTAAAAACAAACAATCGAAGAATATATGAATAATATCACATTTTGTGTTCAGACCGTATATACATTTCCCTTTATTTTCATAAATTGGTTTAATCACCAAGGGGTAAGAAAAGGAGTAGTTCAGTCCTAGTCTAATTTTAAGCACTGCCAGTCTCAGCTCCAGGTTGAGGACAGAATCAATACAGAGTTACACTCAACCATTTTGCAGAGATTTCCTTATATAGAGAGTTGAGGGTTTACTTCCCAAATGAATAAGATCTCTATCCCTGGAGCAATTCCTTGATGAGACGCAAGTCATATTCAGACAAGGATAATGAAAAGTTCGGGGACTAAGAGCTGTAATCAACTTATCTCATATTGTTTTTATGACTTCCCTTACCTTGTGTGTCTTGTCTAATCTCCTCTCTACAAAGGGTTGCAATTGTGTGCCTCATAGAATTTTGCAGCCTTGCCCAGAATCTTAAAGTATGAAACCAGTCAAAACTGTCAAACTGGTTTCCATTGTTTTAGCCTAGATCATAGAAGCATTTGGAAGGCTCAGCAAATATATTAACTGAAGTAAAGAGGCCATCAAGGGGATAATTCAATACATCACAGCTGGAATATTTAAATTAATTTAGGTAACTGAGGGCCAGATTTATATCTTGGCAGAGAGAAAACCCTGTTAAGACAAATTTAAAATAGAAATAATTACATATACACTGAAACAGCATTAGATGGATGATAATTGGTGAAACTACACTGCACACGTGCATGACACACATGTCTCACGCAAAGGAAAGATGTCAGTGTGAGAAAGAGCAAACAGTCCATCCACTAAATAAAAAGCGCATAAATGGAGAAAATAAGGACAGAGAGTGCGAGCAACGTATATAAATTATATTATGAGTAAATCTCATACTGTTTCTGGTAAAAATTGGAATTCGATTCTGAAGGTCGATGGAAAATTATTCGTGAATTCTATGTCTGGCAGAAGGGGGGGCATTTTACCAATTATCCATCTAATGTTGTTTTGGTGTACATGTAATTATATCAATTTTATATTAGTATTAGCAAGGGGTCCAGGATCAACACCCTATGCAATCTAGTCCTGAGGAGAGTCTCATTTAGTCATTAAATGGGAGACTGAAATGTGGACTACATATTCTATTCTTTCTCACAACCCAAGCATCAGCCTATCTTCATCCATGATCAACATGCTCTATTCAATGGACTTTTAAGAGTAGAGTGGATCGTTATACACGTTGCGATTACTTTCAAATTAAGTTCATTTTTCTGTTTCACAACTATGTGTAAGATGTTTGTGAGTAAATGTAGCCCTTTGCATTTACCTGTCTAACAGACTTACCAAGCTACTTATTGAGTAAAGAATTGCTTCACATGTACGGCTGTTTGTTTTGTTTCGATCTACTAATTTTTCTATATGCACAATCAAGTTATCTAATTTGATTTAAATGATCCAAATGTAATGTATTGAATGATCCCCTTCTTGGCCTTTTTACCTCAGTTGATACTGTTACCCAAGTTCTCAAGGGTTTGTTGGGTTGCCCTGGTAGTTTTGTCAGCAAATATGTTATGCATTTTCCTTCTACTGTATCCCACTGGTATATTCCATCTAACATTTCATTTCTGCCCTGTAATGTCACTGAGGTTGTATCACTGCAAAACTGGCACTCAGAACAGGTTCTAATGATTGTCCTCCATAATATCTACAAATAGTTTTAAGTCCCTCCACAGATACTAGTGGTTCAGCTTTCAATACTTGTATATGATCATTCCACTGTAATTTCCTGCTGAACAATACACCTAAATAGTTATAAGTAGGCTCTTCTTTCACTTTAATATCACCTACAAGGAGAATGGAAGGGATTTTTATCCAAGTGCCATAACTTTAATTTTATCAAAATGTATTGTTAATTTTTTCTGATTACAATATCTATAAACGCCTGCCAATTCCCATTGAAGCGCTATTTGTGCTGTAACCATGATTACTAAGTTGTCTGGTTATAAAAGATACATTACATGTGACCCTGCCATCTTGCGACTGAAGGACTTTGTTTCCTCTTATACCAAGGGAATATATAGTAGGTATAGAGAAAACAATGGGGGGGGGCAACCAACAACCCGGCTTCAGCCTGTTTTTAATTGGAATAGTATGTGAAAATAAACCAGCAGAGGCTGTCTCAACTCTTGCCCAGCTTCCTCTACGGAGCTCCTCCAGAATATCCAGAGCACTCGCAGGGACTTGTACATTTTTAAATATTTCCCACATTAGTGCCCTATTAATCTGACTAAATGCAACACAGAAATCTACAAAATAGCTGAACAAATTGCTTCTTTGTTCTATAGTCTTTCATGCCAGGACCCATACACTGAAGTAGCAGTCAGGAGTTAAAAATCCTTCTTTAAATCCAACTTGCTCCATCGGAATTAAATCATGAGCATCAGTCTATTCTTTCGGGATTACTAAAATTATTAAGTGCCCTTAGTCCCCAGGATTTCTTGTCCTGAAGAGACTCCGATACCCATAGTGGGGTCGAAACGTCGTCGGCAACTAATAAAGGATAGTCCAGAGAGCTCTAGAACATACCCTGGTTCTGGATCTAAAAGATTGAATCAGAATCCCTAAAGGACATCCTTTGTATTCCAATAACCGGCTTTTTAATACAGTCACTTTGTGTACTATTACATGTTGGTTATGGTCACTTCACTAGGGTCACACAAGTCACTTTTTTCTACTTTTTTCATAAGTGCGTAAACAGTATTATTATAGGTTGTGTTATGTGAGTTTGTGTTTTTATTAAGAAACCTATAATTGCAAAAAAATATCACCCACTTCGGCTGAAGTGAGTGTGAACTAATTCATCTTTCAGGCTACTTCTCTCTGTTTAAAAGATTAAGTAAACAGTACAAGCATTCAAATTAAATAAAATATATTGATTGCATTACTTTTCTTTTCAGGCTCATGACAAGTCATTGCAAAGAGTAACATATTTGCAAAAGTGAGATCTTTTTTTTGTAAAATGAGATCCTTGTGAACAATTGTGCCTAAACTGACTGGTATTCATGGGCATCAGGGGCGGTGCCCTACCACTGATGGAGGAGAAAGGAGCAGAATGGCAGGAGAAGTTTGGCACTTCTGACTGCGTCGAAGCATATTGAAAATCATGCGTTTTTAGCGAGATGAGTAAAAGTGTGCAGGTGCTGTGCTGGGCCACACCACCCGACAGAGAAAATGCCCTGGGCCACACCACTGCGCACTGCCTCACCCCATACTCTGACTTTGCTGCCCAGTGACCAGGCCCTTCGAGAAGACTGTAGCTCCACTCTTTAGTGTCAGGTCATACAAGTCCATTATTCAGGTAAGAGACTTTACAGTAATGTTTCCCCGGCAGCTCTCCTTGCAGCGAACAAGGGGAAGAGGGTGATAGGCTTTAGTGGAAGACCAGCTGCTCCTGCTATATATACCCTTCCGTCAACAGAAAGGAGGTGGGTTTTGGAGAGGCTCAGATGTGAGACATTACGGGCGTTTCCCCCCAATTTAAGTATAGCTGAAAACTGTCCTTAAATCATGAGGCTGCTTTGCCCACATGACATGACGGTACCTGGCAGCTTTGAAAACAAACTGTGAAGAGAACTAGATATTAAAATAGCCCGTGCTGGATAAAACTCCCTCCTAATGACAGGCAGTCAGATAATGGATGTAGATCTCTGTGGAATCCGATTGTCACATGTTAGAATCTCTGAAACATAGCCCAGCAGGCTAATGTTCCTGCTGAAGCAATGTATGTCACCTGTATTTCACAGATAACAATCTCTGTAAAATAGC
The DNA here is from genome assembly GCA_963921515.1 of Calotriton arnoldi. NCBI lineage: Eukaryota > Metazoa > Chordata > Amphibia > Caudata > Salamandridae > Calotriton > Calotriton arnoldi. Next base: position 1,971,349 of record CAWUFW010002195.1, on the reverse strand, counting down.
TTAGTCGATTAATACCCCTGCTGAATCCACCTCTGTTAACCTCGAATTTGCAGGCCTGTCACATGTATTTATTGCTTCCTTGTCTGTTTTCTCACTTCCATGGCCTGTTGTTTCCAGTTCCCATCCCCTTCCTCCATCTCCTTCTTTGTCTATTTTGTGCCTTACTTGTCTCTCCTGTTTTCTCAACCTACCTTGCCTTTTCTCTCCCTTCTTAGCCTCCTTTTTCCTGTACATGTTCCTGCTTATCTTTGCATGTCTCACCTAATGCTGTTTGGGTGTATTCTTCCACCTCCACACAAGTGTTTGCATCAACCTGCATGAGAGGCTCCTTTACAACTACTTTACAACTATTGTCCTCTCTGTCTGCTTCTGCTACTCCCTCGTGTGTGCCTCACTCTAATCACCTATCACTGACTACATTAGCGCATTACTCCCAAACCTATTGGCTTTGCCATTGCTTGCCTTCCTTGTTTCACATTTCCCATCCTGTACATCTCTCCAAAGCATGCCTCTACTTTATTTGTTCCACTTCTTTCCATGCCTCTTCTCTTCCTTTACCCTTCCTTATTTGCACTCACCCATATGAGTTTCTCTGCTATCCTTGTTTTCTCTCTCCATTCTTTGTCTGCTCTGTTCCTTCCTTTCGTGTTCCCTCACTGTTCTTCCATGCACAGTACTTCAATTCATTCCATATCTCTGCTTTCCTCATTTCCTCTGATGCTGGTATCTACTTTCCTGTACAGGTCTTCATGCTCTGTTCCTCGTCTCCTTTTTGTAGTCCTCTTCTCCTCCTTCCCATCATTGACTGCTGTCCACCTTCAATTTCTCCCTTGGGTGTTTTACCAAGTGATTGAATTAAAGAGGTAGAGATCCCTGTATATGTGGATGGGTGCTTGGTTGGGGGTTTTAGGATTTTTTCAAAACAGACCTTTAGGTATGTTGACTGGCAAACGTGTTACTTGTTTCAAATTAGGTGCCCTGAAATTTACACCGCAAAATGCAGCATTTGACCCCTTTTGCATTAAAATGTTCCTGTGGAGAGATTCTCTCCACACACAGGATGAGCAGATGGCTTTTTGCAACCGGGTCACCACTTTTCCATTCCTGGACTGTGCATTTGTGTATCTTTGTTATCAGGCATATTGATTCAATTGGCTCAAATATAGTGAACCAAGACTACAACTCCCAGAATCCATTGATATGTAAAAATAAAGTCCAGCAATAGAATAGTTGTGTCCCGGTGACATGGAGTCATTTGGTCGCCTTAATAGCACATCATCTTTCATTTCAGGCTTGCTTGCGCCAGCATTTTACTCAGATCTGCGCCCCACCACTATCAAAATTCACCAGACTCAACCGATATAGACACCTAAATCATGCTATTGACGCACCTAAGTGTCACTTAGATGCACAAATAACTTTGTGAATCGGTGTCCCAGACAGTAAGAAATTACACATGAGGTCTCTTGTGACACAAAAATGAACTCATGCTGACCGTGGAAATGAAGGCCTGCCAACTCACACATTGCTGCTGTGTGCCAAATGGTTTAACACCTCTTCGCACGATGACCTGGTAAAGCGGCACTGTCACACAGTGAAATGGACACCCTTTCAAACACTAGGGGGATTATTTATGAGGACCCTGCATCCCTTTTGCTCCACGTAAAGTGGTACATGCGTGATGCAGGGCTCTCATAAAGATTTATGAAGCCACACAAAGCCCCCCTAGATGGCTTTGAGTGGCCTCATAAATCATGAGTGAGGCGACACAGCGAAAATCGCTGCGTTGCCTTACTCTGCACCCGGGAGGCATGCCATGGGCGTTGCAGTGGGTTTTCACACGCAACGCCCATGGAAATTTGACGCTGCCCCAGATTTACATAGTAATGTAAGCCTGGGGAGGCGCCAAATCCGTACGCCTCCGGAAGTGAGACGTAACAAGGAGAACAATGTTTATTTCTCCTCGTTCTTTCCTCTTTCCATGTGTGCTGCAACAATCAGCAGCACACATGGAAAGAGGAAAACTCCTTCCAGGATTGTTTTTGTGCAGGAAGGTGCCCCTTCCTGCAGAAAAACAATCCCGCATTCAACGTAGGCACCCTTGCACCATGGTGCAAGGGTGCCTACGTTTGCACTAGGCTGCTGAAACAGCGCAGACAGGAAGGACAGGAATGCAGCATATTGCTTAAATCCGATGCATTCCTGCCATTTCACTTTGGCATAGGGCAGCGTAGCAAGGTGCCTTGCTGCGCTGCCCTAAGCAAAAATGCCATAAATGAGGCCCTAGATTTCCAGCTCAGATGTGAATGCTTTGCACCAAGAGTCTTTACTTAAAACATTCCGAGGACATGGGAGGTGACTCCAGGTGGGTTCTTTCTTTGCGCTGAGGAGGAGGAAGGTGGTTAGTGGGGGCCCTGTTTGGGACTAGCCGGGCATCTGAAGCCCCACTCACGATGTTTCCACCCCCTTCTCAAGGTCACTTACCTTCTCTGAATAATCACACACTGCAAGTTGTCTACAGGTTGACAGGCCTAGTAATGGATAAATAAACTGTCTTTCTTTGCACTTGAAGGGAACATTTTTGGGATGTAGGATAATGATGATAATGAAAGCTTAAACATTTGCACCATAGTGAAAAAAGTACAATTTGCAGCTCTTCAGGGAATTCGAAGAGGGCAGAACATTTAAATAAAATGTTTTATAACAAACAGCAGAAGGTGCATTTCATCCCGCACGATGTGGCTATTGGTTTCCTAGCTTTAGGGCGACGAGGGCAACATGATGAAGATTTGTCAATAATAAGCAATAGAAATAAAGGTGGTTCTAATTCATCATTAATTGTGTCACATCGAGAAACCTTGTTGTGAATACAACTTATGTGGGACCAGCAACATGCATCCTGGTGAAAGGATGCCATTTGGGTAACGTGAACAAACTATTTTCATTCATTCACATTGGAGTTGTAAAAAGATTTTGCCAGAAGATGAAAATGATGCCTCGTTCAAAACTCAATGGAATGACCCCCTCGACAGCTCCCTCTCAGTGTAAAGTACGGTACACCTGTGCATTTCTTAGAATTACTTGATAACCACTCCAGTGGTAAACGAAGGTAGCATAAATCAATGTTTCCATTAGAAGAAAGAAAATCACATATTCTTGGAAAGGGATATTTCGCGAAATGGTGCGCACTGATAACAGTAAGAACAGGAAGGGAAAGTTAGATTGGTTTCATCAGATTTGTTAAATCTATAGTAATCCTGTTAGCATCCCCCAGGGCTCAAGTCCACTGTACATTCCCTTTGAAGAACTATTGATGCGATGCGAAGCATCAAAGTACTAGAACACCGAGGCGTGAGGAACATGGCTAGGATTTTTAGTGCCAAATTTATGTCTGCTCGTAGTTCGGTAAAGACCCCTGGAGAAAGAACTGTTCCCACAGATCCACCCACCACCTTTGCAGTTATTACTCAAAAGTTCGGTAGCACTATTCTTCATTTCAATGCCGCATTATATGAATATTGAATAACATTGTAACGAAAAACGTACAGTTAAAATAGCATTAATTATTTAAAAACACATCACATACCTTTTAGCGGTGAACCTTGGCAATACTAGAGAAGCCATTTTATTAAGCACTATTTACTGACGCCAAAATGTTTTTTCACATAGCTGCTTTGATGTCAGCCAATCTCAGAGCTCTCATGTTTTCCAGGTTTATGTACCCGATCCAGTCCAGTGTTTATCCTTTTAATTCCGGTAGCGGTAGTCCTGAATTTACAAAGGGAAAAGTACTAGTACAAGTACCAGATTGCAAATATATATAAGTAAAAGTGGACCAGCTGCTCACACATTGAACTGGGAAACTTGACCGCTTTGCAAAACATCTCCCAAGTGCCTAGGCTGGGCACCATTAATTGACACTTAAGGATGGACCTATTTTACAACAAAATTACAACCCAAGTACGAGATGCCCAGTGCATTTCATATCCTATACAGTATTTACGTCTTACGATAGAGGTAATTTAGAAAGTTGAAGATGTCAGGCCAGCGGACAACTCTAATTTTGGTGGGTGTAGGTCCCTCAGGATGGTGGCAGTATTGTCCCCTGTCATCCCGACAGAGTAAGCACCGTCTGCCAAACTGTAAATCAGGCTCAAAGTAACTTAAAGATTGCAGTGTGTATCATACTGTGTCTGTCAAAAACTATTTTGACAATTTTATTTATAAATGCGCACATTCATAGATGTTATGTGTTTATAATATTGTACGGAAAAATGTATGTGGTATTTGTATAGTGAAAAATGAACTGAAAGGCAATAGAACACTTTCCAGGGTCAAAAGGCATAGATACAGTCAATGAATAATTGGAGGATAACTGGGTTGTGAGAGAGAATGTTTCAAAACATCCATTTTTGAATGGAAGCTTGTGCTGCGGGCCTTTTTCCGCCCGCCGCACAAGCTTCTATTGTGAAATGGAGAGCAGTCGCATTGTAATAGTGCAGACTTAAGGTCAGGCGGTTCCTTTCCACAACGGTCCCCCGCCCGACATCGTAATAAGGCCCTATATTTTAATAAAAATAATGTTACATTAATTTACAAATTCAAAAAAGGTTGTTAAAATAGTTTATAATTAAATAATAAATGTTTCATTGTTAGATTTTTTTAATATTAAAATATATTTATTTATATTGTTAACTATTTTAATTTATTTTATTTAATCTATCATTATTCCCTATGGGGTTTTCTTTAAAGTCCCTACCTCCATTATTTTTTAAAGGCGGGTGTTGCAGTACCAGTGGTTGTCCATGTGTAGTGCTGGACTTACTAGCACTCTGAGCTGAAGTCATTTACTACTGTTTTAGGTACCTTTTTGGGCTGTTGGCACTTTTAGAAGTACAGTTTGTGATCAGAAGTAGGCTTACCCTTTTGTGGTTTGGCACATATTAAAACTTCAAATTCAGATGCAAAATTTCCAGTTTCATAGTGACTTTTGGGATGTGAAATTACCATACCATTCTGAATTATCTCCAAGGAAAGAGTATTATCAGAGAAAGTGTTCATCCAACACCAACATACACAAGTACATCCCAATTTCTAGGCCATTTTCTGAGACCAAATTCCAGCAGTTTTCACCTGGCTAAATATGTCCTCGGAGAACCAGGTGCGATAACACTGTATACATTTCCATTACTATGGATTTGGGCAGAAAAACTCTATCCCACCCAAATACAACAATACAAATACAACAAAACTAAGAATGACAGACAAATGGATAGTCTATCTCTTACTACATTGGCCAGTTAGTAGTTCTTTAAAATGAAATTACTTAATGCATTGGCGAGGAAAGGTGAAAGAAGTATCTGTAGTATAGCCTTTTAGAAAAAAGTTATGAATTAGATTGAGGAGATAAGCCAGGCAACAAGTGATCCATTCTGGGGATGATGCCGGAGGATAGACCATTGCTCAATCAGGGGTGTTGCCCCTCCCCTGATGAGTGCGAGCAAACTGTCTGCACCTACCCCCGACTCCGCATCCCTGGAAGTGGGACTAATTAATCCACACTCACTAATCACTACTCCTCTGCACTCACCACCTCACTTGCATTCATCATACGGCATTCTCTAAAAAGATCTCCGCTAAAGTGACCCTTCGGGGGACCCGTAGGGCATTGCAGCGCCGACCTAACGAGGAGCACCGCCCGATGATGAAGCAAGACAACCACTAGGGGATGTGTGAGGGCAACATGAAACAGTCGTGTTGACTTTTTCCGTGACTCGGCTGCAGTCACACACAACCTGTTCAGAGCTTTCCCATTTCTTCTTCCTATCATAGGAACAGTAGCCCAAATTTTGAGAATGTGCTACAATATTTTGAACATAAAATGGAGCTGTCAGGTTTTGGGTAAGGTTTCATATCTCCATTTAATTCTGTAAACACTGGCCTTTGACTTTCCAGGTGCCCCGTAGTTGCAGGCAGCAGTTATTTTACAAAAATATTCTTTATTACAATAAATTCCTTCTAGTGTTTCTTTTTAGGCTAAACTCTGCCATAAACCTTTCTTACATCCTCTGTTGATTAATCAATTTGTTACATGACTAACAGGATCTTCAAAGACAATATTTATAAATATACCAAAGTTGTAATTTAGTTTATAAACATATTTTCAGATTTCCAACCTGGATTCATTAGGGCGAGGCAAATCTCATGGCTATCAGCTGTTATTAAACTGTAGACTGTAACTAAGGTGGGGTGTTGGCCTGCAGTTTTATTTAATATTTAATAGGGAGGAATCAAAACTGAGCACAAAGCCACTAAGTATGAGGACTATAGATGAAGTGTGCCATGGCAGCATTCACAGGGCTTCAAAGCTGCACAACTGTTAGCAAGCATGTTTACAAAAAAACAGTAGCTGATAGATTGTGAAGACTGGACGCAAGAATCCATGAACTTGGATTTCGAAAGCTATGTCAAAATTAAAATAAATATAGCCGAAACGCAGATTGATTGTTTCTAAGGTGCTGGGGTGCATGCATCCCTCTTCAGAATTAGTTCTGTAAAGTGTAACCTCCTGTGCACTCGATTTTATTAACAGGTTGCCTTTTTTTATCTGAACTGCAGCATTTTAATAAGGTGCAATGAATCTGAGAGATTACATTTCCTTCCTGTTCTTTATGACTTTGGTTCCCAAGGCCCTACAACATGGCTGAAGCCCTCCTCTCATGTTTTCTTGCAAAAGACCGATTCGCCCCTCAATTGGCAGGTGGACTCATACATATTGTGCACTCCATCACACTTGTCAGCAACTTTTACGCCACACCACTTTCAGTAGTCACCAGTCACCACTGCCCACAATGTGTGTAGAAATAGTTACAATCCCTCCCAAAAGGAATGAAAGGGAGGAGGGTTTGATGAGGGTTAGACGAGTAAGCTTTTCCATTTGCTGTGACTGCACGTTTTCTGGCTCATTCATACATGCATATATGTATTAAATTTCAAATATTTAGTAACATTGTTTTCATGATTAGATACAAAAGAACTACTGCTTCATTGGAGGAATTTTGTTCATGTCTTATGTCTCCTCTCCCGCTAATCACGTTACTTGAATATGTATTAAGAAATAGCTATAGTTGCTTCAATACCAGCTACAAGATGCTGCATGTTGCAACTTATTCTCTGCTTCTAATCAGACTTTCAAACATGAATTGCCACAAAATACATTTTGCAGAATTCATTTTGCTCTACTAAACCTTATGGGAACTAACCAACAGAGTAAGTGAACACAGTAAAAGGTCAGATATTATAATTAAGTGATGTGAATTGCATTTGAAGCCACAGATGTGTCCAAAGCCCTTGGGTAGGTTAAGAGCCCAGTTAAGCGCTCGGCATGAATCAAATGAACATGTTAATTTTGATTCGATGGCTTACCAATAGTGGTCACTTTAACCCACAGCTAGGATTAAATGCCATTTATGATAAATGCTGGGATTAAAGGTAATTTATGATAAATGAGTTTACCTACTTCTAAATTCCACTAATGCATTCCATAACAGCACCTTAAAGGAAATGCTGATGAAACAGGGAATGAGCTGGAAAGGAACAATGGGCCAGATGTGCAAAGCATTTTTGAGGTTGCAAATAGCCTGTTTTGCAGAATCGAATTGTTTGCAACCTCAATTCTGCTTTTTTTAATGTGCAAACCAAAAATTGTGATTTAGTAACAAGTTACCAAATCGCAGTTTGGGTTTGCGACCCAATACCAATTCGGCAGCTCTTCCAAATACTGGATGGTACTTCTATGTATTAATGTTTTGCGACCAAATTCCGGTTGCAAAACAATATTATTTTACAACGTTTTCAAAGGCGGTGATAACCCAGTCACAATTGAGAAAGGGTCCCCATGCAAATCAACCTACCTCATGAACATTAATGAGGAAGATCACAGTATGCAGAATAGTTAATTAAAAGTAGAACGGTTTCATCCATTATAAATAGTGATTTCATAATTTCGATTTGCAGAAAATCACAAAATGGAAATCACTATCTCCCAATTTTTCACATCTGACCAATGTTATTAGTTTGCGTCTCTCTGTCGATGCACAAGTCAGCTTGTATGATTCTATTAAGTAGATGGTGTATTTCCCAGTGTGTTAGTCCTGTATGTAAACTTGGCATACACCCCAATCACAACAACCTGTTTTTCAAGCGTAAGACCAAGGAAACACTTCATAGCCTTACATGTCTGGCACTTGCTGCAGCTGATTTTGGTGATTATTTTGTCACCGGTCGGACCTCTTTAGAAGTTGTGGAGTAAATGGATGGTAATTACTACATCTTTCAAATGACATGGAGTATTTACGAAATGTGCTAACTTCCACCTATTACCCAATAACTCAAAAACATGGTTTCTGTCAAAACTCATGTTTGCATACAGAACAGCATTTATTCCATTTCTTGCAATAAGGGCTTCAAGTAAATTCATATTACAATATGTCAACCACATAGGATGATTACCTCCAAGGAACCTGGTAATAACTGTCAGAAAATGCAGTTTTATGTATTTCACATTTTTTTTAACTAATCTTTAATAATAGTTTACAAAGTTGGAAAATGCTAACAGAAATGTACTAATGTGAAAGCACCCTGTGAATTCAAGAATCTGAGTGCAACTGCAGTGCATTGTATAACATAAGAAAAGTCAGAGCCTCTATTTTGCACTTTCGGCCGCTGGGACAAGAGCTGTGGCTATTTATTAGCATTACATGTGGTTTAGTAACAAATTAACCGGCCCTATGTCATTCAAGGTCAACATGTATTGTAACATTATGTTGATTTGAAAGTATTCCACTACATAGAATTGTGTTATGCTATTTCCATTTCATGTGTTGTGCCTCACAAAGCTTTACTGAATCTCGGACTAAAATCTTGTGTCCACTGAGAGGCTCTCCACATGTTTTCTGTGCTTTGCCCTATAACAGAGTATTAGACTTTCTCATATACCTATGTCAATGTTGGTGACTGTTCAAGAGGCTATGGGGGGACTGGTGCTTTGTGATAGCTAGTGATCAATTGCAGGTGTGAAGGTCTTTCTACTTATACCCCAATGTGAGATGCCATTGGCTCTTATAGTAAAATCTGATCCGTCTCTGATTACCGTGATCCTTGTCTTTCCTCAAAATGTTGTGTGGCGTTCTTTTCTGATAACAGTATGGCTGGTGTCCTTTCAGGGGATGCGGTTACTGTGACCCATACTAAAGCTGTCATTGATAGATTGAAGGTAATCCTCTAGAATATGTCCCCACCCTGACACTACCCTGCCTACACCTTTGAGAACCAGCATCCCTGGGTTGTATTACTCTCTCTAGCTTTGAACTAATGATGCACAGAGCCTAGAGTCTGAACAGATCCCCTGGAACCCTGAGTGTGGGGGCTGGCCTTTTCTCCTATCCTGCAGATTAGAGTAGACATTTGGAAAATCCTAGAAGTAGGAGCCATGACAAATGACCACCTGGGTAGTGTGGGCAAAATGCACATCCCTGATCTTTTAGTCCTCTCTCCCCACCTCAAAGTTTCTGGTGAGGAAAATCAAGGACTTTTGAATTGAATGGACATCCACTAGAATCTCAAAGATGCAGCCCTGTAACTTTAAGCTTCTTTTCCTTCTGTTTCTCACAATTCTGAGCCAAAATTTAGTTCCTCTTGGACTCTTGAAGCTATTCTCCGAATTTAAATTGAGGAACGCGTGAACCAGAAACATAATCCTGTGTTACTGGGGCCCTTTGAAGAAGAGGAAGTTATGTTTGCTATGTTATGTGAATATAATTTATATAGCGCACAAATCACCCCGGGAGGGGTATCTCGGTGCAAAGCAAAAACACAGGCAAACGCGGAAACTGCTAAATTGGAAGAGCACTGTCTCAAGTAATTTTCTAAATTTGAGATATTTAGTGCACATTTGTATATGAAGGGGTAACCTATTCCAGTACAGTGGGGATAGACAAGAGAGAGACCTGCCCCATGTGCGAGTCTTTCTGAACCAGGGGATCGTCAGCAAAGCTTTATCACTGGATCTAAGCAGTCTAGGTGGACAGTAGAAGGTGAGTTTAGAAGATAGGTAGATGGGACCTTTCCTTATCAGGGAGTTGTGTTAAGCAGCAGATTTTAAAAAACAATTATTTTTCGGACCAGTAACCAATGGAGTGAATGCTCTATTGGAAGAGGATGCAGTTCCGGATGGGAGATTGCAAATGAGACGGGCAGCGATATTTTGCACAATTTGAAGTTTTGATAACAACATCTCATTTGCAGAGGCCAATAAGGCATTGCCATTATCCAAATGAATGGTGACTAACGCCTGTACCAGAATCATTGAGACCGGGAGGATGCTGAAAGCTCTCCTTAACAGGTGCCTTGTGAAGAAGCAAATGCCACTACTAAACAGGACCTGCTCTTTCAGAAAGAGAATTAGTTACAATCGACACAGGTTCTTGACTATTTGTTTGGGACTTGGAGCCGCGCCCATTTCTGGGGACCACTAGTCGGAGGCCCAAAACTGTTGGGCCTTGCCAAACAGCATAATCTTAGTTTTACCTGCATTCAACTGGAGGCAATAAACTGTCATCCAGTCGACAATTGCTTTCATCCAGGCTGAAAAACATTCTTTAGCTTTCGACAGATCTTCATTAATGAGATTATTAGCTGTGTATCATCAGCATAAGATATTACCTCAAATCCAAACACTTTAATGATCTTAGCAAGTGGGGCCACATAGATGTTAAAAAGTGTAGGACTAAAACAGGAGACCTGTGGAACCCCCTTGTCCAGTAACATGGTGCGGGTTTTATAGGAGACCAAAGTGATAGCTTGGGTTCTGTTGGTAATAAAATCCAAAAACCATTGTAATGCTAAGCCCTCGATTCCAATCTCCTGAAGCCCTTATTTGAGCCTGGGATGAGACACAGTATCACACACTGCGAATGAAAGCAGCAGCACAAGCAAGGATGGGAAGTTAGCATCAAGGGAGAATCTATTATGGTCAGTGACAGCTACCAGGGCTATCTCAGTGCTGTGGAAAGGCCTGAACCCAAATTGTGATGGGCCCAGAATTTTATTGACCTCAAACTAGTCCATAAGTTGCACGTGTATTAGACCCTCAAACGGCTTGCCCAGTAAAGGAAACCGTGAAATCGGTTGATAGTTAGGTTCATGGGTGACAGGTTCAGCTTCTTTTGGATCGGCATAACCTGGGTCGCTTTCCAAGCCTAAGGGATCTTTCCTGTAGTGACAGATAAATTAAATAAAGAGCATATGGCAGGAGCAAGCAGATTAGACAGGATAGAAGAGATCCTGGGAGGACAGATATCCAAAGGAGATCCTGATTTAGCTAGGGCAAGTGCTTTCTGGATTAGCTCAGGTGAAAAATTGCTAAACTTGTCTAAGTTGGGGGGCGTGGCCTGGCCGCCGACCAAAATGGCTGTGCGGCGCTAAAGCTCCGGAGCCCACTGCCCTAATCCTGGAGAAAATACACCATCATTGCTGTAGGAGTGAGCCTCCAGGCCTCCAGTGTTGTGCTGATCGAGGGTGCGGCGAGGGCGCTCCAATGACATTTCTTTGCCATCGGGCTGGTTCCGGCTGCTGTTGCGGTGGAGGTGGGTTTGGCCAGCCTCGGAGGCCCCGCAGTGACAGGGGATGCGGGCGAGCCTGAGGCCAGGGCTGCAGTGCCCTGCTGAGCCCTCCTTCACCCCTCACACACTCGGTGGCAGCTGTGGTAAACCTTGTGTGGCCTTGTGGCTGTGGGAGCTGCGAAGAGGCCCCAGTCCGCCCATCTGAGGTGAGAGGCCTGGGACAGTCATTATCACCAGTCGGCGGGCGGAGGGGGGCCCGAGGGTCTAAGGTGGCTGAGACTGCGTGGTGGCTGCCTCCCCCCGCGCCGGCGCCTATTGCTTGCAAGCGGTCCCTTCTGGCCCCCCAGGCTCTCTCTCTCACCTACCTGCCGTGGGGGGAGTCGAGGCCCTCCCGGGCTCTGGTCTGCGTGTCGCCTGCCTGAGATCCTTCGTTGCAGGGCCAGGGACTGTCGGCCTGCATTCCAGATCGGAGCTTCTGGGCGCCACTGGGCCTTTCCTCCTGCAGTTCTGTGCCCTCTCATCATGACTAGGAGTAGTTGGGTGTTCTTGCATCCGGCGGGGGTGCCCTGGTGCAGCTGGTCGGGCGAGGGGCCATTGACTGCTGCAGCCATTCTCTTGGGGGTGGGGTGGAGTGCTGGGTCTGGACTGCCTGCATTGGAGGCCCTCTGTCCTGGCCCCCCAATGCTGGACATCGTTGGTTGCTGGCCCTTGGGGGGGTGCTCCTGGGGTGCCACGGCGTTCCCACCTGAGGCCTGGGCATCGGGGTCATGCTGACCCATTTTACATAAAATACTATCTACTGGAGGTGTGAGTTACCGCAATATCCTAATACGATCTGCTGACCGGGTCGCTGCTCCCTCTCATTTCTTTCCCGCTAACGGGCGGAGAGCTGCTCCCGAGCCCTGCGGACTTCGCACCGACGACCCTTCACAGCAGATATGGGCCATGGGGATCCAAAACAGAGAAGACTGACGTTTGACAAGCCCGGCGCACCTGACCGCCCGGGGCAAGCGCTCGATGCGGATGGCTCGATGGGGCCGGAGACGCAACCCCCGCTGATTGGGGGAGCGGTGGTGATCCAGCGGAAGGCCAGGGTTGAAAATATTTCACACACAAACCTGAATGTTTCACTGGGCCCATATACATTTATTTTCCAAAAATAATGCTCATCCACACTCCCTGGACGATCCGCTGAGGGGGTCGAGTTTTATAATTTACTTAAGTTCTGATTAGTTATTTCCCTGTAACCACAAATCGGGTTAAAATACCATCTCAATGCCTAACTAATCTTCACGAATCAACACTCTTCCTCTGGTCGATGGACCATTAGTTGAGTAAGTTGATGGTGATATTAACAATTTCTTAACTAAATCACAGTTCTTAGTGAAATAACCACAGACTCTGAGTAAAATTCATAAGCTTTTATCTAACATTTCAGTCATAAGATTTGAACGCTCATCAATACAGATTTAACAGTGCAAACTCCATCATTCTTCAACGGGAAAGAGAAAATTCATTTAGCAAATACATTAAATTACACAACCTCATTCAACAAAAATCAATGCATAAGAGTGGATAGATGTAGAGACAAAAGACACATGATAACATTCATTTGCAAAGAAATATGCAAATTTTTGAGACATAATAACATTTACCTAATAGAGATGACCGAAAACCACGCCTCTGGCCATAGGAATGGTGGGGGTCCCCTGACTTAGAATCGGGAGACAAAGATTATAGGGCAGGATCAGGACAGGGCTGATACTTACTAGACTTCTCTACAAACCCAACGCACCAGGGCGATTCCCTCTCTTACACTCTCTCCCTCCTCGATATTCTTCCGCAATCTTTGAATCTAATCAGGCTGTCACTTCGGATCTGAATCTTCCCAGTCTGCTCTCACCTCTCTCTCTCTCTCTCTCTGTGTGATCTTGATGCTCTCTCTCGTTACAGCATACTTGTCTCTCTCAGCATCGATGAGCAGCAGCATACTAACTTAACTTAAGTCACTCTAGTTATAGTCTTTATTTCTACATGTCCCACCCTCAAGAGTTGCAAATGTTACTAAAATACGGAATATGATTGGACGGGGCTAGGGGAGTTTTCATCACACCATGTTGACATATTCATTTTTATTAAGGTACTTATTGTTTGCTAGCCCTTCCCCTTTAGCTCATTCATGTTGTCCTCTTCTCATGCACATATTGTTGCCATTGTAACTAATTCATTCAATACAGACTACATAGACGAGTGATACATGTCGTCTTTTTCTCATGTCTTCTGTCCTTGATATTTGGCAGTCATTCAGCTCTTTCGGTCACCGGGTCACATCATGAATTCACTGAGCATGCGCAACTTTTGGTTGTCCATCGCAATTTTCTTTTTCCGTCAAGCTTTAGCAGGCCCGAATACACACTATTAATAAAAGGATCATAAACAGATGTTATTTTCTTAAACATATAATTCTCACTGTTCACCACCCACTTCTACTCTATCCCATGTTATTATTATCTTTCTGGGCAAAAGCATTAACAACAGCAGCTTTCTTTTAAATTCAAGCAAGCAGATGCTGGGCACGCGGTACCTCAAGACCACGTGTTAGTCTTTCTAACGCATGCGTGAGGTTTTCCCTCTCAAAGCGAGTTAGTCACGTTATCTCTACGTAATTCAGGTTTGCACATGCGCAAAGCATTTTCGTAAATTAAAGCGGGTTTTAGTCGCATTGCATTTTATTCCACATTAATGTAAGCATGCGTAAGCTTTTTCTCCCCATGTGTCGGTGTCTAGTGTATATTATTTTCGTCTCATCTACAGTTTTAATGATTAGTGAAAGTTAATGGAGGATTTCTCCGAGCAAGTTTCATTTTCTTGAATCCTTGCTCCATCAATCCCCCTTCTGATGGCATTTTTGAGCCATCATAAAAAACCCATCATTACCAAGTGCCAACTTTATTCATCTAGTTTTTAGTGTCCTCCTTTCTTTCTAGTAATTCTTCATTTTTCTCTTTTATGTCTAATTCTTTCATTTTATCATATAAGCTTCCTTTCATTTCCTCTAACTCAATTTCTTCCCTTTTTCTCTTTCTTCCCATTCTCTTATTCTTTATTTCGGCCAACATTTTTGCTCTTGTTTTACTCTTGCAACATCTATATGTCATCATTGTTATCAGAGCTATTATTGCTATTGAAATTACAGGTATTAGGATCTTCCCTAATAGACTATTCCCTAAAGTGGAAAACCAACTACCTATAGCGGAAATACTTTTACTAAGTCTTTCCCAGACACCGTCAACCTCCAGTTGGGTCAAATCATCATGAATCTTTGTAATATTCTTAATATATCCCTCAATACCTTTACTTTTGTCTGGGATATATGTACAGCAATGTTGGACTTTCAACATGCCACAGACTCCACCCTCTTTTGCCAATAATATGTCACGTGCAAGTCGATTTTGCAAAACCATAGATCTAATTGCAACCATTTCGGTATTAATCATTAAGAATCCTCCAGCAGTATCTGTCGATAGGCGATCAACTATTGTTGACCATTTTCGTATTTTATGTGAATTCAGTATGACTCCAACTGTCGGTATCAGTGCACCAAATATATCACCTACTATTTCTGAAAAACTTGTTCTTTTACTCCGTTTTTGTCCTTGACTTACTACATCCATTTCATTGTTCTTAGTTATGTGATACACTTTTGGAAATACTATTCCAAAATAACAACTACCATACCATCGCGTGGGCAACCTATAATAGGCATTTTTACCACACACGTAATAAATCCCTGGAAAAACAGGATCAGTTCCACCTTTTAGTCCCCATCCCCCCATTATAAGGAGGGTATGTTCACATTCACTAGAACCAATGAAAATGTTGTTATAGTCAGTTTTTAGTCTATGCAGACAGAATTTTCCCAATTTCGACAAGTCTAGGGACATTGCAGCATGAGTCTCGCCTTTCTTATAGTCCCCTTCCTCAGTAGCCCATGGAGGTACATGTGACTTCTGTTCAACAGCTTTCTTTTGAAAATCCTGCCTTCTTTCCTCTACTAAATTTAGAAAATCTTTTTCTTCATCACGCAAAATACATGTTAGATTATTCTTATGAGCATATGTTATGTCTATTGGGTTTGTTGTTAAGAAGAACTCGCCCATAAATTCTGCATCTTTACCACTAAGCACTGGGTTCAGGTTTCTTCGAAAAAAGATTTCTGAAAATACTAAATCCATATTCAAATAATAATACTGCAACTTGCCTGTTACATAGAACAAACTGGACACAATACTACATGATACACCATATGTTAAAGGAAGATGGTGATATGTCACCCCCTCCGAGACAGACGAAGGTAATTTCATGCAAACATAACAATCGCTCACATCCATTGTAGCTACATATTCATGAAGAAGTTTAGTAAATACATTTAATGATGAATCACTATTTGATTTGTCATGATGATACATGCTCTCATCCATTTGCTCTAAATTAGTGGTAGTTGTTCTTTTAGTCACTGTATTCACTCGATTACTTGTATTAGTGTTATTTCTGTTATTAGTTACCATTAGAACAGGTATCACAACAGTTCGCAATAACCACATTAACATTAGTATTAAAACACTGCACAAACAATATTTAACACATCTTTGTTTTAAACTAGATTTCGAATTTTCAGTCACTTTCGTTTCTGCCATTTTAGTATTCTAAAATTAATCAATATCTAAATTATTTCTTCTGAATTCTAAAGTTTATTCTAAAAAAAAACTAAAAATATATAAGAAAAATCTTTGTGTGATCCCACACTTCAAGAGCTTTTCGTCTTTGTTCCCCTTTGTCTTTATTTTCTTTTTTCTTCTTTTATTTCTTTTATTCTCTTCTTTATTTGTTTGTCAATTTCGACCCTTTTGTGTCAGTCTTTTTCTTTTAAGGTGGTCTCAATTTGCTTTCATCAATTCCTTCAATAGTGACACTTTCTTGTTCTTCATTCAGATCAAGATTCTCAAAGTCCTCGAGGATGATATATGTCCATTCAGGAGCCTTATATTTTCTGCTCGGAACTCTCACTCTTTTTGATTTTTGTGAAGATTTTCTTCTTGATTGTTCTTGCTCAGTTTGACTTGATACTTCATTTACTTGTTCTTTCCCTGTTTTTCTCCTTAAAAAATATCTCAGTCCTTTTACTCCACTTGGCCAGTGATCACCTTTTCTGACCCTCTTTGTTTGTACTGCCTTTTCACCTTCTTCGCCTATTTGTAATGTTTTTATTTTCTCTTTCTTTTAGCTGAACTTCTTCTGAACTCTCTGATCTTTCTCTTTCTTCTTCTTCTGACTGAGCTCGATCTGGATTTTCTGTATTGCGATCTTTTTTTCTTGGCTTGATTTGTTCTGGTCTTTCAAATTCTTGCTCTTCCTCGGCCCCTACGGCAGTCTCTTGAGACCCAGTAACTGGTGCCCACCCTACTTGACTTGTACTTGGTTGTTCATCATCAATGCATTCTTCAGAGTTTGTTTCTTTGACTTCTTCGACTTCACAACTTTCAGCTTCTGGTTCTTCTCTTTGCTCTACCAGTTGCTGCTCTTGTTGTTCAGGTGGACTTGGGACTCTTTGTGTATGACTGGCATGGATCCAGTTTGGGACACCAGCACACTTCACTGCTGTCGTCGTGACCAATATAACTTGATGAGGTCCTTTCCACCTGGGTTCTAAACATGATTTTCTTGTGTGCTTCTTTACCACAACCCAGTCTCCTGGACACCAATCATGAGCTTGATTCGGCTGTGCTGTGGTTGCATCTTCTCCAACCTGGTGAGACACAGAACGTACCAGATCAGCTAGTCCTTTACAATAGTCCAACACTAGATCATCAGTTATATTCATCAGTTTGTTTCCAGGTACAAATGCTTGTCTCATTGCTCTTCCCATGAGAATTTCATGAGGACTCAATCCCGTCCTTTTGTCAGGAATGCTTCTAAGGCTCATCAATACAAGGGGCAAAGCATCAGGCCATTTCAGTGAAGTAGATGCACACACCTTCCCTAACCTGGATTTTATTGTGCCATTGAGCTGCTCAACCACTCCAGAGGCTTCTGGTCGATAGGCACAATGTAGTTTCTGCTCAATTTTGAAAGCTGTACAAATGAATCGAATTATCTCATTGTTAAAATGAGGTCCTCTATCTGATTCCAAAGTGACTGGAAATCCGAATCTGGGAATGAGTTCTCTCAACAGTAGTTTGGCAACTGTGAGACTGTCATTCCTTCTCGTGGGATAGGCTTCTACCCATCAGGAAAACAGACACACAATGACGAGGACGTACTTCAAACCATTGCACGGCGGCAGCTCTATAAAGTCAAGTTGCAGTCTTGTAAATGGTCCCTCTTCCTTTCCAATTTTTCCCCAACTGACAACCGTTTTTCTACCTGGGTTCTGCTGTTGACATGTCAAACACCGCTGGCAGAGACTCTCTGCAATTGACCTAAACTTTGGATTGTACCATGTCTGCCTAAAATGCTTAATCATGTCATCCCTCCCAATGTGTGTAGCTCCATGATATACTCTTGCCATTTGTGATAATAAACTATCTGGCATTATTGGTCTACCATCTGGACACACCCATACTTCATCATCTGCTCTTCTTGTGCATCCTGATTTAATCCAAAGTTCCTTTTCTTTTGCATCTGCCTCTTCCTGTAACTGTCTAACTTCATCCCATGTTTCAAAAGCAGAGAAAAACATTAGTTGGCAATTGGTAACTTCTTTTTCCAACCCTCTGTTCAAAGACATTGTATTTCGAGCACAAAATTGTGCAACTTGGTCAGCATATTTGTTGCCTTGTCACATAATCATTTCCTGACTTATGTGCGGCACACTTGACCACTGCAATTTCTTTTGACAATTGTAGTGCTTCCAGTAGTTCTTTGACATTTTTACTATTCCTTATAGGAGAACCTGAAGAAGTCAGAAATCCTCTTTGCATCCATAATTGGCCAAAGTCATGCACAACCCCAAAACCATATTAACTATCCATGAATATGGTTACTCTCACTTTTTTCCCAATTTTGCATGCTTTTGTCAAAGCTATCAATTTGGCAATTTGTGCAGACTTGACTCCTCTTAGACAGGATGCTTCCAGAAGAGCAGATACAGTACATACAGCATAGGCAGAACTCAGTTCTCCATTTTGTTTTCACAAGCATGACCCATCAACAAACAATACATAGTCTGATTCTTCCAATGGGACATCAAAGATGTCCGGTCTCGGCTTTGTACACATTTCTGTCACATCCAAACAATCATGATCAACCTCCTCTTCCATTTCTTCACAGTATGGATCCAGCAGCAAGGTTGCTGGATTTACTGTGGTGCATCTTATCACACTTACATTTTCAGCACCCAAGATCACTCTTTCATATTTAGTCAGCCGACTAGGGTTCAAGTGCTGAGTACGAGTCCTTGTTAAAAGGATCTCGACTGAATGTGGCACGTATACCTTTAGGGGATGTCCCATTACAATCGATTCACTCTGTTCTAGACTCACACAAGTTGCAGCTACTGCTTTTAAGCAGCCAGGTAATGCTGCAACCACAGTGTGGTGAGCAAAAGAATGATGGATTTAACCCAGATCCTTGTGACTGGGGGTGAATGTTTGCTTTGTCCAGCATTCCGTCCATCAATTGTTTCTTTTGCATTTGTCGCCGTAAGTGGGAAGGGTATGCCCAGACGTGGGTCCCATGCTCACTACACCACTGGATTCAAGCTAGCCTGGCTGAAGAAGGGTGATGCCCTGAAACCGGTCCCAGGATGCTTGTTTCCGGTCCAGGGAGGGCCTGGCTTGGCAGTTCGGGCTGGACTGTTCCCACAAGGAACAGGGTCAAGACTGATTTGCATATGGCTGGGTCCAAACTGGGGTGGTGTGGTGAGCAAAAGAATGATGGATTTAACCCAGATCCTTGTGACTGGGGGTGAATGTTTGCATTGTTCAGCATTCCATCCATCAATTGTTTCTTTTGCCTTTGTCGCCCTAAGTGGGAAGGTTATGCCCAGACGTGGGTCCCATGCTGACTACACCACTGGATTCAAGCTAGCCTGGCTGAAGAAGGGTGATGCCCTGAAATCGGTCCCAGGATGCTTGTTTCTGGTCCAGGGAGGGCCTGGCTTGGCAGTTCGGGCTGGACTGTTCCCACAAGGAACAGGGTCAAGACTGATTTGCATATGGCTGGGTCCAAACTGGGGTGGTGTGGTGAGCAAAAGAATGATGGATTTAACCCAGATCCTTGTGACTGGGGGTGAATGTTTGCATTGTCCAGCATTCCGTCCATCAATTGTTTCTTTTGCATTTGTCGTCCTAAGTGGGAAGGGTATGCCCAGACGTTGGTCCCGTGCTCACTACACCACTGGATTCAAGCTAGCCTGGCAGAAGAAGGGTGATGCCCTGAAACCGGTCCCAGGATGCTTGTTTCCGGTCCAGGGAGGGCCTGGCTTGGCAGTTCGGTCTGGACTGTTCCCACAAGGAACAGGGTCAAGACTGATTTGCATATGGCTGGGTCCAAACTGGGGTGGTGTGGTGAGCAAAAGAATGATGGATTTAACCCAGATCCTTGTGACTGGGGGTGAATGTTTGCATTGTCCAGCATTCCGTCCATCAATTGTTTCTTTTGCATTTGTCACCCTAAGTGGGAAGAGTATGCCCAGACGTGGGTCCCGTGCTCACTACACCACTGGATTCAAGCTAGCCTGGCTGAAGAAGGGTGATGCCCTGAAACCGGTCCCAGGATGCTTGTTTCCGGTCCAGGGAGGGCCTGGCTTGGCAGTTCGGGCTGGACTGTTCCCACAAGGAACAGAGTCAAGACTGATTTGCATATGGCTGGGTCCAAACTGGGGTGGTGTGGTGAGCAAAATAATGATGGATTTAACCCAGATCCTTGTGACTGGGGGTGAATGTTTGCATTGTCCAGCATTCCGTCCATCAATTGTTTCTTTTGCATTTGTCGCCCTAAGTGGGAAGAGTATGCCCAGACGTGGATCCCGTGCTCACTACACCACTGGATTCAAGCTAGCCTGGCTGAAGAAGGGTGATGCCCTGAAACCGGTCCCAGGATGCTTGTTTCCGGTCCAGGGAGGGCCTGGCTTGGCAGTTCGGGCTGGACTGTTCCCACAAGGAACAGGGTCAAGACTGATTTGCATATGGCTGGGTCCAAACTGGGGTGGTGTGGTGAGCAAAAGAATGATGGATTTAACCCAGATCCTTGTGACTGGGGGTGAATGTTTGCATTGTCCAGCATTCCGTCCATCAATTGTTTCTTTTGCATTTGTCGCCCTAAGTGGGAAGGGTATGCCCAGACGTGGGTCCCGTGCTCACTACACCACTGGATTCAAGCTAGACTGGCTGAAGAAGGGTGATGCCCTGAAACCGGTCCCAGGATGCTTGTTTCCGGTCCAGGGAGGGCCTGGCTTGGCAGTTCACGCTGGACTGTTCCCACAAGGAACAGGGTCAAGACTGATGTGGATATGGCTGGGTCCAAACTGGGGTGGTGTGGTGAGAAAAAGAATGATGGATTTAACCCAGATCCTTGTGACTGGGGGTGAATGTTTGCATTGTCCAGCATTCCGTCTATCAATTGTTTCTTTTGCATTTGTCGCCCTAAGTGGGAAGGGTATGCCCAGACGTGGGTCCCGTGCTCACTACACCACTGGATTCAAGCTAGACTGGCTGAAGAAGGGTGATGCCCTGAAACCGGTCCCAGGATGCTTGTTTCCGGTCCAGGGAGGGCCTGGCTTGGCAGTTCACGCTGGACTGTTCCCACAAGGAACAGGGTCAAGACTGATTTGGATATGGCTGGGTCCAAACTGGGGTGGTGTGGTGAGAAAAAGAATGATGGATTTAACCCAGATCCTTGTGACTGGGGGTGAATGTTTGCATTGTCCAGCATTCCGTCTATCAATTGTTTCTTTTGCACCTGAATCCAGAGTGGCAGAAAAATATGCCACTGGACGTCGTGGCAATCCATGTCTCTGAGTTAACACTGAAAGTGCACATCCTTCTCTCTCAACAGAACAAAGCAAATTCTTTCGTATAGTCAGGCATTCCTAATGCTGGTGCTTGACACAAACAATTTCTCAGTTTTATGAATGCATTCTCACTTTCATCATCCCATTCAATTGGATCTGTCACATCCTTTCGTGTCAATTTTAGTAAAGGCTTGGCAAGCAATGAAAATCCGCTGATCCACTGACGACAGTATCCAATCACTCCCAAAAACATTCGTACTTCTTTCTTAGTTTTAGGCAGACTCAGTTGTCGAATCACTTTTATTCTCTCTGGTGTCACTTTTCTAACTCCCTTTTCTGCCTTGTGTCCCAAATATTGGTCGTCTTGTTGGCAAAACTGTAATTTTTCTGGTGACACCTTGTGTCCACCTTCTGCCAAATGGTTCAGTAAGGCAATTGTGTCAGTGACACAAGCCTCTTGTGTCTTTGATGCCACTATTAGGTCGTCAATGTACTGAACCAAAACCGAATTTCCTGGCATAACTAATGTTTCCAAACACTTTTTCAGGACCTGATTGAAAATTGAGGGGCTCTCTGTGTACCCTTGAGGAACTCGACACCATGCCAAAACACGGTCTCCGAACCGGAATGCAAAAAAATATTGACTGTCCAGGTGCAAAGGAATCGAAAAGAATGCTTGGCACAAATCAATCACCGTGTACCAATGTGCATCCCAAGGTATCTGATAAAGGATCACTGCTGGATTTGGTACTACTGGACAACAGGGCACTACTATCTTATTAATTTTCCTTAAATCTTGCACTATCCTATACTTGCCACTAGGCTTTTTAAGCCCCATGATTGGCGAATTACAAGGACTGCTCATTATTTCTTTCAAAATACCTTGTTCAATCATCTGATCAATTACTGGAGCAACTCCGGCTTTTACTTCAGGGCTCATTTTGTATTGGGGTGTGTTCGGGTAAATTGCACCTTCTTTCACCATTATTTTAATTGGGTCTACATTTGCCATCAGACCAATTTCCTTTCCTGAAAAATCCCACACATCTGGTCTCACTGTGTTTTTCAGCTCATCAGGTAAACTGTTTTCAGTAAGAAGCGAAAACATCTCATCCACTTCTGTTCCTTGTTTCGCTAGCATCATCTTAAAAGCAGTATCTTCATCAGGTGTTTGGAAGGCAATACCATCAGGTGTACAATAGATGGTACAGTTCATTTTGCGCAACAAATCCCTCCCTAACAAATTTACTGGACTTGAATCCCATACCACAAACCGATGCATGTCTTTGAAATTCCCAATATTCACTTCTATTGGTTTAGTGACTGGGGTTTTTATTTGCTTATTTGAGGCTCCTACAACTAGGATGATTTCTCCCGAGAGGGGTAGGTTTGGAATTTCTGCTGCTCTCACAGTAGAACGGGTAGCACCAGTATCCACTAGGAAAGTGATGTCATTACCTTCCACTTTTCCATCAACAAATGGACCTGACTGATCTATTGCCAAGGATGCGCCAAGCACGCATTCTTCTTCCCCCCCCTCAGGCACCGTCATTGAGAAGTGTCCGAATCACTCTCATTACTTTGAATCCAATATTGTTGAACCGTTTGTGTATTCTTACCACTCTCTCCACGAAATCCGGTGTTCATAGGGGCTTGTGGAGTAACTAACTGTTGCTGTTGCTTCACAACCACCTCATTCTGCATCTGTGGATTTAAATTTTGATTTACCCCGTTACTCTGTTGAACATTTCTACTCTCATTCTTCCAATGTCCACGCTTTCCGCACGCATGACAAGGATACTTCTTTCTCGCTTCTTCGCTACTCATTCGCCCTTTTCCTTTATTTCCATTTGATCCTTGACTATTCTGATTCTGATCGTTCGACTGATTATCATTTTGAGAACCAGAATTTGCCTTTTGGTGTTCTGCTAGCTTCACTTGTGCCCACATCATTTTTTCTTTCAATTTCTTGTGTTTTGCATCAATATCATCACTACAATACTTCGCATACTTCAAGATATCATCAATGGGCTTACTCTGCCAGCAAAGCATATGTTGCTGAATCATCTGACTAATTTCTGATCTCAATCCATACACAAACCTATACACGAAATGTCCCATATCCTTATCACCAACATTTTCAAATCCACTATACAGTTTGAATACTTGCAATAGCCTTTCGTAATACGCATGCACTGACTCTTTTGGTTCTTGAGTTGTTCTATCTATTTTAACCCAATCTGTTTCTTTTGGAGGAATTTTCCCTTTCAGGAAAGTAATCACCTGTTGATACTTTTTCATCACTTCTCCTGAAGGCGCACTTGTCTTTGCGTCTCAGGGATACTCTTCAGTTGGCCAATCAATAGTGATTTTACATTCTGTCCACAAATCAGTTGGTACCACTATGTCAAACAGGCCATCCAAATCTTTTAATAATACCTTTGAAACTTTCACAAACCTCTCTACCTGCTTGTACCATTTAACTGGTTATTCTCTTAATCTGGGGAAATCATTCGTAAAAGACAAAATATCCTGTCTAGACCAAGGAACATGAACATATCCACCACCAGGAACTTCTCTCATTGGACACACTCTTTCAACCTGTTCTGTCTCTCTTAATGGAAATGCAGATGTTTCCTTTGTAGCTGCCTCATCCCTTTTTCTTGTCCATCTGCCTCTCCATCGGTCTGCATCTCCCTATTTCTTCAAAATATACATTAATTCTTTTATCTGTAATCTCCTTCCTGACGCATTCAAACTTTCTAAATCTTTCTCAGTAAATTCTGACCTATATGGTTTTTGCAATATTTTCGACTTTTCTACTTCTATTCCAAATTCTGAAGCCACTTCTACTATCTTCTCATGAAGATTCTTTGCTCTCCAGGTTATACTTTTACACAAAAACAACAATTCCTCATCTCCATATGAACCTAATCTGTCTGAGCCTATAGTACCAATAATCATTTCTTCTAAATCCACTCTCAACTTGCCTACATCTATATTTGGTGTTTGGGGTTTTTCTTGTCTAATCCTTTTGCCCACTCCTCTACGTCTTCTGGTGAAATCCTTTAGAGTTCCCTGCTACTGGAGTGACAATCGGTTCTTTTCTCCTTGTATTTACTGGTGAGATTCTCTTCGGGGTTTCAGTCACTGTTTCAAGATTAGGGAGATCTAGTAGCGAGACATTCAAATCACTCTCACTAGTTTGATCTTCTAACATTACTGCCTCTTTCCTAGCATTATTCTGTGGGACCGTTACTGTTTGTAATCTCGGGGTGTCTCGTTTATCCCCATATAATGGAATAACAGAGCCAATTGTTACTGGTACTGTCAAGGCTTCAGCATTCAAACCTAACTGATTTATTTTCTGAATTATCTCTTCTTTTGTCTTATTCAACGCATTCCTTTCTTTTTCCTGTAATACTCGGGTAACTGTTGGATCATATAAAACCTGTGGAACTAATGGAGTTCCCATCATTGGTGCACTTGGAGTTGTCTCTCTAGCATTTTCTTGATAAGGGGAGGTCTTTTAACTAAAAGGTCCTCTAATAACTCATCAGATTCATCACATCCTGTTCCTGTCATACCTATGTGTTTCAATTTTTCTTTACACTTACTCCCTACTTGATCCTCAGCCATCAACACTGGATACAAGCCTTCCATTACCACAGCTCTTCTCCATCTTTTCATCTGATCTCCTCGAGTATCAAACGGATATCTGGGTAAAAATCCTCTATTTATTCTTCTACCTCCTCTGTATTTCTCTCGTTCAAATGCCTCAACTTCCCATTCCTCCAAAGCTTAATACTGCGTTAACCTAGGACTTGGTTCTAATGAATTCATCTGATTTCTCAAATTCTGTAGAATCCTTACATTAAACGTACCATGTTCAGGGAAAGCTAGAACACCATCACCTTTCGTATGCTCCACCCAATTTTCCAACCAGACACAAGTATGATATCCTTGTTCCATCATCATAAAGGAAGCAGGCGTGTTAGGAGGTGGCATAAGAATTCCTTCTCTGGTTACTACACGTTTATCTTTTTTAAAGAAACTCTTGATTTTATCAATCAGCTTCATGCTTCCAATCCCTGTGACTAATTGTTTCAGTGGGCAAAACCTAGAGACTCTTCCATATTTTTCACGTATCCTATTGCCAACACTCGTCCTATACCACCGCGACTCACACCAACAGTCCAATCAGGGCTCATTACGTATTCTCTTATGCAACCAATACCAGCGCAGTTTTTGTCTACCAGCCAATCAGAGCTTTCAACACACCCACTTGTCTGACCAATGCCAGCCCGGTTCTTTGTGACGTCAGTATGACTCCTACTACTGACCCTCCCTTTACAATCTGCACTTGTTACACGCCCGCTGTCTCAACCA
The DNA here is from genome assembly GCA_963921515.1 of Calotriton arnoldi. Taxonomy (NCBI): domain Eukaryota; kingdom Metazoa; phylum Chordata; class Amphibia; order Caudata; family Salamandridae; genus Calotriton; species Calotriton arnoldi. The sequence goes on along the minus strand of CAWUFW010002195.1, from coordinate 1,945,327 downwards.
ATACCAGCGCGGGCGGCTCTTTGTGACGTCAGTCTGACTCCTGCTACTGACCCTCCCTTCACAAGGTAATACAACAATGTATTTTCTAAATTTTCTTTATAATTTTCTGTTAGTAACAACGTAAAAACAGCGCTACTCTGTCTGCTCCGCTAATCCAAAGATAGTTTATTCACTCGCTTCAAAGAGAAAGTACTTCCTTACACTACGAGTAAAAACCACTGTTTACCCTTCACTTAAGCTCGGGGAGGACCTATTACTCCTCTAGGGATACTCCTCCTTTGGGTAAGGCTAAAGTTTCATAGGTGGACCCTTCGCTATCACTCACTCTCTGCTCTTATACGATATAGTCCCTAATATAACACCTACAGCCCTCCGTAGCTTTTAGGTATTATGACAACAGACGAGTAACCTTCTGCAGTGTGATTTCCTTACCACACTCTTCTAAATTCCATTCCCCGGATTCCCAGGTATCTCCGTACCTGTACTTCCAGACAACATAAAACGCGACACTAACTCTTAATGTTAAACATGTAGTTAATGGTCAATAGTTAATAATCACCAAACTTAATCAAGAATAACCATCCTCTGCTACCAGAAAAACTGATCCAGCGAAAGGCCAGGGTTGAAAATATTTCACACAAAAACCTGAATGTTTCACTGGGCCCATATACATTTATTTTCCAAAAATAATGCTCATCCACACTCCCTGGACGATCCGCTGGGGAGTCGAGTTTTATAATTTACTTAAGTTCTAATTAGTTATTTCCCTGTAACCACAAATCGGGTTAAAATACCATCTCAATGCCTAACTAATCTTCACGAATCAACACTCTTCCTCTGGTCGATGGACCATTAGTTGAGTAAGTTGATGGTGATATTAACAATTTCTTAACTAATTCACAGTTCTTAGTGAAATAACCACAGACTCTGAGTACAATTCATAAGCTTTTATCTAAAATTTCAGTCATAAGATTTGAACGCTCATCAATACAGATTTAACAGTGCAAACTCCATCTTTCTTCAACGGGAGAGAGAAAATTCATTTAGCAAATACATTCAATTACACAACCTCATTCAACAAAAATCAATGCATAAGAGTGGATAGATGTAGAGACAAAAGACACATGATGAAATTCATTTGCAAAGAAATATGCAAATTTTTGAGACAGAATAACATTTACCTAATAGAGATGACCGAAAACCACCCCTCTGGCCATAGGAATGGTGGGGGTCTCCTGACTTAGAATCAGGAGACAAAGATTATAGGGCAGGATCAGGACAGGGCTGATACTTACTAGACTTCTCTACAAACCCGACGCACCAGGGCGATTCCCTCTCTTACACTCTCTCCCTCCTCGATATTCTTCCGCAACCTTTGAATCTAATCAGGCTGTCGCTTCGGATCTGAATCTTCCCAGTTTGCTCTCTCCTCTCTCTCTCTCTCAGCGTGATCTTGATGCTCTCTCTCGTTACAGCATACTCGTCTCTCTCAGCATCGATGAGCAGCAGCATACTAACTTAACTTAAGTCACTCTAGTTATAGTCTTTATTTCTACATGTCCCACCCTCAAAAGTTGCAAATTTTACTAAAATACGGAATATGATTGGACGGGGCTAGGGGAGTTTTTATCACACCATGCTGACATATTCATTTTTATTAAGGTACTTATTGTTTGCTAGCCCTTCCCCTTTAGCTCATTCATGTTGTCTTCTTCTCATGCATATATTGTTGCCACCATTGTAACTAATTCATTCAATACAGACTACATAGACGAGTGATACATGTCTTCTTTTTCTCATGTCTTCTGTCCTTGATATTTGGCAGTCATTCAGCTCTTACGGTCACCGGGTCACATCATGAATTCACTGAGCATGCGCAACTTTTGGTTGTCCATCGCCATTTTTTTTTTTCCGTCAAGCTGTAGCTGGCCCGAATGCACACTATTAATAAATGAATCATAAGCAGATGTTATTTTCTTAAACATATAATTCTCACTGTTCACCACCCACTTCTACTCTATCCCATGTTATTATTATCTTTCTGGGTAAAAGTATTAACAACAGCAGCTTTCTTTTAAATTCAAGCAAGCAGATGCCGGGCACGCGGTACCTCAAGACCACGTGTTAGTCTTTCTTGCGCATGCGTGAGGTTTTCCCTCTCAAAGCGAGTTAGTCACTTTATCTCTACGTAATTCAGGTTTGCACATGCGCAAAGCATTTTTGTAAATTAAAGCGGGTTTTAGTCGCGTTGCATTTTATTCCACATTAAGGAAAGCATGCGTAAGCTTTTCTCCCCATGTGTCAGTGTCTAGTGTATATTATTTTTCTCATCTACAGTTTTAATGATTAGTGAAAGATAATGGAGGATTTCTCAGAGCAAGTTTCATTTTCTTGAATCCTTGCTCCATCAGTGGCCATCATAGCAGTACTGAGATCGGGGTTCCGTGCCATAGATGCTAGATTTTACACCCTTGCTGCACATCTGGACAGAGTGGGGGAGTGGTTGGATGGTCATGGCGGCCGCTTGGATGCGGCTGAGGAACGAATCTCCACACAAGAAGATCAGACCAGAGATATTACTCGCCGCCTGGAAAAGACGGAGCGCATGCTTAAGGCGGTGGCAGTCAAAAACGAGGATTTGGAAGCCAGATTCCAAAGAAACAATGTGCATATCTTGGGGCTTGCTGAATCAACAAATGTGGGGCGCCCGGAGCTATTTGTGGAGACCCTCCTTACTGATTTGTTAGGGACTGAACACTTTTACAAAGTATTCCTAGTTGAGCGGGCTCACAGATCCCTGGGCCCGACCTCCCCCTGGTGCTCCTCTACGTCACATCATTGCCCGGCTTTTGAATTAGAGGGACTGGGACACTATCCTCCGTCTGGCCCGTGAGAAATCCCCGTTACATTTCCAAGGATCCACGCTCTCCATCTACCCTGACCATACGGCCGCAGTCCAGGAGGCAAGGCGAAAGTTCATCAATGTAAAGGCGCAGCTCTGGAAACTCGACCTTAAATACGCCATGTTATATCCAGCAATACTGTGAGTGAGCGTAGGCGATAAACCTAGATTCTTCGACTCGCCCATGGCGGACGCCATGGCCTTCTGTAAGGTGCAGGGGGGATAACAACCACCGGAGCCCCCGCCCTGCGGCTGGGCACCCATCGCCGGATAGACAGTTGGAATCCAGCGCAGAACTCTTTCCCTCTGAATAGAGTTGGCTTTCTCGCACCTCAGCCAGTTGAATTTGTTAAATATATGTGGCTCAAGAACAGTACTACCCTGAACACTTACTTGCTTGTAGATTGCTCCTACGCTTAGAATTGCAACGCAATTGTGGCTCTCCATTAGCTACTTTGATCATAAAGATCCATACAGACTGGTCCTAAGGCCTCCGTGGCATTGCTCGCCCCCACAGATAATTCCGATTGTTTACGCTGTTGTGTTTTTGGTTTTTGGGAACTGGGTTCTAGGTATTTGCCAGGCTATTCCCCGGTGTGGGTGGTGGGTGGGCTAATGTGGATATGTTGATCTTTTTTTTAGTTTAAGCTTCAACCCACTCCCTACTTTCCCTCTAACATGCACCCTCCCTCCCTGGCATATGAAACTCCCAGTCGACATGTCCAGGCTACCTCTACTCAGACAACTGCATGATGACTGCCCCTAATCAAAATGTCAAGGCCCGACTCCTTACCTCGAATGTCCGCGGCCTCAATAATCCCCAAAAATGTAAGCTAGTTGTATCCTTTTTACACAGACACCACATAAAAATAGCCTTTTTACAGGAGACGCATCTGCCCCCTCAGTCTGCCCCTCCTTTCGTCTCCTCCTGGGGGCCGCACAGATATTTCGCTGGGTACAGCACCTAATCTAGGGGAGGATGTGTACTCAAACATCAAAGCCTCCCCTTCACGCATCTATCCACCATTGTGGACGAGCAGGGACGCTATGTCTTGGTAGTGGGGTCTCTTCTGGGGGAAAAAACCCTACTGCTTAACATATATACCCCGAACACTGACGTTCCCCCCTTCTTTACCGGAATACTAACCCTACTCGACCGTCACGAACACGATGTCTTGATTATTGGCGGTGACCTGAACTTTGATGCTGGATCCCAGCCATGACACGTCCGGCACAGGGCAGGGTGGTAAACCCCAGGCCCTCCGGGCTTTTGGACTCACTAGGGCTGCAGGATGCATGGCGTGTGCGGCACCCTGGAGCCCGGGTTACACGTTTCATCCTGCCCCCCACTCTGTGTGGACACGCATCGACTACTGGCTTGTCGATTCTGCCTCCCATCAATGGATACATAATGTTGAGACGTTGCCCCGCACTCTCTCTGACCATGCACCCAAGCTCCTCCAAGTCGACATTCCTTACTCCTCTGGTTGGGAGCGTAGGTGGATGTTCCCCGCCTCAGCATTGTTGGATGAAGTATTCTGCTCTGAACTGCACGATGTTATTCTTGAGTATTTCACCCTCCATACAGGCTCAGTGACACAGTACTCACTGCTATGGGACGCGTTCAAGGCCTACATCCAGGGGATTTGCATTTCCAAGCAATCGGGGGTGCTGTGGGCACTGCTGGGTAGCTTGTCGCGACTTGAAAACAAGTTGAAGGCGATGTTGTTATGTTATGTTAAAACCACTTCTATAGCGCACGACTCACCCGGGGGCATCTCGGCGCTTGTGTTGAGACATACCTGAGGGACTGCCTAATGTCCTAGAACAAAAAGGCTTTCAGTTTTTTTCTTAAGGTGCTGTAAGAAGGGGTCTCATGGAGAGGCAGGGGCAACTTGTTCCAATATTTAGGAGCAAGGTGGGGAAAGGCTTTCCCCCCAGTACGCTTAAGGCGTATTCGGGGCACTTGTAAGAGGCCAAGTGAGCTAGATCTAAGATTTCGGCATGGAACGTATTTTAAAAGTTTCCTCTGCAAGTACCGGGGCCCTTTGCCTCTGAGAGCGTTGTACGTGAGGCAACAGATTTTAAAAAAGGATCGCTTCTTTACCGGTAACCAGTGTAGTTCTCTCAGCAGAGGGCCGGACGAGGAGCCTGTATGGCGGTTTAGAATTAGCCTTGCGCCCGTGTTATGGATCACTTGTAGTTTGGCAAGCAAGGTCTCATCCGCCTCTGCCAGTAGGGCATTTCCATAATCCATTTTGCTAATCACCATAGCTTGAACAAGGGTTCTACCGGAATTTATGGGCAAATAAGGGAAAATCCTACGTAAAAGGCGCAGGGCATGGTAGCAGGAGCTAGTAGTGGCATTTATGTGATCCTTCATTGTTAATGATTGGTCCAATTTTATCCCTAGGTTTTTCACAATTTTTCTGGGTACGGGGACCTCACAGTTCCGCCGTCGCTTTAGGTTTACCACACAATTGGGAATCCCTTTTATTGGAATTTAATGACCTCACAGACAGGGAAGCCACATTAATAGGCAAATATCAGGCGGTGCATAGATACGGGGAGGGAGAACGCCCTGGTAGGACATTGGCCCACCTGCTAGGTCCCCGTGGGGCCGGACACATCACATTCCTGCTATGGGAGGATGACACTGTCTTGACAGATGCCACGGAGATACTAAATGACTTAGTCGCATACTACAAGACTCTCTACACCACTAAGCAAACTTCACATCCCATCTGGCCTATCTAGAGGATATGGCAATGGTATGGCTTACCACCGGACAGGCTGAATTCCTTTTTGAGCCCTTCTCTGCTGAGGAAATTAGTCAAGCAATAGACTTGCTTGATGGCTCAAAGGCCCCTGGCTTGGATGGCCTATCAGGAGCCTTCTACAAAGCTTTTAAACAGACATTAATGCCCCACCTGCTTGAAGTACACTCTGAGTCCCTTGCCAACGGCGCACTCCCACCGTCCATGCAGGAAGCAGTGATTACTCCTCTACTGAAACCTGGTAAGGACCCCACCAGATGCGGCTCATACAGGCCTTTATCCTTACTAAATGTTGACAATAAGATACTCGCCAAGATGTTGGCAAACAGACTATCCCTGCTCCTAGACCAGATCCTCTCGCCAGTACAGTCTGGCTTCATTCCGCACAAGCCCACCTCTCTAAACCTTAGAACGGTCTTGTCAGTGTTGAACAGGGTGTCTCCTACCACTCCTGCAGCGGTGGCGCTTCTCGATGCCGAGAAGGCTTTCGATTCATTGGAGTGGCCCTTTCTCTTCACAACGCTCCGTAAACTAGGCATGCCCAACAGCTTGATTGCATTAATCTCACTCCTATGCGCTGCTCCTGTGGCTAGGCTTCAGGTGACCAGCTCCCTCTCGGACCCCTTCCCGGTGTTGCCAGGTACGCGGCAAGGATGCCCCATATCACACTACTTTTCATTATTTCTATGGACCCCCTGGTTAGGCATTTACAGGAGAAGCATATGCACCGTGGCCTTCGGTTTCGCCCTGGCCCGCTATTAATGTCCCTGTATGCGGATGACATACTGTTGTTCATTAGACACCCTGCTGAAAATCTAAACCCTCTTACAGACGAGATCATCCGGTTCAGGGATATGTCGTGACTGCGCATAAACTGGACAAACACAAGGAGATGATGGATGGAGCGCTGAAACTTTTCAGACACTCACCCCCCAGTCACAGATCTGGGTTGAATTCATCATCATTCTTTAACTCACTTCGCCACCTCAGTTCAGACCCAGCTATATGCAAATCAGTCTTGACCCTGTGCCTCATGGGAACAGTCCAGCCTGAACTGCCAAGCCAGGTCTTCCCTGAACCAGAAACAAGCATTCTGGGACCGGTTTCTGGGTAACACCCTTCATCAGCCAGGCTAGCTTGAATCCAGTGGCAAAGTGAGCAAGGGACCCATGTCTGGGCATACCCTGCCAACTTAGGGCGAACAAAGCAAACACAAGGAGATGATGGACGGAGCGCTGTAACTTTTCAGACACTCACCCCCCAGTCACAGATCTGTGTTGAATTCATCATCCTTCTTTAGCTCACTTCGCCACCTCAGTTCAGACCCAGCTATATGCAAATCAGTCTTGACCCTGTGCCTCATGGGAACAGTCCAGCCCGAACTGCCAAGCCAGGTCTTCCCTGAACCGGAAACAAGCATCCTGGGACCGTTTTCTGGGTAACACCCTTCATCAGCCAGGCTAGCTTGAATTCAGTGGCAAAATGAGCAAGGGACTCACGTCTGGGCATACCCTGCCAACTTAGGGCGAACAAAGCAAACACAAGGAGATGATGGACGGAGCACTGTGACTGTGTTTGCTTTGCACATAAACTCAGACAAGTGTGAGCTCTTCCCCCTAACAGACACAGCAACCCCCTCGGGAATTGACTGCCCTCTGCGATGGGCCGCCAATACCACCAAAAATCTAGGAATTACACTGCATAGAAATAAAGATCAGATCATCCGATTGAATTACTGCCCAGCTTTGGAAAAACTGTCCACCCAAGTGGATCGTTGGATCCAACTGCCGCTTTCCTTGGCTGGCCGCATAGCCCTCATCAAAATTAATGTACTTCCCCATTCCCTATATCTCTTTGTAAACATACCCATCCCTCTGACACAAATTTTTTTTCTCGCAGATCCAAACCCAACTTCCCCACCTGATATGGGCTGGCAGAAGGCCAAGGATAACATGGGACACACTCACACTCCTGTACGAGCATGGCGGCTTTGCAGTACCTGATTTTAATTTATACTATCTGGTTGCTCAGGCGCAGTTTGCCTACAACTGGTTCCATCCTGATGCCTGTATACCTTATAATAAGCCTGAGCAGGACTTAGCGGATCCTACTCCACTCAATGCGTTGTTCCCTCAGGGTATCCGTCTGGACCCCGCAGATGTACAAACTATTTCCACCACATGTTGGGCTTGGCGGAAATTCAGCCACCTTGTAGGGACCGGCTCCCTGTACTCCGCTAAACTCCCAGTAGCCCGTAACCCGTGGATCCCCTTAATGGCTGAGAGAGTAGCACAGAATACCCTACGAAAACTGTGCCTATTCACATTTGGTGATCTGTTTCTGGATGGGCATGCGAAAACACTATCTGACTTATCTGACTATGTGGAAATGTCCCATATAGACAGATTCATCATCACTCATCTGCACTGGGCTCTGAGCGCAGTAGTCCCACCTTTCCCTAAGTCCCCTGTTGAATTCCCTCCACTTACACTTCTTATCTCGGATAATGACGGTTCACACCTGATCTCCAAACGTTATCTCTCATGTTTAGCTCTAAAGCAAGCTCGCGATAGGGGGTTCCGGCGACGCTGGGAGGAAGACTTGGGATCCCCGCTCTCCGATGCCGACTGGGCCTGTAGCTGTGCGCAAATCTAGCTGGTTTCACCTAAATACCGCCATAAACGTTTGCACTTTAAGTTTGTTCATAGAATCTACATCACCCACGTGGAACTGGCCAAATTTGACCCCTCTAAAACTATGCAATGACCCAAATGCCACCACATCAGAGCGGATTTCTCCCACACGACCTGGACCTGTTCTGTCATATCTTCCTACTGGACCTCAGTATTCCAGGAATTATCCTCTATGCTGTCTGTCACACTTACACCATCCCCCAAGTTAGCCCTGCTGGGTATAGTCACCATCATCCCAGCCTGCTATCGTAGGTTCACAGCCATTGCATTACTACTCACCAAGAGGGAAATAGCATTACATTGGGGGGCCCGCTCCCATCCCACAAGGAAAGCATGGTTCCGAAGTATGACGTACTGCAATATGCAAACTGATATTTACTCTGCACTGCAGCCTCCCTCCTCCCGTCCCAAAGACATTTTGCATATATTCCGCACTTACCTTGCTACTCTGCAATCCGATTCCACCTCTCCCTCCCCTTCATTAATATCTGAACAAGACTGTGCCTTGTCCGCCCCCTCGTCCTCCCGTAGACGTCATCTGCATGTATCCTAGGGCACCCAACCCGACCCTTGCGTGTTTACTCCCTTCTATATGGGTAGGCAAGCCTGGACCATCACCTTTAGGATTTTCAAGCTGGACCATGTTCAGACTGCCCCATTGCGAGAGTTTAGATGTTCTATACCCTTTCCCCCTCCTACTATTCCCCTCAGTTTCTGATGTGATTTCTGTTAACATATGTTGCCTGCCGTCTTTGCATTTCATAATCTGCCTGTGCACAGTTGAGTACGGCTCATCATTATCATACAGCCTTATGTAACTATGGACACATTACATTAGATGTACGTTTATCCTGCATATGTATGTTTTTTTCTTCTTTTGTTCTGTTTATATTGAAGCAATAAAATCAAGAAAAAAGAAAAAAAGAAGAAAAAAACTTGTCTAAGTTTGTAGTACAGTTAGAAGGAGGAGAGTTAGGATTAATCTCCTCGCAGACCTGGTCACACGAGCTTGGGAAGTTGTGATAAATTACTCTGATTTTATCTTCAAAGTAGTTAGCAAGAGAGTCACATAGTGCTTATGACGAAAGTTTTTCTTGTGAGCAGGCATGGGGGCTGATAAAGGCATTGAGCACTTTAAATAACTCTTTAGATCAATTAGCAGCCTGGCTAATTTGGTTGGAAATATGACACTTCCGGGCTCTTTTGATGTTACAATAGTAAGTTGTTAAGGATGCTCAATAGGCCTCCTTGTCAGATGGATTGTATGTCTTATGCCATTGTCTCTCCAGCTTTTTACAGCAGGCTTTCTCTGATCTCAGTTCAGATGTACATCAAGGTGCATGTGCTCCATGTTTAGATCAAGAACAGGTTTAAAGAGGCGCAGCCTTATAAAGCACCAAGTTTAAGGATATATGGTAGTGTAATAGTGCTTGGTCCATATCCAGATCTACAGGCGCAGCAGTAAACTCATACTCTTTAGTGAAAGCATCGGGAGTGAATTTACACCAAGGTCTTGATATGTTCTTCATAGCTATTTTCATTTTTTCTCTCACTATTTTCTTAGGGATCGGAAACAAATTAAGGATTGATCTATCTAGAGGAGAGGCTTGGGGATTCACAGGTCAGGGATGCGGAGTTCATAAAGATTAGATCCATCGTATGCCCAACAGTATGAGTGGGTCCATTGACTTTGTGATATAGACCAAGCATGGCTAGATCCGAAGTCAATTGCGCAACCTCCACATTTAAGGAGTCCTCCCCATGAAAATTAAAATCACCAAGCAGAAGAAATTGTTGGGATGCCAAGGCATGGGTTGCAATATATTCTGTACGGCACTGATTGGACTCTTTTTTGGACCCTGTAGGGTGATACAACAGGGCTTCTTTCCAACAATCATTGGAAGAGAGTTCAAACTTGAAAATACTAATTTCAGCCTAGTCAGCGTGGAGAGCATCTATGAGTGAGAATTTAAGGCTATCTTTAAAAACGATAGCTATTCTACCACCTGTCCTGCCGTCTCTGTCCAATCCAAGTATGTGGTAGTTGTCCGGGAGAGACAGAGCAATAGCTGGGAGAGTGATGGGGCTCGTCCAGGTTTCAGTAAGGAAACCGTCCTCAGGTAACAATGAGGAGAACGAATCCCAAAGTTCAGATGCATGCTTTGGCAGAGACCTAACGTTACAAAGAATGCTGTCCAAAAACAGAGGAGCCTGGGGCGTGGGCAATGAAGGGGAGTTGTTTATATAATTGTTAGCTGGTGATATAGATGTGCACATGTCTCTTCTTGTATTATGGAGGCAGTAAAATTGGCAATTTCTACAAGCAACAGGGCCTTCAAGTGTAGGTGGAAAGGAGCCCCTGCATAGGCTGCCAGAAGGAGTGTCAACTCTTTACAGATTGTTGATTTTAATTAACTCTTCAAAAGAGTAAGTAAATGTGGCAGGGTACCTTTCTTCAGATGTTAAAGAGGAAGGGGTCCTGGAAATGGTCGGTTGCGGATGGGTACAAAAGGGCTAGCCTTTGGCACGCCCGCTGCGTGCGTCTGCTGCACGACGGCTCTGGCATCAGCATTTTATAGCCAACAGAATGTAAGCAGCTAGACAGCTAAACTCCAGCTCTTGTGACAAAACTGGAAGTGAGGTAGCTACAATATTAAAGCTTTCACCATGCAAACAAAAACCGCGGTGGACCAGAAAGCTGGGACAGCACAAAAGAAATCAAAAGGCAAACATAAATACAGAATTGAGTACAATACAGTTTGAAAATTCAATGGGGTGTAGTTTTAAAAACAGTGTAACCCCTTGCCTGTAAATTACTGCAGACGCGCATGAATGGAAAAAGCCTGTCCTGGACTTTGTAGACAAGACCTGAGGTCTAACAGGCAAGCATCAGTTATAAAGACCTTCTAAAAAATAAAGAGGTCATCTAAGATCACAAGGGTATTATCCCTGCTTCAGAGTGCATTGCAGAACAGGAACACTAGCAATCAGGACAGAGGTCTTAATAGGTTCTGTTTCAAAAGCCTGTGACAATGACGAGGAAGACATGTTGAGGAGGAAAGCAGTGCTTATCTCTAACAGAATATTTCTGGTATTGGAAGAGGCACAAGTGACTATCTACCCTCTCTTCCTAGAAAGAAGGTGATACCTCTCCCAAAGTAGAAATTAAGATGGACTCCATTGTCTTGATTTTTAGGTTTGATATTGTCATGCATTGTGACAGACCCTTGCTACAAAAAAGTAATACATTGATCTGATATACCAGTAGGTTTGTAGGTGGATTTTGATTTGATCAATTCCTATAAAAGTATACCTACAAAACAATGAACAACCATTATAAACAATATATATAATTACACAAACTAAATCATGAGTAGAAAGTAGCAAGCTCCTAATAAATACATATATTGTATACATGTTATTTTAATTTGGTAAGCAGGTGAAACAACATACAGTCAAATCTTTGTATAAGTGCAGAGATAAACAGTGAAACAATTATCATCAATTGGCGCTTGGACTATACTTGTGATACTAATAGAGAGAGAATAGAAAAAGGTACCGGATAAATTATTTCTTAGCTACACATAAAAGCTCCCCATTTTCCTTTGAACAGCCTACTGCCTTTGCCTTTGGTAACTTTGTGTACAGCTTCATGCAATTCCTACATATGTTACATCAAGTTCCACCATTTTTCAATAGTAGGGGGGGGGTGGGGTCAGGATTAATCCATTCAAGTGTAATATATAGCATGGCCACCGCTTTAGCACTGGATGGGAAATGAGTACAGCTTTGTGGTAGTCCATCATCTGAGCCAAATATGATAGTCTTAGTTGTTAGAATAACATCTTGATTTAATAAATCTGATATTGCACTTGCTTCTTTAGTCCAAAATAGATCCCTACATTTTCCAAACATATGAACATAACCAGCTTCCTCTGAATGACATCTAGGGTATATAGAGTCTTCACGACAATATGGGTTGAACAATGTCTGTGCAATATAATAAATCATTTTAAGAATCATAAATTGTTGTATGTGGAGAGTTCCTTACCAGAACATATAATATCCTGACAATAATGCTTTCATAATATCAAACTTGGGAACTCCCTGACTTAATATAAGTGTCCATTTATTAGAGAATGTATCTAATTCATCAAAAGGATAGCTAAATGTAAATTTGATAAAAGTCTTGTATCTTCACACTATGATGACCTGAATATAATAACTGCAACCAATCATGATTTCCAACAAAAGTATCAGGCATATTTTAAAGAAAATAATCACATGTTTGAAGATACTTAAAATATCATGTTTTGATCAACAAAATTCATTTTGTATGTCAGAGAAGCAGCATAGTGCACCGTTGTGAAATAATTGCTCAGCTGTACGAAGTCCTGATTTGACCTACAACTTTATAATACAATCTTAAAATATATTAAGGAGGAGTGGAATATCAAATTTAAAAAAATAGCTTTGATTTTGTATAAGCTAACCCATTCATTCTATATGTTCAAAACACTAAAAGAGTCTTGAATCACGCTCTCTTAGAGTAATTCAGGTTGCTTTGATCAAGCTAAATCTTTTTTTTTAAAGTTGTGGTCAGTCCCCATCTGAAACATTGTTAAGAATTTAATATTTGACTCAGGACAGTAGTTTCATATCCGTTGAGCCATTTTAGCGAAGTAATATAATTTAAGGTAGGGTTGGGCCAGCTCACACCTACACACTGGCAGCTTGATAATACTGATAGCTTGTCTTGCTTTTTGATAGCCTCAAATAAAACTACGTATTGCCACTCCCATACACTGGAAATGGGGATCGATCCAAATAAATATAGGAATTTGGGCAGAATACTCATATTACATCTCCACAACATCGTAGTAGGGAATCAATTCTAATTTTTGAAAATGCCAAATGTATTTCCTGAATAAGTGTTCAAAACTGATTTTAACAATTTGACTTACGTTGCTAAATATCTTGATACAGTGGTAGGTACCTACACGAATGACCCTTGCTTCAAATCCCATGGACATATATTTAGAAATGATTTTCGTATTTTCTATATTCACTGTATCCAGACGCGTCCCCAAACTTCCTAGCTCCTTCTTCTACTGAGCTAGTTGCTAAATAAATATTATTTGAATTAATGGTAATGTCATCTACATATGCAAAAATCTTTATTTTATTCGTATTAAGAAGAATTAGAGCTGTGTTAGTATTCCTCTCAAGTGGTTGTAGATAGGGATCTCAATACAGTGCAAACAGTAAGGGAAACAAAGAAGGCCCCTGCCGTGTTCCCCTAGTTACAGAAATGATTTTAGACTTTTTACCCATTATAACCATGCTTGCCTATGGTTGTAGGTATAAAGACTGTACTCTGTTAGTTAATTTATTACTAATGCCCGTTTTGTACAGAGCCAGCAATATAAATTGCCATGATACATGGTTGAAATCCTTTTCACCATCTAGAATAATCATACCAGCATTTTTTTTAGAATTTGGTCAGCATCTAATATTTCATTGGCATTGTTTATTTGTATTGAGATATTGCAACCTGAAATGCCAATGTGTTTCTCAAAACCCCTTTCAGCGGCCCACGGGGCACACAGGGGCTACTGGGCCCAACTGTGGTGGTTGAGGCCTTTTACTCCTGGTGTCCCGGGGCCTGACATACTATGCATACTTCTGAAATGGGCCAAGTACCCCTTCTACACATGACTCTCAGTGGTAGCTGTGGATGAGGAGTCAAGGGCTACCCAGTGGGGAAGTATAGATACAGATTAGTGAACACAGCTCATAACTCAAAGTGCACTCAATAATGTCAATACATCAATGTCCAATCTATACATGAAAAGAAGTATTTTATTTCTAACTTTACACATTCAAAGAAATAATGACATTCATGTGCATCAACTCTGTGAGGTCGGGTGTAGGAGAGTAGGATCTGCTTCACCTGGGTACCCCCACTTTTTGCTGATGCTTCACTGTTTTTCGACTTTAGTCTGGCTGGGGCCCTGCTAATCAGAACCCCAGCCTAGCTGCTTCCTCTCTAAAATGGTTTCCATGTGCCTTAGGCACATCTCTGATTGGAATCTGGAGTGCCCTTATAAGTCCCTAGTATATGGTATACTATGTACCCAGGGCATAGGTACCTCAGAGGCCTACCAGGGGCTGCAGCATGTATTGTGCCACCCCTGGAAGGCCATCCAAAATGACACCACAGGTCTGCTACTGCAGCCTGGGTAAGGTGGTGCATGCACCCCTTACTGTGATATAGGTTACCTATATCACTGCATATGCACACATATAAACCTATAAGTCACTCCTATGGCAGGCCTTATCAATCCTGAAGGCAGAGTGCTTGGTTCTTATGTGAGAGGGTGCCCCTGCATGAGCAGAGCCCCTCTGCAGCGGTCGGAGACCCTTCTCTGATGCTGTTTGTAGTGCAGCCTGACCATATACTCAAGTGCATTATATCCTCGCGGTAGAATGCTAACTTTGGACTGGCTGCACCAAAACATGTCGTGTTTGGTGTCAAACATCTTGGAATACTACCCCCCCGCCAGTTCTGGCGGCGGGGGTAGCATTCCACCCTTCTAGAGGGAGAGACATGTACCCACCGGCATACCCGGTAACTTCTTTCCAGAGCCCTGGCATCACAAAATGGATGCCGCTGCCACAGACACGGGTCTGGCCTCCTGCTGCTGACTGAAACTCCGGCAGGGGAGGCCTGGACAATAGGTTTCCTGTCCCAGGGAGTTGTAACCACCTCCCCAGACAGGATGATGTGTATTGGGGCTGGGCGGGAGCACTCTCTGGTGCTTTGAAGTCCTGCACTGGGGGCACATTTGGTGTCCCTGTGCATACCCCAGTTCAAACCGGCTCAGGGGCTTCCAGCCCCTGCTCTGGCGCGAAACTGGACAAAGGGAAAGGGGTGTAACCACCCCTCTGCCCTGACCCTCCCATAGGTGGGTCCCCAGAGTATGTCCAACCCCCTAACTTGGTATAAGTATGGGACCCCAGTCCTTAAGACTTTAGATTTACCTGGACGAAACTCTGATACAGAATCCTGGACCTTCGACGCTCTACTTTAAGATTAGAGGACTGAAGAATCTCCCTTGGGGTCAAGGAGTGACTCCCCTGCTTGGCAGGCACCTAAGAAGCAATTGTCTGGTCTGCATCGCTGAAGCTCCCGCCGGACGCCGAAGTCTTTGCAACACCAGAGGTAGATTTCCAGACTTCCTTGAGGCTGCCCTGAGTCCCCAGCAAAGCTGAGGCCCGTAGCTATCGTGGGTAACGTGGAACCTTGACCCCTGGACACCAAGCACATTTGCAAGTGCATCCTCTTCCTGGTCTCCCACGAAGTTGTGCTTTGGGCTCCGAGTAGCCCCCGCCTCCAACACCGACTGCACCGAAGATCACTGGCCTCCACTCCACGAGTGTCCTGTGAGCCAGCTCTAAGTGCGTCCACTCGAGGCTCCTTCGCGGTCGCTAGTCCGTTGGCTAGTGGGCCCTCCCGAAGGCAACTCTTCTTCTGCTTGGGCTTCCCTGGTTGCTCCAGGCGTGCCCTGACTTACCCTTGCTGGGTGAGTCCCTCAGACCTTGCTGGTCTGCACCACCGTCCTTCTATTTCCACGAGACTTGCCGTTGCCAAGGCTTGTTGGGTCCAATCCGGTCGCCGATACCCCTGCAATCGACAGACGTTGTGGAACAGCTCGAATCCAGCTCCTGGTCATCGTCGACGCCTCCTGGACCTCGTGGCTGAAGAGTCAAGATGACCGTCAACCAACCTGAAGCACCCGACATCGGTGGGCATCCGCTCATCGCCTTCCTGGTCACTAGCTAGTGACCCAGACTCTGTCCCCTCTGCTTTCAGGTTCTTCAGATCTTTGATCCACCTTTGGATCCACCCGAACACTTTCGACATGGCCGCCAGCAGCACTTTGCAGCAGATCGCCATTGAAAGCGACGACGAAACCCGACCCCGAAAGACACCTATGCACCCGGCTTCCCTGGGTGAGGTAACTCTAGTACTCCGGTGCTCCCGTGGGTATAGACTCTAGAACAACCTAGGTCTAAAGGGGTTTGCTCCAAGTCCTCCTCTAAGTGTCCCTTTTCTTTAAAACTCCAACCGCGACATTCCCCATAGAAGTCAACGGCGGCTCGCGGCTGTGTTCTCACACTGCACGCGTCCCCGTGGGTCCCCTGTGTCACTACCTTGGGTGGTTCCTTGAGGGCCAAGCACTTCTACAGGCTCTAGGCCTTGTGTCTAGCTCAGTCGTGGTTCTTATACCACTTTATTGGTATATGGTTTGGTATGCCCCTAGGGCTCAAACGTGTATTTGTGCTATTACTGTTGATAACTAACTTATAACTTATGTACTTCGAACTCTAGCCTCATAAAGAGACTAGAGGGGTGTGTTTAGCAATAAATACATATATTTTGAATATATACCTGGTGTGGTCCTCTTTCATTTGGTCACTCAAGAGATTATAGACTGGTAAAACAAGCTGCTTTACATTCCTTCAAGACTTAGCCTGAAGGCTGCTCTCCATAGCTACCACAAGGATAGCTTTCAATAAAGGTTGTCTTTAACCTATCTCCAATAAGGGGTTGTTTGGACTGGTGCAAGGTGCCCACTATAAATAGTGGACAGCATATACCAGGCCAACATCTCACATCGGGGCTCTAGTGTTTTCCTTTCAAATCCCTGTCCCACCCTCATCCATGCAATGTGATCAAGATTATTCTCCATTCACTGGTGGCCACATCCATGGAATGCTTACTAGTTGCCTTATTCAAGAATCCCCCTTTGACTCTTTAGGGAATAGTCCAAAGTGTCTATGGTGCTGCAGCACCTTCAGCAGCGAGTCCTCCGAGGCCTGACAAGCCTGGTTCAAGTCTTACCTTTCTCCAGAAGCACAGAAGTGTTCAGCATTCCAGCAGGTGCCTGACTGCAGGCACCTGCATCTCTGTTCCTCTTTGTAGGACTCTGGCTGCTCGTGGTACATACGATGGTGCCTGGAAGGCTCAGGCTCTCTCTCACATGCAGCGCTGTCGGGCTCAACAGTGATCAGAGATGCTCCTAGCTACCGTCAGTGCTGTAAGTTCAATATCCCCTCACTGGGGGAGAGATTTCCTCTCCGTAATCCTGACCAGAGCCCTGCAATGGTGCGAAGTCCTCACAGCATCCTTCGGCTTCCTCTGGATTGGTCAGCGGGCAGTTCTTGTTGCAGCTTCAATCTCCCAGGCAACAGCCCGATCTTTGGCAAAACTCAGTACCTGCAGCCCAACCTAGCTTACGGGTTGCCATGGTACTGTGGGCAAAGGCGTAGACTTCTCTAATGCAATCACTGATACAGCGGGGGCCCCTACTGGCACACTGGGTCGCTGTCAAGGCGCACGCAAGTTTTGGCACTTTGTCACACAGTCACTTCTACTGTGAGCCCCTGTGGCATATGGGGTCACTGCAGTGAGGCAGTAGAGGCTTGGCACTCCCTGCACGGCTCTCAATGCAAGCTCAGTCCATGGTGGCACTCTCCTGGCAACAGGGGTTGCCGAATCACTCCTGCACAGAGGCAATGGCCCGATTGGTGCTCTACCATCTCCTCACACTGGGAGTCCTCTTGGTAAGGATCTCTACTGCACACTGCCCCCTCCAATGCTCTCCCATACTCACAGGGAACACTGGACCTGGCAAGCAGGCAGGCACTGGTGCTCCAGAGCAGATGGTCTTGGTTTCCCTCCTTGATACTCCCTCACGCAGCAAGGAGACTAGCAGGCCTTGGTCCCCAGTCTTGGTCACAGGCAGAAGTCTCACAGCCCTTCCCTTCTCACACAGCCTGTCTGGTAGCTTGGCAGATGACACATTTTGAAGTCTCTATTTCCCCTTCTTATAGTCCATTTCCAGACACCAAATGTGATTTAGGGTTTGGGTATTTAAAGTTTTATGTTGGGTTCTGCTTCTTTTGAAGTATACAGATTTATCTCTCTTTTTTCCACTTGAAAGACTGTCTGTCACAGCAGGGGAGACTCCAAAGCTGATAGACCTACAACACAGGCCATGGGAGTGACTAGAGTTCACATCTGGATGTCAGCCACAGCGATATGTGCAACAAAAGGTTAACCCTGGGTTCCAAGTACTACTCTTTGATTCCCTTATCAGCTCCATCTCCTTCTTGGGAGCTATCTAGGCCCATTCCTTATGATCTACCACTGAATCAAAGAGTACCCTTTTGAAGTGTACAGGGGGAGTCTCTCTCTTCCTTCCTCCAGTGTGTCTAACCCGGCACAAAGGAATGCAGCAATACACACATCTGTCAGTGGGATTCCTCTACCCCTCATGTCTTTTACTAGGCAGGCCTGGACTTCCCAAAATGGAATGTACCATTGCAGGCACACTTCACATACACAGCACACATAGTGTCCAATACTGTACCACCCCAGACACACATACATCCACAATCAATCTGATTGCACTGCTGAGTACTCTACCCTTTCTGGATTGTGCCATGGAGTGTTTTTTGCAAACACACACACTGCCAGCGCACACATGCACTATGCTTGTGCTGTACAACACTTCACCCTTCTTGTGTTGTACTTCTCACAAGCATAATACACTCAGCACATGCTTTCATTGCACACTCACTGCACAGCGCTATTTCCCATATCATGCATTCCTCACAGGCATACATACATAGAGTAAACGCTCAAAACATACTTCACAGTACTGCTCTATTTCTGTTCTGTACCCTTCCCAGGCACATATAAATTCAGAGCAGAGTCACTACTCCTGTGATATGCAGCACTCTACATCAAACTGATGTAGGCCAAGGGTGTATTAAGCACACAGCAGCGGAACTTTTAAAAAAGGTGAATGATCCTGAAGGCCTCATTACAGTGAGACAGTAATGAAACGACCTGTTCATTCCTACTGATCACTACACGGTATGCTGCTACCACCGTGCTCATTCTGCTTAGCTCTTGGTGAAGGTGGTAAACTTCCACCACTATGCGAGGCACACTTTTGGCGCTCCCCAGTCCAACAAAACTGCAATCTGATAGAGTGAGACAGGCCTATGTCATGGCACACACACATGATCACAGTTTGCCTATGACAACAAAAATCAGCATTAGGGTTTCAGACAACAATACCGTTGGACACTCAGGGCAGAGTAACACATCTTTTACCCTGCAAAGGACTTTTCCATCTCAACAGACGCCCCTCCCATATCAGAACATCCCAAACAAACTGCTAACTTGGAAAGGTTGGATGGTCAGATCAGTAAAACTTGCAGGAAAGTCAGTCAGCATTTTTGAGGCTAGATCCAGCTTGGTGTTCCACTACAAAGGCTAACCCTGGAAAGAAAAAGACCATCTCAACAACTTGAGATTCTCTCCCTTCATAGTAATCAACCATTTCAGTGGCTTATGATCTGTTTGTACCACAAACCTAGTGCCAAACAAATATGGGCGAAACTTACACAAGGCCAACACTACGGAAAAGTACTGCTTCTGAATAGCCACCCAGTTTTGCTCTCTTGGTAGTAATCTCCTACTAATAAAGGCTACCAGACGCTCTCTACCTTTGTCATCCAGTTGAGCTAACACCACTCCAACACATATGTCAGAGGCATCCATCTGTCCAATGAAAGGCTGACTGAAGTCATGATCTTTCTGGACTGGTGCCATGCATAGTGCCTACTTCAGTCCCTCAAATGCGTTTTGAAACTCTGCAGGGGCTCAATAGTCCACACAGAACCAGAAATCAGTGGACCCTTACTTTGATAGTAGAACCACATGAATAGGCCAAGGATTATGACATCTCTGAATCTCAATGACTCCCAGGTCCAACATTTTGGCAACTTCTGCCTTAATGCATCGCTGAACCCAGCCAGACATTCTGTACATTCTGCCCTTTATTGGCAGACAGTCACCTGTGTCTGTGTCGTGCACACAGACAGGTGTCAGCCCTGGAGTCAGCGAGAAGAGGTTGGTGAACCACCCCAACACCTCTTTACACTCTCTCTTCTGCTCAGGCAGGCATTAAGTCAGGGGCTAAATGAACCCCTTCCACAGTGACATCCTTCATGTTACTATGGAGCAAGTCAGGAAGAGGCTGAATGTCTTCTTCAACTTACTCTGCCATAGGAATGACGTTCACTTTGTTGTCTCTCCAGAGGTAAGGCTTCAGCCTGTTCACATGGAACACCCTGTTGGGTTCCCTTGTGGCACCTGTATCAACCAAGTATTTTGCCTCAAATACTTTCTGAACTAATTTGTATAGCCCACACCATTTGTCCTCCAAAGCCCTTGGACAAATATCCTTTAGCACCAACACCTCCTGACCTTCCTGATGTCCAGTCAGACTAGCTTTCTGATCATACCATTCTTTCATTAGCGCTTTGCTAGCCTGAATGTTTTCCTTTGCCTGACTCATGTATTGTGCTATCAACTTCCTGAGGCCAGTCACATAGTCCACCACATCTTTCTGTTGAGACTCTGAGGTCACCTTTCTCTGATTAAGGCGAGTGGACCATGCACTAGTTGTCCATAAGTAGTTCATAGTAACTGAACCCTACTCCCATCTGCAGAATCTCTCAGTAGGCTAATAAGAGGCATGGCAGGAGAATATCCCAGTTTTTCCTGAGGTTAGCTGGCAAAGTTCCCATCATGCTCCTCAGTGTCTCATTAAAGCATTCGACAAACCATTGGTTTGTGGGTGGCATGCCATGGAGAAGTAGTATGTCACACCAGCTTGCTCCCACATCTCTCTCGTAAGAAGAACTGAAGTTGGTTCACTGGTCAGAAATTACCTCCTTCAAAATCCGACCCTAGAAAAAATCTGTAGGAGAGCGCTTGCTACCACCTTTGCAGTCATGTTTCTAAGAGATGCAGCTTCAGGGTATCTGGTGGCGTGATCCACCAAAACCAAGATATACTAGTTGCCTGACTATGAAGGGGGTGAAATGGGTCAACTATGTCTATTTCCAGACTCTCAAAAGGAATATCTACAACTTGTAGATGCACTCACTACCTTAGTCTTCCTTCCTGTCTTACCATTCGTCTGGCAATAGGGATTTATTTTACAGAGCCTCTCTATCGCGCTGTGCATTCCTGACCATTAGAACAGAGGGTTCAACCTTTCCTGGGTTTTACTAATCCCTAAGGGCCTAATTACAGGTCTAGCGGTCCGAGGACCACCAGACTCAAGGTAGGGCAGTGGTGGCGGTCTTCCAACTGCCACATTACGACCCTGGTGGTTGTGACGCACTGGGACCGACGCCAGGGAACAGCCATTCCCTGGTGGTGGCACAGCAATCTTGAGGCTGTATGGTTGGCAGAACCGCCACAGTCCTGCGAAGCATATTACGACTTTACTCACCACCACTGATTTCATGGAGGTCTTTCCTCCATGAAAACAGTGACATTAAGGAAAGAAAGGGGGCCCTACATGGAACCCTTGTGCCTCACTCCATGTGGATGCACATATGGGGCACACGAGTGCCTCCCCTGTTTGCATGCATCCCCAGTTCCTGCACAGCATAGACTTAAGAGTCCATGCTGTGCCAGAACTTTTTGGGGCGTTCCCATTGCGATGACAGTTTTTAAAGGCACTGCCGTGGGAACGCCCAAAAAAGCATGCCAGACATGACTTTAACTCGGATTCTGGCAGGCGGCTCGATCATGGGTTTGGCGGTGCGGAGGACTCACTGCCACACCGTTAAACTCATAGTCGGGCCCTAAGTGTTCTGCTATAAAGTTCACTATAAAGTAGACCATCCTCTCAGCCAACATAGTGTTTCCCACCCACTCCTTTGCTTACCTGTTCCTGAACTTCCTTCTGAAGTTCCACAACCATAGCCCACTCCTCCTGTGCCTTGCAAAATCTTCCTGAGTAGGACCCCTAGCAGCTAACAAACACTGATGCTATTGAAGTGACCCTGACTCCAACAACTGGCCCGCTTCAGGAGTCCCCCCTAGAGCAAAAGCAATGACCTCCACGGCCATTGTCTTCCTGGAGTCTGCCTTTCCTGCAAATAACCTTGTCCAGGTCCCTACAAATCTGAGATGATAGCAGACAAACTCTGAGAGTGATGTGCTCTGGTTAACACAGCTGACGTTGCCAAGCCACAAAAGGCTTCTGGTCCTGGCACCAAGCCAAGGGCAATCAAACCATTGCCCAAGAGATACGCAGTTCCTTCCTTCCAATATCAATCATTGCTGCCTTGCCATTGAATTTGATCTCAATCCTAGCAAGTGGATACTCCATGCCCTCTCCGCTGGCTACTAATCCTGTATGCTTTGTTCCAGGTACTATCCCCTCAGGAGAATAAGGTACTACTTCTCAACCATAGTGTGGAAGGCTCCAGTATCCCTCAGGGCAGGCACTTTCCTCCCATTTATACTAACTTTCTGCACAAATCCATTTGTGTTAGGATGAATGCGCTTCATAGCACATGAGTCCCATTTATAAATGTCCATAGCTATGGGGTTGAGCGCAAACGGTTGCTTTCTGGTACCTTCACCCATGTGTAACATGCTTGCTATCACCGGTCTTGCTGGGTCAGTTCCTTCTCTTGACAATCTCTTGTGTCCCAGCTTGTGTCACTTAAAACAAGTCATCACCTTGGACTTGAAAGGGCTTCTTTGCCTTCCCTTCTCGTGATGCTCCTTCCTAGATACACCATTACCATTCCCATATTTCCTGGGCCCTCCTCGAGTCCCATAAGCAATAACCCCATGGCCCTTAACCTCTGGTTTGGAATCAGTCTGTGGAAAGCTCTTCTCCCATTTTCGCTTAGAAACTGTGCTGCTCCAGCCCTTTGTGAACCTTGTTAGCTAACCACTTATCAGGTAACACTGCATATTTTGTTGGATCCCCTTCTGTCAGGTCAGACAGGGTTTGCCTAATTGGGGTAGAGCACTCCTCCCTGAGTCACTTTATCACCATCAACTGGTTAAGGGACTGAAAAACCTTGTCTTCCATCCCTCTTACCCACTCATTCCAATCACGATATACACCATGAATGAAAGTCTCAAATGGAACAGCATCCGCTCCCTCGCAGTCACCGAATCTCTGCAGGTATTGAGCTGGCTTCAGCCCAAACCACCTAATTAAAGCTTCCTTCATTTGCTCATAAACCATCTGGTCTGCCAAAGCATTCTTCCAATGACGGCTGTCCCCTCCAATGGCATGCGCTCAATTAAGGCAGCTACCTTAGACACCTCATTTTAGGCCTATGCCTTATAAGCAACCTCAAAGTTCACAAATCATTCCAAAATATCCTGACCTTCCACATACACAAGATTATTTGTAACCTTGGCCACAACCTCGCTTGAACTGGATGTAGTCCCTTATCCCAGATGGAGTTGTTATTACTACCATCCTAAGTTTCTCTCTCTCAGGGGCTACCCTTTCTAGCTCCCTTTCTTTTTGCTTTTGTTTCTCCTCCCACTCTCTCTTTCTCTCTCCCTTTTCTGTTTCTCCTCTATTTATCGCTTTTTCTCTTCCCGGGCCCATTTCTCCTGTCTCTCCCTCCTCTTCTCCTCTTGTTTCCAGTAAGCTAGTCTTAGCTTCTCCCTCTAAAACTCTCTGGCTTTCTCATCTTCCTCAGCCTTAGCTTTCTGAAGTGCCAACTGCAATCTGAGGGTCTCTGCTAGACTCAACCTTCCCAAGGGACTTACTCCTGGATTTAGGGACAGTGGTACCCTAGAAATTCGAGGTCGTGTAAACACCTGAGGTATTCTAGAAATTGAGGGGTTGATTTATTAATCTTTTACACAGTGCAATGAGGCAAGCCACCTTGCTGCTCTGTGCGAAAGAGATAGGGCATGAATGCTCCGTATTTAACATTATGCGGTGCATTTCTGTCCTTTCCTAACGCTGGCACACTTTTGGCTGCCTACTGCCAATGCAGGCAACCTTCCGTCATGTTACAAGGGTACCTGCATTGTAGGCAGGATTGTTTTTGTGCCGGAAGAGACACCTTCCTGCACAAAAACAATCCTGAGAGGCATTTTCCTATTTCAATGATTGCTGCAGAATGCAGCACACATAGAAAGAGCAAACAAATAGAAGAAATAAAGATATTTCTCCTCGCTATGCCTCACCTGGTGAGGCGTAGCATTTTGACGCATTCCCCAGTCTACCAGTAATTGTAAATCAGGGAATGCACCAAAATCCATGGGTGGATGCGTGGGAACACCCACGTTCCACCCATTGAACACCTCCCTGGGGCAAAGTAATGCAAGGCAGCGATTTGCACTGCCTTGCGTTACTCTACATTTATCAACCCATGCAGGGCCATGCAAGGTGGCCTTACGTGGCTTGATAAATCTCACTTAGGTTTTGTCTTACCCTTGTGCCCCCTTGCACAAGGGGGCACAAGCGGGGTAATGTATATATATATATATATATATATATATATATATATATATATATATATATATATATATATATATATATATATATATTCTACAATCTACTGGCGGTTGCCAGTTTATAGTTAGGACCTATTTTCCATAGGAAATTCACAACATTCTATTTCCAATAACTTTGGCGCCGGTCGACGAATCTTCACGAAATTTTCAAAACTTATGGCCCGCTCCGGTCCGCTCCTATCCTGAAAGTCTCGGAGTGATTCGTCAAGTGGGGGCCGAGAAAAAAGGGGGGTCCCAAAACGTGTTTTCCCCATGCAATTTTCCATAGGAAACTTTAGACACGGCTACAGCCCGAACTGCTGAACGGAATTACACCAAATTTGGCAAAGAGGTAGTTCTTGGTTCAGAAAGAACCCTTTTTGTTAAATGGTGTAAATCCGTTCAGTAGTTCCTAAGAAAATCAAAAGTAAAATCACATATATATCTGGGCGGAGCCTAACCACACATGTCATTGTGAGATCTGATTGGCTGTCAGAACTTCATCCTGGAATTGCTGGCAGCCATCTTGGGACCAATATACATGAGAGTACCCCATTGAAATGCATTGTAGTGAATCAAAGATTTTGAGGGTTACCAAAAGGAGAACTATAAAGGGTGATAACAGACTTTAGTTACATTAGAATTCATTTGTTGATGGTACCATACTAATTTAATTTAAAAAGGAACAAAATGAGGGGTTCATTTTGCCATAGAAATGAACAACATTCCCAGCACGACCCCCTACACTACACAAGCACCACTGCACTACCCAAAACCTAAAACACTACCCCCAGCACGACCCCCTTCACTACCTAAACACAACTGCACTACCCTAAACCCTAAAACACTACCCCCAGCATGACCCCCTATACTACACAAACACCACTGCACTACCCTAAACCCTAAAACACTACCCCAGCACGACCCCCTACACCACACAAACACCACTGCTCTACCCTAAACCCAAAAACACTACCCCCAGCACGACCCCTACACTACCCAAACACCACTGCACAACCCTAAACCCTAAAACACAACCCCCTACACTACACAAACACCACTGCACTACCCTAAACCACTACCCCAGCACGACCCCCTACACTACACAAACACCACTGCACTACCGTAAACCCAAAACACTACCCCAGCACTACCCCTATACTACCCAAACACCACTGCACTACCCTAAACCCTAAAACACTACCCCCAGCATGACCCCTACACTACACAAACACCACTGCACTACCCTAAGCCCTAAAACACTACCCCCAGCACGACCCCCTACACTACCCAAACACCACTGCACTACCCTAAACCTAAAACACTACCCCCAGCACAACTCCCTACACTACACAAACACCACTGGACTACCCTAAACCCTAAAGCACTACCCCCAGCATGACTCCCTACACTACCCAAACACCACTGCACTACACTAAAGCTTAAATCTACTCCCAGCATGACCTCCCACACTACACAAACACCACTGCACTACCCTAACCCCTAAAACACTACCCCCAGCATGACCCCCTACACTACTGCACTACCCTAAACCCTAAACACTACCCCCAGCACGACGCCCTACTCTACCCAAACACCACTGCACTACCCTAAACCCTAAAACACTACCCCCAGCACGACCCCCTACACCACCCAAACACCACTGCACTACCCTAAACCCTAGAAAAGAAACCCCCACCCCATGCCCAATCCCCCTTACCTCTCACTCCTCGTGGTTCCTCTCTCCTCGTGGTTCCTGCTTCACGTCGTCTCTGAGGGGCGGTGCACGTTGTTGTGAGGAAACGGAACAGCCTCTGTTTCCTTACAACGATGTGGATCATCTACATGTTCTTTAGAACGCATGGTCATTTACCATACATACCTTTACAACAAAATTCGTTGTAAAGGCATGCGTGGTAAATGACCATGCGTTCTAAAAAAATGCGTAGTAATGACTTCGCGATGTACAGCGCATGCGTGGTAATGCATGCGTTGTAATGGTATCGCAAAGTAAAAAAGTCGTTGTAACGGCTGCTTACCGATCGAAGCTGGCCCCTGTTCTTCAGTGAGACGTTTATTTGATTAATTAGGAGGAAGGAATGTGGTTTTTGTACCGAAAAGTGCATTCCCGGCTGTTGTATTGTGAAAGTGTCCGCGTGGCCTGGTTTCACTTCCGGTAAGAGAGTGAAAGAGTCTGTTTGGATCTAAAGGAGTTCTGTTGTTAGACGGGGCCGGCGCGAAACATCATCAGAAAACATAGCTAATGGAAAGCGTCCTCCCTGAAGTGTGGAGCAGTGCCATGAGAGGTCAATGAGTCTGCGTCCCACCGCAGTATGACCGTACCGCGTGACCCATGTGCCGCCTCCAGGGTACGGGAGGCAGAAGCGGCATCCCAGGTCCTCTTGAAGACCGTTGTAGCACTAATTCTACATTTTCTAATTCTAGGGCATTTTAACTTCGTTGTTCCTGCCAGATACAAAGAGAAGATCCTGTGTTATTCAGTGCCCTCGTTACCTTTTTTGTGGGTTGTGGTGCTTGTCACTTCGCTGCCCCGCCGGTGCACACGACTGGGCACCCCACCTCGTGTGCCATCTGCAGGGCCTCTGCCCTCTGATCACTGGTTTTGGTTTCTGGAGTGGCAACATAATCAGTTGCTCCCAAAGGACTAGCCTGAACACTTAGGTGAATATCCCCTGCACCAGCATTCCACGGAAATTCTTTCCTAGCTCTCCCACGTCAACGAGGACGTCATAATAGCACGGCTCCGCTCGCGACACCGTATGACATCATCGGAGCCATAAGAGGACCTAGTCGGCGTGCTGACATCAGTTCCACCCATTTTTTCCGTGCCACCGAGGCAAACAGGCGAACCGAGACATTTTCACATGTATACATAGTATAATAAATATATATATATTCACTGAAAAAACCATAGGTTTCAGGCACGTTATAGTTAGAAATTAGCATTTAAAAAAACCTTAGAAATTCACTGAAAAAACCATAGGTTTCAGGGGCGTTATAGTTAGTTGGACATTTCACTCGTACAAAACCATAGAAATTCCCCCATTATAGTTAGTTCAGCTAACTATAACTTGCGCGCCCGCAATGCACTGCTGATGACGTCACATATTACATCACTCATGACATGGTCAGTGACATCACTCATGACATCACTGATGACATCTCAAATGACATCACTGATGACATCACTGATGACATCATCCAGTGAATGTGTGTTTTTCTGAAAATTAAATATGTTTTATATATGTATATCTCAAGGTCGATGGAAGAATAAATGGGTATATAAGTGCCTAAATGGATGATTTTTTTTGTAAAATTGATTGTATAACTGACTAAGTGTATCTTAGTGAATACATGGGTTAGTGAGTAATGTTTAAATATGAAAATATCTGTATCAGTCTCTCACTTTGTGTATAAGTGGCTGCATGGGTTGGTGAGAAGATACATGAGTGTCTATAGGGGTTATTAGTTGGTTTTTTGAGTATCAGTATGAGTGTCTGAGTGTCTGTATGGTTCGGTGGGGGGTATTACTTAGTGCATAGATGCATGAATGAGTGACTCACTGTTTGAATGTGTTGAAGACAGCATGTGTGCAGGACTGTATAGGTGGATGAGTGTGTGTATGGGTGTGTTAGTGAGTGAATGACTGTCTCAATAGTGTCTTTATGAGTAACTACATATGTTTTAAACTAGTATATGTGAGTATTGGTGTATATAAGTGAGTATATGTGAGAGTGAGAGATTGGAAGAGTTCATGTACAAATAAGTAGGTGTTTCTATAAGTTATTGTTTAAGAGAGTAAGTATGTGTAAGTTTCTGTAGAAGTAAGTGTGGTAGTGTGTGTATAACTGTATATGCAAGTAAATGGATGTTTGATACTTTGCATGTGTGACTATGTGTGTGAGTAACTCTAAGGATGAGTGGCGGTGTGTAACAGGATGTATAGGTGTATGAGTACATATGATGAGTGAGTACATGTATGAGTGACTGTATAGGGACTGTTGGTGAATGAGTGGATGTGTGTGTAGATCTTGGAATTACTGAATAGGTGTGTTGTAACTGGTATTGGTATGTCCATTGTTTTGAAAATGTCAGTTTGTATTTTTGAGTGTGTGTATCAAATGTTATATTAGGGTGAGAGGAGGTCTGCCACTCTATCACAAGGATGATGTCATCAGTGATGTCATTTGAGATGTCATCAGTGATGTCATGAGTGATGTCACTGACCATTTCATGAGTGATGTAATATGTGACGTCATCAGCAGTGCATTGCGGGCGCGCGTGTTATAGTTAGCTGAACTAACTATAACGGGGGAATTTCTATGGTTTTGTACGAGTGAAATGTCCAACTAACTATAACGCCCCTGAAACCTATGGTTTCTTCAGTGAATATATATATATATATATATATATATATATATATATATTACATTACAAATTCTAAAGTTACAGTTATACCTTAAATCATGCACCACCTTTAAATTACTATAACTATATTTATTTATTTCTTCCTTAAATGTATAATTATGCAACACCTTCAAATTATTATAACTTGGGCACCTCTATACACAGTGTATTTATCTCAGTAGCCACACTACATTAAACAATAACTCACGCCTTCTTCGTTTACTGTTTATAACCTTTAACATTATATCACCTATACCATCTCAAATATTAGCATTGAAAACTACAGTTATGACAGTGCAAATCACATCATTTGTGAGAACCCAGTGCATAGCAAAGTGATGAGTAATAGTTAATGTACTGGAGCTACAGAGTTTAATACACTGTGTATGCAGCAGATGCATGAGTTGTACTGTTTTTTTCTGTGAATTTTATTGTTTTTTCTTTATAAAAAGTGTTTCAAATTGTAGAGTCTAATGTCGTAGAGTGTCGTTAAGTGGAGTGTCATATAGTAGAGTGGAGTTAAGTAGAGATGATCACAGATCCAGTAAGAGCAAAGTCTTTAATGTTCTTGAATATACGCCATCTTTATTAACCTTGATGTTCATAAGTATGTCAGTCAGAATAACTTTATTTCGCCATCTCAATGAAGGCATAAAAGTATACTACACATAAAACATTTCAATATTGCGATAGACTTAAAATACAAAAATTACAAATTTCCAGCATCAAATACATGTTAAAATACAATAGTCTCATTAAAAAGGTAGAAAAAATACAATTCATAAACACGCACAATTATTGGATTATTTCGGTAGTTCGGTTCTTATGTTAAGTATAAAATTCATCGGATTAAACGTCTCTTTTTAAAGCAGATAAAAGAAAAGACGCTACTGAAAAACATGTAAAAGGGTCGGATAATGACTGCAAAAAGTAGAGGGCTACACGACACTGTTTAAAATTTATTTTGCGCAACAGGGGGACAATAAAACTTTTTCTCTCATCACAGTAATATTTACAAAAAAACAGGAAGTGCAAATCATTCTGAATAGATCGATCATCACATACACAGAATGGGAGATCGGAAGCTACATAAGTATTTCGTGGAAAACCGAACATCAAAGGGATGTAGTTTAACCGGAATCTCACCAATATATACCTGTGTTGTAAATTAGTGACGAACGATAAATAAGTTAAATTCATACCCATTTGCATAATGCTCGGGCCGTCAGGAATGCTCTAACTGTCGATAACTTACTATTTGTAAAATTCCTTCTTGATTGCAAACTAGACAATAACTGAGTTTTTAGATCTTTTTTAGAAATAGATTGGCACGATATAGGGTCAACAAAAAGATGGTGTAACCCTGACGCTTTTAGAGTGGATTCAACATAACGTAGCCAACTAACATTATCCACACAATCTAGTTTCAAAACATCTTTTATAATATCTCTTGTGAGAGAGAGAGTCTCCTTCCGCCATACCGAGTGCCACATTAAAATTGGTGCCATGCAAATTTTGTCAGTTATGTAAGGGACACTAAGTTCCATGTGGCAGTTAAAATTGGAGTATGACTTTGGTAATGAGACTAACTTTTAAAAAAAATTGTCTTCTGTACATTGTAGTTGAGAACAGTCTCTAATGCCCCAGATGGCCGCTCCATAAGTGGCAGCAGATACCGTCTTTGCCTCATAAACTGTCTTTATAGCTTCAATGGGTTTTGAGCCAGTTTTTTTTATAAATTTGAATAGTGCCCCAATGTTCTTTTCCATCTGCAGCCCCCTATTTGCAACCATACTTAGCCAATTGTTTTGGCGGTCAAACATAATCCCTAAATAATTAAAAGAATCCACAACTCCCAGCTTGCCTCCTTCAACATTAATTTGTGGTTGTTTCCGCTGCTTCATACCTGCCACTAGGACAAAGGACTTTGCGTAATTAATTTTCATGTCCAACTTGTTCATGAATTGGGTATATTCCATCAATAGGCGGTGCAGCGCATTGCTGGTACGGGCTAAAATCACTGCGTCGTCCGCATATAGTAGTATTGGAACTTGTAATGAATTAATATAGGGAACATCCGGAGTAGTTCCCAGAAGAGCGGATTGAACATTATTAGTGTATAATGCAAATAAAAAGGGCGCCAAAACGCACCCCTCTCTCACCCCTCTAGCAATTTTAAAGTGCGTAGTGCATTCGCCTCCCTTTCCATAACGAACACAGGCTGAGGCGCCTGAGTATAGATCGCGGATAATGTTAATCATCTGTAAATCAATCCCCATTGCCTCCATGATCTGCCAGAGCCTCGACTGTGCCACGCAGTCAAAGGCTGCTGACAGATCCATGAAGGCAAGATACAAATGACCATTTTTGGCTGCAGTATATTTTGCTATTATTAAACTTAGGTTCAGGCACTGATCAACAGTGCCTTTCCCTTTTCTGAAGCCAAACTGACATGGGATTATAATATTTTTTTCCAGGGCCCATTCCTCAAGCCTATTTAAAAGCAGAAGTCCCATTAATTTTGCAGTGGAATCTATTAAAGATATAGGTCTATAATTTTTCGGAATCGACCTATCCCCCTTTTTGTAAATAGGGACAATTACTATCGTTTTCCATGATAGGGGAGCACCTGTTTGGGCAAATTTATTAAAAACATTTGTTAAAAGTGGGGCCCAGAGATCCTGATTATCCAAAAACAGATCAATCGGGACACCGTCAGGTCCTGGTGCCTTTGCACGTTTACACTGGTTTAAAGCATACTTAGTTTCTTCCAGTGTAAAACTAACCTTGTTGCCCATTCCAGTTAAGATAGCAGAGGTAGGATGGGAAATTATCTTCTCATTAGAGCCAAACACGCTTTCAAAATGTGTAACCCATTCCTCCTGCTCAACATGGGTATCTGTAGAGATAGTGTTCATCTCTTAAGAAAGGTGCATTAATAACAGACCAAAAGGCTTGCGAACTTTTTAATAAAGCAACCTTTTTCAGGTTTTTCCACCACTCTTCCTTTAGGGATTTCATCCTTAGTAACCGCGCTTTTTATATGCCTGTCGCAGTTGCTTAACCAAAGGTAAGTTACGAGGTTTGAATTTCAAGGCATTGTGGAGATTTCTTAGTGATTTATTGCAGTCATCATCAAACCAACTACATTTCTTGCGATGACCATTGCGTATAACACAAATTAAGTTATTTTTTGCTTCTGATAAAATCAGCTCAAAAGCTAAGATCATGTTATCGTTAGCAATAGAATCTAAACAAACCATTATCTCCTCAAGTCGACTGGAAACTAAGTTCACCAGAAACCTCCCAGTATCTACTTTCTCCCACTTTAATGCAATTCCATTCTCCCTTGCGATTACTGGGTTTACATAAAGTTTGAAAGTAGATTCCTTTTTCATTAGGGAGGGATAAGGAAAGTTATTGCAGCATGGTCACTAAAAGCATAAAAATTGATCTCGAAATGAGAAAATAGTCCTCTTATTGGATCAGAAACCAAGACATAGTCAAGGGTAGAGGAAACAGAACGATTTAAAAAAGTATATCCTAACTGACCAGTTAAAATTTCAGAGACATTTAAAAATACAAGATTATTTATCATTAATAATCTGTTTAGGGCATTACCGTACTCCGAGTGACTAAAATGGGGTACATTCTCTCCATCGTCATCCAACATTCCACATACTAGGGAATTCATCTTATCACAAGGGCGAGCATTAAAGTCCCCAAGCCAGATTATATTACAGGGTTTAGTACATTTATTTTGCAAATATTCAATATCTCTTTCTAAAGGAGCTAGCACAGCTGTTTGATTGCTTCCAAAGTTATTGTTATAAAAATTAATGAGGAGCCAATACTGATCTCCATGATACTCTAATAAAATAATGTGATAGTATGGCGATGAATTTAAGAAAGACTTCACTTTAAGGGGAAAACATTAGAAAGTAGGGTCAATAACCCGCCCTTAGCACGTCCAGCTGGTGAAGGTATAGCAGGAGTTTGAAATGAGCGATACCCATTCAAATGTATTGGTTCAAGTCCCCAAGTTTCTTGTAAACATGCTATATCTTTTGATGTTAATAAAGACAGACATTCAGTATTTGATCTTTTTTGGTTATAACCAGCAATGTTCCATGACATTACCACAGCAGACCCTGAAATATTCTCATGTTGCATCGGTATCAGGGAAAGACTCGGGCTGTCTATGTGCGTACTTATTTGTTCTTGCGAAGTTGCAGCTGGGGCAGTAGTCACAGATGTCCGATTTAACATTAGAATATTGCCATCACCATTGACTGTAGGGCTCTGTTCGACCAGTCAATCACATATAGGCATGCCTTCCAATGCAGCAAATCGATTGCTAAGAGGTAAAGGTGAAACTAAGGGAGGGAGAGACTGATTTGACAGATAGTGAAAGGGATTCTGAGCGTTAGGTGCTACAAACCGTGGAGGGTGAGGTAAAGAATATGGTTTGTAAAAGAAACCCAGTGGAAGGACACAAATGTCAGAATAGAATGATGGTATACTAGGTAACATAGATAATAGCTCGCCCACTATATGTTGGTTATCAAAGTTTAGTACGATGCAGTCACCTTTAATAGTCTTAGGAGCTCTTCCTACCCAGTTAACCCTCCTAGCCATTATGATATGTTTTTGCGCATTAAAGTTTACACCTTTACAGTTGGATAACCAATGCTGAGACTTATGAATTAACTGTTCAGTAGATTCTGCTAAATTTATCTTTAGTCCAGGAACATTAGCTAGAATTATAACATACGGATAGGCTGCTGGAGGAAGATCTAATCTTTCCTTAGGTTCCTCAACTTCTGCTCGGTGCTGAGAAGCCCCCCTCCCCAAACTGGGTGCCATAATTCCATCCTCTAAGAGGGAAGGGATAGTGGACGGATTAGCATGAAAGTTGGCATTTACAGCCCCATTAGAACCCTTAGGTACAACATTAAGCCTGTCAATGCCAGTTTTTGCTATGGTAGTTTGGGTTGGAGCATGATGATTATTAATATGTGTGCTCACTCTCAGCTAATTTGCTGAGTCACAAGCAGAACCCAATAAGTTGGTAGATGACGCTATCGCTTGTGTGTGATCACGACTTCCTGTTTTGTCGGGTGCCACATCAGGTGCCACAAGAGACACCATAGGTGGCATCCTACCTGACTGGGGGATCATCCTCGCCTCATCTATCGGCTCAGCAAAGTTTCGGGATGCTTGATTCAATGAGTAAACTGCCTGCAAAGAAGATAATTTCCCTTCTATTTGGATTAACCTATGCATTGTAGGATTTAAAAGTACAGTCATCATAGTCTCAAATCTTTTCAGCAAATCAAGGTCATTCTCCAAATCCGGTTGATTAATAATATCATCTTTCTTCTTTGTAGCTCTAGTAGATCTTCAGTGTAAGGGGAGTCTTGAGTTCAATTCCTCGTTCCCATTGGATTTCACTGTGCAAACTCTTTTCAGTGTTTTTTGCTTTAATGGACCACCTCCCTTTCTCTTCCTAGTCCTTTGATCTGTGTGATTAGTTTCCGCCTGGATAGACGGCAACAGCTCCTGAGTATTTTTAGAGTGTTCAGGTGTTACGTCAGAAGGTGAAGCTGTAATCGGCAATGTGACTATAGTAGTGCTTGATTCACCTATAGTCTGCCCAGAAATTGGATGATCAGTTGTTAAGGCTCCTCCACCTAGGGAGGAACGTTTTTGGGCAATAAGAGAGTCCAGGGAAAGCCTTCGCTCTGTTTACTCTATTTCATGGGCAAGGGCAGATTCAGCCCTCGTCAAAAATGCGTCCAGGGTCCCAACATGACCAGCCCCTTGCTTTTCCTTTTGAATCCTCCTTTTGCTCATTTTAATCCTCAGATGTAATTTCCCAGGTATGATATATAAAGACCAACAGTTAGTTAAAATATGTTAAGATTGCAACTCCAATTAAAAATTAAACCAACAGTACCTTATGACTCAATTAGCAGATAAAAGAGGGTAGGCCCAGCCCAGCCTCCTCCGGGCTCCGACGGGCGTGGACGGGCCTGCCTTGGCCCGGGCTTTGCCCGGGCACGCCCGCGCGTATCCCGCGCTGCGGCAGTCCGTGCGAGCCTTTTAAACGCCGGCTGGCGCGGGAAACTGCTGCGGCTCCTGCCGCGATGCGCCCTGGTCTCTGTGGTCCTGCCCGCTCCTGTGGACCTCCGAGGTGCGGCGAAAACAAAGCCAAACACTCTGGAACTCCCGCGCTGCGGGAGTCCGTGCGAGCCTTTTAAACGCCGACTGGCGCGGGAAACTGACGCGGCTCCTGCCACGATGCGCCCTGGTCTCTGTGGTCCTGCCCGCTCCTGTGGACCTCCGAGATGCGGCAAAAGCAAAGCCAAACACTCTGAAACTCATAAGTATCATAACTGATCGTAGTTTTCAGCAATGTAATCTCCATATCAAATATTACAACAATGTGCCCCAAGTTCAATCTTTACAATAAATCACTACGTAGCCAACACATGTTTCATGATCATACTGCTTTCTCAAGGCTGTTACCAATTCATAAGAAGCAGAAAGGAAAAGAAAAAGAAATCACAATGCAGCCAATAAAAATGTACATAAAGTCATAAACAAATAGTAGAAAACTAATTCTCAAAACATCATTTATTATACATTATCAAGGAGAATTCAAGCCTTTGTACAATATATAAAGGAATACATAGTAACAGTTGGTAATTCTATAATGGTTCAAAAATGTACAATTTATATAAAATATCTACAATGATTACTTGTAAAGATAGAAAGACAAAATAATTTATACTGATGGTTAAATATGTATCCAATCAAAAAAGAGTAGAAGTCCAAATTGGGCAACAGAAGTTATCTAAATAAATCATATACCACCATTAGCACCATATCAGTCATATGCTGAAATACACAAAATTTAGTGTTGCTGAAACAATACATCACCCTAACTATGGAAAAACATTTTGTTATTGTAATAAATTCCTCACTTACCAATCAAATACCTAATGCCTAACTATTAGTGATTCAAATAATTATAAATAATCAGTGCTCACCTCACAATGTGTTCTAATAATAATTATCTTGTTCATTGATTCAAATGTTAAGGTGCCAATTGAGTTATCACTTCAGTAATGCAGTTACCTCCTCATGCATCTATATGGAACTTTTTTCACCCTTGTCAAGGTTTCTAAAAAAGGAGGTCATATGTTTTGTTAAACAGTACAAATAAGTCAGAAGAATGCATCAACTCAAACTGCATTATCAACTCACTGAGGATGCTAATTTAAACAGTTGAAGACTCATTTAGCTCGATCAATCTCTCTCAAATAAAGTAATGGGTGCAAGCACAGTGTTGTTACAGTATCTCAGTCTCTAACTAATGATAGATTAATGACATACTGTTAAAGATTACAGTAGATAATAGGCAAAGTAGCTCTAATTAGAAAATCATTTGAAACAATAGATACATTCTTAACACTAATAATGGCATCTCAACAATGTACTCAAAATAACTAATCCTCCATCAGCGACCACAAACATATTGGATATCTTTGAGTGACAATTAAAAAATAAGCAACAACTTCAAGCTATGCTATACTATAGCACAAATACTCTAGCACATCAACATTCTTCATAAATGCCATTGTCTCATATTCTATATGATTTAATATTACCCAAAGACAGTCAGTTTACAATGCCAAACAATCATCTATGAATATATGGACAAACTGTAATGATAATAATCAAACCAGAAAATTAATCTGGAAAATATCCCCCAGTAAAATATAGGCATCTATAAAAGGAAAATCAGAGAATATATTATCCAAATTAATAGAAAACTTGTTGGCATTTAATTGTTACATATCTCCAAATGAAGACCAATTCTTTTAGACCCCACTTCACAGACATATGAACACTCCACAAAGAGTGAAACATTAAACTGCCCAATCAGATATGAGCCTAACAAATTAAAAACCAACTCTATGTAAATTATGTGTAATAAAATAAACAACCCCCAAACCTTCTTTAAAAGACAAGTTTTGAAATAACCTACATTCCACCAGATGAGTTTTTTCTACCACAGAGTATCCTCGCACAGTGATTCAGCAAACCACCATCTCTATCTTGAGGCTCTACTTATACAAGCAGATTTTCATTCTCCAGCATCCAAGGCCATGTGGCCCACACCGGCATTACACATAAGCACTTCTGAGTTATGATATTGATCATCATATTAGTACTAGTTAATTCAACTAGTCTGGTGATGAATGAAAACATGGGGGTGAAACCGTAGCAGAAAATAGTAAAAATATATTAAAAAATATTAGACTAAATCATGTCAATATATATGCACCCGAATAATAAACCCAAAATCAATTAACACAGCTCTCTCTTAGTTGACCACCACTATTGGAAATAAAAATT
The DNA here is from genome assembly GCA_963921515.1 of Calotriton arnoldi. Lineage (NCBI taxonomy): Eukaryota > Metazoa > Chordata > Amphibia > Caudata > Salamandridae > Calotriton > Calotriton arnoldi. Next base: position 1,907,677 of record CAWUFW010002195.1, on the reverse strand, counting down.
AACAGCACATATAAAATAAAGAACTTAAAGTTGTATGTGAATTTGGTAAGGCTAGAACACAACATGATCAGTATAATGTATCAGACTATTAACCTCTAAGCCAACTAACACCTTCCTTCTTAAACCACAGATATTTCGCAAAAAGAGAACTTGTCAAAGAGCTTTCTCTGGCTCCGCTCCACGGATCTGGAACTCTCTTCCTCCTGAAATTCGCAGACTCGCCTCCACGGTTGCCTTCAAAATGGAAGAAAAACGATTCCTAATGATTCCTAATGTGCAAGTTCTTACCCTAATTTGGCTCTTATCATTTGCTTGAAGATACTGGACTTATACCCTCATCTCTTGTACTGATGTTTTATATCCCCTAACCTAATCTTTTCTTCCCCTCCCAGTCCCGCTATATATATATTTATATATATATATATATATATATATATATATTTATTTTTTATTTTTTTATTTTCTCTACGATGATAGTCAATTCCCCCGCTCCGAACACAGCGGGTGCCACAGCCGCGAGGACGAAACTCGCGTAGTCACGCAAAACACAGTTCAAAGATGCTGCGCACTCCGGCCATAATTAAAAATAATTTATTTCATGATTTAAGCAAACACGATCAACTGACAAACGCGTTTCAGCCTCCTGGCCTTCGTCAATGTCAGTTATTCCCCGCATAAACACTCTACTTAACCATAAATGTTCTCATTGGTTAACGGCAGGAACTAAAACATAAACATAAAAAAGGGACTTAAAGATTCAGTCCTTTGTTCATAAAGGTGTCGGCCATCTTAACACTATTCAATTTCATTCTACAGTGGCTATGTTCATGAATTTCTTATGATTTCCAAAAGTTGGATATTTATACCAATTAATCAAAATCAAGGCGAGTAAATCAACCTATAATCTGAATGAGAGAAAAGTTGGTTTGACACGGAATTCATTAATACCATTACAAATGAATAAATAAATCAATAAATCAATGTCAGCCCTCACAATAAATGAATAATTCATTAATATTTTACTCATGTTTACGTGGGCTTTCCCTATTCTCATCTCATTGTTCGATGGAAACATCAATCATGCTCTGTATGAGCCTATTCCGCCCGTCATGGACACCCCTCTGGTATTCAATCTATGGCCCTTAACAAAAAAAAGGAGCATAGGGGGAACAAAAGAGTCAGGCCGCCCCCCACTCAACACATTACTAACAAAAAGGGGCCTGACTCACTGGACAAATACCTATAATCTTAGGACACGAAGGGGATCCGTAACTTTTTACAATGTCTCCCCCAATAAGACGGACCACTACCGTTCGTTCAAGTGTCCAAATGTCCAATTTATCCCAATGTCACTCTGCTGCAGTATAAGAATTCCCACCCAAGAATATATAGATGAAAAATTGTGAGAATGGAAAGAAAGCACCTCACGGTAGCAACACCAAGGGGGGTCTGGCTAGTTGGTACTCACTAGCACACCCACTTATCATCATCGGTTGCTTTCTTGCCATAAAACAGAAAAGTGTTCCAACTTAAATTATCTCAAAAGTGAAGGAAAAAAACAGTGAAAAGAAATAGAATAAGCACTGTAAGTGCAAATATCAGAAAAATACTGTGCTGGTCCCCGTGAGGAAGAGAATGAAATTACAATTCCCAACATTAAAAATGAGAACCTACTCACTGGCTAATCTTAGCTTTATTCAATGCTGTGAGCGTCCTCTATTAAAAATGGTTTAACTTAGACCACCATTGTTGTGTCCATAGCGCCAACATGTTTCGTTGCTACCACTTTGCGCAACTTCATCAGGGCTAAGGGGATGACCAGTCTTCACTTCACTTAGAGAATACTGCAGACAAATGACAAACAAAGACAAAACACGTGCCAGGAGTAAATCACCCCTAACCTCAACCACACTCCTCGTTCATAATAATGATAATTAAAACTTTCTAATTACCGAGTGGTTGCCAGTGTCTCTCGTACCTGCAACTACCTCGTTCTAAGCCAGTGGAAGAAGTGAATTTAAACCACAATCGAAGTTTATTCCACAAACACCACACGACGCCATCGACTGCTTACATGAAGCAGTGATTAAGGATCTGGACAAGTTTAGAACATCTGGAATTGCTCCCGGAGAAAGAAGGAACTATAATCTCACAAAATTACAATGGGAGGCCGTGAAATCTCTCAGGGACGATCCAGAACTAGTTATAAAGCAGTCAGACAAAGGCGGAAACGTTGTTGTAATGTCCAAGGACCTGTACAAGCAAGAAGCCTTACGTTTGTTAGGTGACTCCAATAGCTACTCACGAATCAAAAGAGAGGATTATAATAGGAGTGTGGTGGCCTTCCATGATCTCCTACAAGAATGGGGCTCCAAGGGAATTTTGGAGGTCAACGAACTGCAATTTATGAAAATCGAATGTCCGGTACTACCTACATTCTACCACCTGCCAAAGGTACACAAAGACCTGAATAATCCCCCAGGCCGCCCAATCGTCTCCTCGTTAGGAAGTCTATTGGAGAAAGCCTCCATTTATGTTGATTCGTTTTTGTTTCCCATCGTAAAGGACCTCAGTTCATTTATTCTGGACACAACAGATTTTATTCGCCAAATCCAGAGTATTACTTGGGACAAGGACTTACTGTTAATTGCTCTGGACATAACAAGCCTCTATACTAGTATTATACACCCTCAAGGCTTGGCTGCTCTGGAATTTTTTCTAAAAACAAGAGCTTTGAAATTCCAGGAACATAACAAAATGCTATTACAAATAGTATCATTCTGTCTACATAATAACATCTTCCTTTTTGCAGGGGAATTGTATCTGCAGACACAGGGGACCGCGATGGGCACGTGCTTCGCCCCCAGCTATGCGCATTTATTCGTGGGCTGGTGGGAGAAGCACGTGGCCTGGGCAGGAAAATAACGAAATTTGGTTGGAGAAGGTAGCCCTGTGGACAAGGTACATTGATGACCTGTTTATAGTGTGGAGGGGCACTCGTACAGAGGCAGAAGACTATGTGAGAATCTTGAATGATAATGAATTTAATCTTAAATTCACAAGCAACATCAGTGAGAGGGAGGTTTCTTTTCTAGATCTTCTAGTCTTCGTGGCAGACAATAAACTGTGCACGAAACTCTATCGTAAACCCATGGCAGGGAACACAGTTTTACATTCTTGGAGCCAGCATCCCCGTGATTTAATTAACAGCATACCATACGGGGAGTTACTGAGACTCAAACGTAACTGTTCCCGCCCAGATAACTACCAGGAAGCCGCGAAAGAGTCCCTGAAGAGATTCACTAATCAGGGCTACACGACTAAGGTATTGCGTGAAGCAGTGGAAAAGGTCAACAGTAAGAGTAGACAGGAGTTACTAACGCACAGGCAAGCTAGCAGCAAGGAAACAGAGGGCGATCAAGCAAAAGTGAGGTTGATCATGACCTTCTCGGCAGAGGCACAGAGGATCAGAAACCTAATCCAGAAAAACTGGAATATCCTTCAAACGGATGGCGTCATTGGGAAATTGATTCCAAATAGACCAGATATTACATTCAGGAAGAGCGCCTCCTTGAAGGATATCCTAGTACGAAGTCACTTCCAGGATAAACCCCATATAAAGCCCATGATTACAGGGTATTTCCCCTGCACAACTTGCAAGGCATGTAAAATCTGCAAAAAAGTGAAAGACTACGCAGTGCCGGGGAAGAAGGAGAGGAGGCCTATTGACAAGCTGTTGAACTGTAACTCCAATTTCGTGGTGTACTGCTTAACCTGCCCTTGCGGGTTGCAGTATATTGGGAGTACGATACATCCGGCGAAAAAGCGCGTTCTTGAACATAAAAGGGCAATTACCAATAAGGATAAAACATATCCTGTGGCGAGGCACTTTTCAAGATTGCATGAGGCCAGGAGTGACAGATTAACGTACTATTGTATTGATCAAATCCCAGCGGTAGAGAGAGGAGACAGAGTTAAATTCCTTAGACAGCTGGAGGCCAAACTCATAGTCGATCTCCGCACCAGGACACCATGGGGGTTGAATCAGGAAGAGGAACTGTGGTCCTTTATTGGATAGGGAAATCTGTATTAGACCAGAATGTAGAGTGAACCACCCTGAGAAAATAGTAAGGTTGGAAGAGTAGATTCAGGGGCCATAGATTGAATACCAGAGGGGTGTCCATGACGGGCGGAATAGGCTTATACAGAGCATGATTGAAGTTTCCATCGAACATTGAGATGAGAATAGGGAAAGCCCACATAAACATGAGTAAAATATTAATGAATTATTCATTTATTGTGAGGGCTGACATTGATTTATTTATTCATTTGTAATGGTATTAATGAATTCCGTGTCAAACCAACTTTTCTCTCATTCAGATTATAGGTTGATTAACTCGCCTTGATTTTGATTAATTGGTATAAATATCCATCTTTTGGAAATCATAAGAAAGTCATGAACATAGCCACTGTAGAATGAAATTGAATAGTGTTAAGATGGCCGACACCTTTATGAACAAAGGACTGAATCTTTAAGGCCCTTTTTTATGTTTGTTTTAGTTCCTGCCGTTAACCAATGAGAACATTTATGGTTAAATAGAGTGTTTATGCAGGGAATAACTGACATTGACGAAGGGCAGGAGGCTGAAACGCGTTTCTCAGTCTGCTAAATGCAGGCCTGATTTCTGTGCTGTTGGAATCTGCGAATCTGACGATATCAAATTTAGTACACAGAGTGGTTACAGTTCTAATACTACGTGCGTTCCTGAACGGTCATTGGCTGTATCAATTCTCAAATGAAGTGATTTGTTTTCGTGTTTTTCTCCCAGGCGTTATCCCGCTTCATTAGTTCTCAGTATATGCGTCAAGATGTAACAAGTTTTCAAACGAATGGAGCCTCTGATTTTTCTTATTTCAGTAAGAGCAAAAATTGTATTGGCACCGTCCTTCCCGCTTCTTTAAAATGATGATATATACGAGTAAATCGCAGTAGGACACACGTGCTGTCTGATATGCAGTGACGCCAGAGAGTCCTTGCACTAAATGTGATATTGTCAGATTCGCAGATTCCAACAGCACAGAAATCAGGCCTGCATTTAGCAGACTGGTTCCCCCCTTCATCCACCCGTTATAAGTAAGAAAATAACAGGTCCTGAAGAAGATGGATTAATTATTTTTAGATTCCATCGAAACGTACGTCGACCAGCTAGAGTGTGACACCCCAGTGTTCAGCACAGCCATTAGGGGCTGATTTCATCGCCCGCCCCTTTTTTCCATCAGTGCTATTGGTGTTGCTCTGGGATGTCAAAGTGTGTGTGTATTGTGTGCAAGGGTGGCATTTGTAGACTGAGAGAGGTATGTTTGGATGTGGGGATGTGAAGTATGTCTTTGTTTTACTATTTGTAATTTTATTCATGTCATTATTTATTGTGGCCCAGGAATTATGTTTGTTCTTTGGTACATGGTGCTAACTTTGTGCAAAAAAATTGTTTTCTGAATATTATGTATTTGTTTTGAGTATGAAATATTTTATAAACAAATTAATAAAAAAAAGAAAAATATGAAATAAAAGAATGATTTATTAAATTTTGGTGTGGAGAATAATGCTTTTTCTGATGCCCTATTACTGAGCCCGGTTAGCCAGTTTATAAAGAAATATAGGTCTAGAGGGTTCGTATTTGTTGTTGTGCTAATCCTTTCCCCCTTGTTCCCTGACCTGATCAACTATTCGCTTTAGGGGGTTGCCTCCTTTCCTTGGATTAGCCAGCGGCTGCACAGAATTTTCGATGACCAAGTAGCTATGGACAAGTGATTTTTTAGATTCCTTTTTGATCCTTTCTGCTCTATATAGCGAATAGAGTGCACTCCTAAGTTCATTTTTATTCATAGACATTGCTGTGCTGAGATCTGAAAAACTTCTTCCCTTGTTAACGCTACATAGGCTCTGATGCACCCCTGACAGCCATGGTATGTCCTTCCCTTTCACACATCCCATACAGTCACTAATAATCTCTCTCGTTAGGGATGCGGCCGGGTTTTTCCAAACCGATAACCAGAAAAGGGCAGGGCGGGCCCTAATAAAATCTTCAATAAAATTTAGGTTGAGTTCCCTATGGCAAGTGTATTGCGGTGTTGAGATTGGGACGCCTAATAACTTCCTGCAAAATCTGTTCTCTTCCTGTTGGATGCAGGAGCTCCTGGCAAAGCCCCAAACCTCAGCACCATACGTGGCTGTTGGCACGCATTGGGACTTAAACATTTTTGTGATGGCTAAAATGGCTCCTGTTTCTTTGGGCGCGGAAGACTAAGAATCGAGTTGGTGGCCTTTGAGAACTTGCTCCTGGAGCGAGCCATATGCTCAGTCCAGGAGCCGTTCGCAGCAAAGACCACCCCAAGATAAGGAAAAGTGCTAGTGCTCATCAGCTTCTGGTTACCCACCGATATTGAACTGAGTTGACGTTTCTTTGGACCACACGACATTATGAATGACTTTTTAAAATTGGTGTGTAGGTCCAGGCTATCCATGTGGTTAACAAAACCCTGCACTAGGGTGCGTAAGGAGTTCGGAGTGCGGCCCATGAGGACCGCATCATCCGCATAGAGTAATACGGGGAGTGATTTTCCATTAATTTTTGGGACGTCTTGGGTTAATGTTTTTAATATTTTATTCAGTCCATTGATATAGATAATAAAAAGGAGAGGGGCCAGAACACAACCCTGTCTGACCCCCCTACCTACATCTATGGCTTCGGTGACCTCACCCCCGCATCCGATCCTCACCCGGGCTTTAAGGCCTTTGTGAAGGTGTGCCAAAAAATACACCAGGGGCTCATCCAGTCCATAGGTCAGAAGGATAGACCAGAGCTTTGACCTATTAACAAGGTCAAAAGCAGAGGTCAAATCCATAAAGGCCAAATAGATTGGAGAAGCTCGCGCAATGGTGTATTTGCCCATAATTAGATTAAGATTAAGGCATTGTTCATTAGTGCCCACCTTGCTTCGGAAGCCCAGTTGACAGGGGTCTAAAATTCCATTTTCCTCAGACCACTCTAAAATCTTGTTGTACAGGACTCTACCTAAAATTTTTAAAGTGTTGTCAATTAAGGAGATAGGCCTGTTACAATTGGGTTGAGAACGATCCCCTTTTTTAAAAATCGGAACAATAATGCTTGTGGACCAAGAACTGGGTAACGGAGCGTAAATTAAGTTATTAAAAACATTTAAAAGTAGAGGAGCCCAAAAATCTGGCTTATGTTTGATAAGGCCAATGGGTAGACCATCAGGTCCAGGGGCTTTATTACCCGCACTCTGCTGAATCGCTTTTTCCACCTCAGATAGGGTCATCTCTATTCTAGTTAGTGGCCCCAGCTCAAAGTGATCTGCCTCTTGTACGGGTGCAGCATAAATTTCTCTAAAGTGGTTTTCCCATGACTCGCTCGCAATAGTGCAACTGATAGGGGTAAGAAGCTGCCCCATGGATCGCAAGTCCCTCACAACTGACCAAAATGTATCACCCTTTTTGGTGTTTGCCGCTATCACTAGTGCCTCCCAACGGTTCTTTAGGATTTCCCCTTTCCGATTGGAGATCGCGGTTTTATACCTCAGCCTGACTGATTTCACTTCAAGATTACATCGTGGATCGGATGATAAGGCTCTGCGCAGTTGTTTATTTGCCTCAGAGCACTCGTTATCGAACCATCTGGGGTCACGTTTAACACGGGAAATGGGTTTGGACAAAAGAGTTTTTATAACTAAGCAAAGTTTATTAAAATCGTGGACGTCTTCGGGGAGTGGATCTTGGGCTGATAAACACGAATTAATAAGATGTATGTTGTCCTTTACCACTGACTAAAACAGATTGTTATTATCTATGCCCCTCCATATTAATCTCAGGTTGTCAGTGGAGGGTGTTAGATTCCTGGCCCCACATTCAGAAGTGAACATGGGTTGTGGCGCTAGACTCAGCCCTATTCTGATGGGATTGTGGTTCCCTTGACTCGTGGCAATAACTTCAGCTTCCATTAGGTGGTCAGCAAGATAGGGGGATATAAAAAAGAAGTCTATCCTTGAAAAACACCCCCTTCCTCTAAATGTTGGCACAAAATCATTATTTGCGTGTGTTGCGCCAACAATGTCCATGGCATTGGTAAAATTATACGTGCTCAAAAACATCGCTAGCTCAACGCCCCTACGGCAGGTAGAGCTGGAATTATGAGACCCTGAGCTATGTGGTCTGTCTATTAATTTGGCATTAAAATCACCCCCCAGAAGGATACCAGTAATTTTTGCTGAATCTTGCTGGGAATCAAGGTGGGAGATAAAATCAAAAAGCTTGATAAAATTCTCATTGGGGGTAGAATTAAAATCATTGTTATAAAAATTAATCAAATAAAAAGAGACTCTCCTTTTGTACAATAAAGCTTGAAAATTACGGCTATTGGTGGGTAGAACCTTGATGCTGCCCCCGGCAGTGATATTGATCCCAATAAATAAGCCCCCCGAGGGGCGACCAAATTTAGGGCAGGGGGCTACAATATTATAGCAATGGAACCCATTAATGTGTAATTCTAGGGTGGCCCAGGTCTCCTGAAACATAACTATATCCTGATCCTTTATTAGGCATAGCCAGTCCAGGTCACCAAGCCTCTGTTGAAGGCCAGCCATGTTCCAGCTCAAAATGCTTAAATCTGTGTCTACCTTTGCTTTGGATGTTGTTAGCTGATCTTCTAACGTATCAATGGGAGGGGGGGATGCAAGATCCTCAGAATTTTCCAGGAGACCAGGTTGATGTTCCGATAGGGATATTTGTCAATCCTGTGTATCAAAATCTGACAAGGCCTGAAATCTGTTGGATACAGGGATCGGAGTCGGAGTAAACGTGTAATCAGTGGGCCTGTATTGTGGTTTGTAAAAATAGCCAAGGGGGAGCGCACAAATTTCAGGACTTTGAATAAATGTTTGCTCACAAAAGCTTAATATGCAGCGAACCAGATGAGGCCTGCGGAAGTTGACCACAACACAGTCCCCATCAATATTTTTGGGGGATTGTCCAACCCACCCAACTCGGCGGACCATGAGGATCTCGTTCATACAGGATGGGTGAAACCTTTTGTGTTTAGTTAACCAGTCCACAGTCTTGTTACGGAGATCAGTCCAGGACTCCCTCTGATTCTCTAGTAAAGTGGGTACACAAGCCAAAACCAATACATAAGGGCAGGTGGCTGGAGGTAAGCTCAGAACATCAGTATTAGGTCTCAAGCATTTGCTCCTCATACGGTCTGTTGTATTCCGGCTTAAATCAGATGGTATAGTGCCGGAGACTAAAAGTTCGGACTGTCCACTACATAAGCCCATAGTTCTCGTAGTGGGCTCCCGATATTGGTCCTGTGAGTTTCCCTGCTCGATGCTAGAATCCTGCGCAGGAAGTACTTTGGGTTTGCGGCAAATGATGCGAGGGTTAGCAGATGAGGATGCTTTGTGCATAATGGGACTTGGGATTGGTGAATTAGATCTTGAGTTAGCGTCTACCAATGTTGGAAAGCCCATCCCCGCATTGTCACCCAGTTTAAGGGTCTCAGTAGTACCACATCTATTTAAAGTGTCCATGGCAGTAACCAGACGTTCCACCTTTTCCCAAAGGGGGGTAAGACTCCTTTCAAGTAATTCTTTGAAATGGGCTAATGCTGTTTCCAAAGTAGTCTCCACAGCAGTGGCTAGAACAGCGTCCCTAGTGGTATTTTTCGTTATTGGTGGAAAAACAGCATTGGTCTGTGTACTGACAGAGTTAGTTGATGTTGTTGCATGGTTTACTACATGGGTGGCGCAGCAGGAGCACCGCGTTGATTATAAGCGCCTCCGGGCGCGGGAATGTCGGCGTCACTGGCGGCCCCTGCAGGTTGCTGGGACTCGAAGACCTGGCCGTTCCCCTCACGGCTTGCGGGCAAAGTAAAGGCGCTCCCTGTGCAGCGGGAGCACCGCGTTGATTATAAGCGCGCCTCCGGACGCGGGAATGTCGGCGTCACTGGGGGCCCCCGCAGGTTGCTGGGACTCGAAGTCCTGGCCATTCCCCTCACGGCTTGCGGGCAAAGTAAAGGCGCTCCCTGCGCAGCGGGAGCACCGCGTTGATTATAAGCGCGACTCTGGGTGCGGGAATGTCGGCGTCACTGGCGGCCCCCGCAGGTTGCTGGGACTCGATGTACTGGCCGTTCCCCTCATGGCTTGTGGGCAAAGTAAAGGCGCACCTTTATTTATGGCAATGTTTGTGTAAGATATTGTGATTGTTTTTATATAATGTGCTTTTATGATTTAATCTTTTAAATCGAATAAAGCTTATTTTGAATTTGAATTTGAGTCAAACAGTAGAATTGAAAGTAAATATACAACAGCAGCGGTTGGTCTCAAATGCAAATGTATAATTTGGCTCTACCCAGAGGTCTCAAATGATGGACTATAGCTAGACACAAAAGACACCCAAACGGTGCCACAATAACCTTCTCAGATCTGAAAGAAAGGGAAGCAGTTGAGGCTTTGGAGAAGCAGACCTTAAGACCACCAGAAAGCATTGGAGAGATAGGCTAACTGAACCTAAAAAAAACATTCTGGGAATGGGAAAAATAACAAAAGTGCAGAGATGCAGACAGTGATTGAATCTCCAGCAGAAGGAACATTACAACTGAAAACTTCCAGAGGAACCAGTCATTTACCACTGCCGCTACTTATCTTATCCAAGGGAACAAACCCAGTGTCTGGAAGCCTGTAGCAAAGGGGGTTTTCCATTGGTTCTCTTCCCCAGAATACTCAAGAAATCCCACCTTCACAGCCAAAGTCTCCACCTGCCAGCCTAAGAAAGTTTCCATCTGGCTGTCTGCCTACCTCCAGGCCTGTGCCTGTTCTCAGAGGTTCAAGGTCCCTTTTTCCAGTGACCGTTTTGCTCACCTGTTCTTGCCCTGGTTGGTTTCTTCTTTGCCTGAACCCGTACACCAATCTATACTTTGCAATTTGGTGGTAGTCAATATTTTAGCTGAGATATTTTTGTGGCACAACATGTTTGTGTTCAGTATTCTGATAAACACCCTAATTTGCAACATCAGAATCTTCAGACACATTTCCAATCCTTTTTTGTTCGTATGAAAAAATACAGGTACACCTCAACTCTACATTATCCAAAATTGCATTACTGGTGCAAGCAGAAGGCATGAATCACATCTCAATTGAAAAGCCTCCAGAAACATCCTATAATAGCCAAGACCAATTCACTATTTGTCTTCTCTACCCACAAAGTTTCACATCAGAAGACACTTTATTACCTATATAAATGATTTTGTAACTATTTATATAGATAGATAGATAGATAGATAGATAGATAGATATAGATAGTCCAACAATCGCTTGACAAACAAACCACCCAGTGCTCCACACTCCAAGGTATGACAATCTCCGAATTTAATAAAATAACAGGATTGTGATGCCTTGACCCAAAGCATTTCAGCCTAACGCTGCCTTGTTCATGGGATGTGAAGCAAGTGTACTCGGCTGCTTTTTCTCCTGCAGTCCAGCAATTAAGCACTGGACATAGAAAGCAGTATAAGGAACAAGTCATAATCATGTATAAAAATTAGGTAGAGTGTATATTCTCTCCACATGATGGTGATGATGGCAGAAACACCTAAGGGTTCCTTAGTGATCTATGTGCTCATTGAAAACATGTTTTGCAGCCACAATTGAATTGGAGGCAAAACTGTCCAGAACTCATCTGTGGAGAGCTGCTCCTTATTTTAGTTCAATGACATGTTTTTGTATGTTATGTTGGGCTCCTCGGATGACTGATTTTGTAGCTAGGTAACTTTGTGCTATTGGTGATGATTGTTGGCGAAGCAGATTATTTTCATGCAAGGCAGCAAGTGTAACCAGGTGAGATCATCTGGGAGAGTATGATTTAGTCATATTTACTTAATCCTTAGATAAAATGGCAATGTGTAAGGTGTTCTTCATGGGAACAATCACAGCCATGAATGCCTGCAAGTTGTGAATTTCCACCATCTGTGAGACCTGGGTTTGGCCTGTGTTCTGAAGTTCACATATTTGTGTTAAGGTTTAATTTTTTACAGGATCAATAAAAGATACGATGCTGTCTTGGTTTATTACAATGCACATTTTAAAGAAGAGGTCATTATTTGTGAATAACCAAAATAATTAACCTTTGCATATAGTTGCAGTAGGAATCCACCAGCTTCATCTCAAAGGGCATATTAAGTATAAATGTGTTGCTGATGAGGACCAAATTTAGTTAGTGGTTCAACTTAGGGGTGACGATAATAGCCATGCTATGTTGAGGATGGAGCCAACTTTGAGGTGACTGATATACCTCTGCTAGTTAATCCTTTGAGAAAGAACTGTGAGCCATGGGTGCACTGCTGAATTTATAGACTCCATGGAGAGGATGAATCCCTGTGGTACTCTCAAAGTCTTGACATGCCATGAAATCTGTAGGTGCCAATCTAGACAAGTTGGTGTCAGTTAGCGTGATAAGAGAAGAATCAGAACTATATGGTGTGGAATCCCATATGAGTTGATAAGATGTTGAGCTTGGCTTGATGGTCAAAAGGGTGAAGACCAGGAGGCATGGGTCACCTCAACCTGTAATGAGTAGGGAACCATATTAACCTAGATAAATGTTCTCAGTGCTGAAGTGAGGGTTGAAACTGAAGAGGTAATACTGTAGGAGACAGTTGGTATTGGTTTGGTCCGAAAGTTTGATATTAAGTCATGCAGAGTAAAAACCTAGTGATGAATCCAGCCTCTGCCTATAAAAACATAATTGTAGTGTGGGAATTAACTTGGAAAAACTCATAATCACCTAGATTGTCAGGTGGATTTTCAAAACCTTTGCCCATGGTTTGTTCATTGGGGACAATGAATTCTTATTTATTTGAAGCCTCTATTATCATAGCAAGTCCTGCAATGTAGTGTGATACTCTACTTCTGTATTTCTGAAGATGGACTATATTCTTTCAGTCCATAACTTTTATATTAGGGAGTGTAAAACAGGAGCACTTAAAAGTCAAAGACATGTGTATAATTAAATTAGAAAAACAAGGGGAGAGCAGCCTATGTAAACTTTTAGAAATGGAAAGGAACAACTCCTTTTAATTATTTGTTGTACTAATAATAATCTAGATCAAACACAATAGAAACATATTATTTGTTAGACTTTAATTTCTATTCAAATAATGTTATTAACATTTATTTAATTAAAGATTGACTTGGTTATTCATGGATTTATACTTGTGACAAACAGAGATTGTTCAGATATTTACAGCAGGCACATAACCCACTGAACTACATAGCAGAACATATGACCAACAGGTTACACCCAGATATCTGCAACACATGCTTAAACCTAGTTATCTGTTTAGTTAGGATCTGAATCTGCAATCACAAATTACCTGCAACTTTCTGCCAGAGGTACAATAACTACTCAATTGAAGGACTGTGAAAATAATTGCATGTAAAAGGAGTACAAAATTGTGAATCAATGTAGATGTGTATGCATTGTGAGTGGACATGATTGCTCCAAATGGCTGTAGGGCTTTAAGTTAGCATATCTGTTAAAGCAATGATGATACCCAAGGGTCTACAGATTGATGAAGTGCTTGCCTGTCAATTAAATTCATGCACCTGACTACTCAGTGGGCTGGTGAACTGAGGGCAGGCACACAGTCCTCATGAGACTCGAAAGTTGGAAACGGGGCTCCAGTAAGCTGTCTTAAGGGCTTTGATGCCAACAGACGAGAAACTGATCTCCACTTTAGGGGCTGAAGGTTAATAGCAGTACTTTGTTTGAAAATATCTAAATGGAGGCAGAGAAGACCTGAAGTCTGCTGATGTTCACTTCAGGGATTCGTAACTGATTGTAAGGGCAGATAATGGAGGTCTAATATCTCTGGGAGCTGGCAGGGTGGGGTTGAGATTTTGTGAGGGTCAGCTGAAGGTTTGTGAGGGTTAGGTAAGGGTCTATAATGGCTACCTAGTGACTTCTTAAAGCTATGCAATAGACATTCACAGAGAGTTAAGCTCTTTCAACCACATCACATTCACTTTAAATAATTAGCTCTCTTGTCTCCAGTGTTAAAAAGGGTTAAATTCAAAATACTATACAACATCCACGAAGGTTTTAGAGGTAAACGACAAGAATATCTGCAATTAACTGATGCCCTACTATAATCCACACTCAAGTTATATTTATGGGAATGCAAAGCTGATCATCCATGCTAATTTCAAGTTAAAGAAGCTACAGGTTGGAAATATCGGGGCTGAGATTTACTAATGCTTTGTGCTGGGTTTGCATTCATTTTGTAACATAAACCTGATGCAAAGTGTTATGCTAGGTTTACTATCCAACGCAAGTCAGACTTTGTTTTAGATTGTTACTCAAAGTAAACCAAAATTGCACTATCTCCTGCTTTGCGCTACTTTGCGTCAAGACGGTGTTCAGTCGATGATTCATTGGCATTCAAATTAAACCACCCATGGGTTTTGACATAAATCCCTATCTACGTACATTCATTGACAGGGATTTGTGCCAAAATCTTATGCCTCTTCGAGGCAGGTGTAACATTTTTCTTACTTTGCATGTGTGCTGCATTGTACAGCACACAAACAAAGCAGGAAAAGTGTTAAAGGATAGTTTTTGTCCTGGAAGGTTTCCCTTCATTTGCTTCTATTGTGCTAATAAGACTCACGCACCTGATAGTAGTTGCTGGGTATATACCCAGGACTATAAATTAGGCCTGTAGTGACATGAAATGGTGTGGTCATCTTAGATGAGTAGGAATGAAACCTTCATTACATTCCATGATTTTTATGTCATCCAACCTTTATCTAAAATAGAAACAAAAAAACAGGACAAGATAGAAGACAATGGAGCTTGTAATAGAGACTGGTTTTAGGTCTGGAGTTAGCCAAGACCTTTTGATTTAAAAAAATATATATATATGTACAATATACTTATTTAGAGGGGCTTTCAGCCAGCTTTCTTCATCCATTGGTCAGTTGGAGTCTCATTCACATGTTGCTTCCACCCACTACTGAATGGGGCAGGGGGCCAGCCCACTTTAGGCACTGGATAACTTCACTTTGAGTGACTGCATTTTGCTCTTTCACAAGGAACACATCTACACACAAGCTAGTTCCCTTCTGTCCTAAGTTTCTTTTTAATAAATATAATTTATTACTTTCATGCTGCCTTTGTGCTTAGAGTTTAATGTGACAGCAGGACGCTTTACCAGATGAGAGCACAGGCCACATTCCATGCGTTATCAGTTCCTGTCTCCTGCCAATGTTTTTGTAAATTCTTTCTGGAATGTTTGTTTACTGCTTGACTGCTGGTATCTAACAGCATAGCAGAGTGTGTAACTGTTCTGTCTTAAGTTATTGAAAGCTTCAATATTATAAATGTAAAATTGTAAGCGGACAATGAACACGTTTATTCTGGGTCAATTTCACCAATAGGCTTTAATAAACTTTTCACAGGAAGAAATCCAGTCTTTATCATGTTTATTAACTGCACTGTTTTATTGCCTTACTCCCTTTCTTCTTTTTTTCCTTCTTTCTTTGGTTCTTTCTCATTTTCTTTCTTTATTTCTTTCTTTCTTATTTTTCTTTCTTACTTTCTTTCTTTCTTCCTTTCTTTCTTTCTTCTTTCTGTTTCTCTTTTTCTTTCTCTTTTGCTTTGATTCTTTCTTTCTTTCCTTCTTCCTTTCTTTCATTCCATCTTTCCTTCTTTCACTTTGTCTTTTTGTTCTTCCTTCTATCTGTCTTTCTTTCTTGCCTTTCTTTCCTTCTTTCTTGCCTTTTTTCTTTATCTTATTTGTTTCCTATGTTCTTTCTTTCCTCCTTTCTTGCCTTCCTTCTTTCTTGAAATCATTCTTGCCTTCTTTTCTTTCTTTCTTTCTTTTTCTTTCTTTCCTGATTTCTTTCCTGATTTCTTTTTCCCTTCATTTTTCTTTCTCAAAGGCAAGAGGCTGGCAGCCAATGGCACAACAATTGGCCTTTTTTAGGTCTGTGTTAGCTAAGACCTTTTGATTTTACTAAAATTATGTGTATGACATAGTTACTTATAGGGGTTTGTGTCATTCACATTTGTTCCAACCCATTTGAGCATGCATCAAAGGGCAGCGTGTCACACCACTTCAGCCATTGGCTGATTTCACTACGAGATATGACATGCTTTGCTTTTACAAGGAGCACATCCTCACACAAAGTAGTTCCCTTCAGTGCCAGGGAGTACTATGGTAATGTTACACTTTTGAGACCCAAAAACATTTTTTCCTTTAGTCAATGTTGTTTTTTTAGATTGACAAACTCCCAGCAGCTTCCAAACAATAAAGTTTTGCAAAAGCCATGACAAAACAAATCAGTTCAATTCAATATGCTTTATTCAATGTTTTGCAAAAAATCATAAAAGCAGAAACAATAAAATCTAGTGTATATCATACACATTTCATATATAATAAAAACACACATGTTTCATGGATTGTTATATACAATTGTCTAATCAGGCTGCTAATCTCATACAGTGTCTTAAAAACAGTCATATTTAAAATTTATGATATCATAGTTTTTCTGCATCCAACTACATTCCTTAAAAACATGCTATAGGCCTGGTAAAACCCTCATTGTAAAAATTGCAGAAACAATAGTGCAGGACGGCATTGTCTAAAACCAAGTATCTTAAAAATTGGTAAAATCCACCTCTTTCTTTGTACTAAGTAGAATCTACAAAAAAGTACTGCGTGAATTGTGGGCTGCACTGACACGTCATCACATGGACACTTAGGGGCCGATTCCGATTCGGGCCGGAAATCTCTCCGACCGAGCCGGACCCGGAGAGATTTCCGACCGAATCGGACCCGTGCAGCCCGACCGAACGAGTACGATGCGTCCGTATGCTATCGGACTCGAGTCGGTCGGACTCCCATTGAAATCAATGGGAGCCAGTCGTACAACGCGTACGCGGGCTCCCATTGACTCAATGGGTGCGAGGCGAACAAGGGCGCCCCCTACAGCGGGTACGCGGCGAAGCGACTCGCGCCGTACACGCATAGGTAGGGGGGACCCATGGGTCCCCCTGTGTGCGACTCGCGCGGCTACGCATACGGGGGTCCGACACGGACCCCGAGGCACGTCTCCGACTGCTCTTTCGAGCCGGGCGGCGCGTGTCGGTCGGACTGCTCGCGGCACGCATCGTACTTACCCGGCCGGGGAACGTCTCCATTGCGCGGTGCGAGTCGTGTCCGAGCGAGTCGGTCGGTGCGGTTCGACCCGGGAACGAGTCGGTCGGAGCGGTTGGGACGCCCGAACGAGTCGGTCGGCGATTTCGCATCGTACTCGCTTGTCCGGACGCGCGTACGAATCGGTCGGGAAATAGGGCTCCGAATCGGATCCGGTTATGCCGAATCCGATTCGGAGCCCTACCGGCCGAGATCGGAATCGGCCCCTTAGCGTTTTTGACCAATCATTCATTGTAGGAAATGATGTTAATCGGTGGAAGATACCAAACCTGAATCGGGTCAGGACAAATCTATCCTGTATATCCTCAATTTCTTTTAGGTATGTCTGCATTTCGTATGTGGTCAGTATTAATTGATTGGACTGGACTGTTGGCCTCCCTATTTCTGCAGAAAATCTGCATGTCTCTAAAAGAGTCATACACTCTCTTTTAAGATCTTTTCTAGTAACAGAGAGTGTAGAGCTTGGGTCCTCATAGTATGCCGGATGTCCTAAATCATGCATAAAATCTATTATATATTTCAGCCATGGGATGTCAAGGGCCCGATCAAGTTTAATACAGTCTCTTATGATGTCCCTGTTGAGGTTGGTTTTTGTGTTGGTCCATATTCTATGCCATAAAAGAACTGGTTGGATTTTTATTAAATCAGTTATGTTGGGAAACCCCAACTCTGCGTGACATATATATGTGGAAGAACTATCTGGGACGGCTAGGAGAAATCTTAAAAAGGCATTTTCCACCATCTGTAGGGGCTGGGCATTAGTGTGGTCCCACATACCCGCCCCATATATAGCGGTGGTAACGCATTTTGCCCTGTATATCCTTATCAATTCCTCAGGAGGTCTTTTTCCTAGTTTTCGTGCAAAATGCGCTAGGGCAGCTGTAGATTTCAGGATTAAAAGCTTCCTGGCTTTAACTGCCCGAGACCATGTTCCCTTGTGATCAAAAAGGATTCCTAAATAGGGAAATGCCTTTGTGGGTTCTATCATTTTATTTTCTATATATAGGTCTCTGCACTTAGTGCTCCCTCTTCCACACTTCATGATAAATGTCTTTGATATATTTATTCGAAGACCCAGCTTCTGCATATATGCGGTGAAAGAGGTTAACACCCGTTGGAGCCCTAATTGTGTGCGTGACATCAAAACGGCGTCATCGACGTAGAGGAGGGCCGGTATAGGGCGTCTGTCAATTTGTGGCAAGTCCTGGCACTGATCCACCAATACTTGTCCCAATCCATTGGTGTAGAACATAAATAGGAATGGTGCCAGGACACAGCCCTGTCTTACCCCCTCTCCACGCCGAATGAGGCAGGGTACTCACCTTTTACCCCGTAGCGTACCCCCTAGCTCTCAAGTTCGCATATAGCTGTCTCAGAAAGTATAGAAGTGGGAGTTCCACACCCATATTGGCCAGTATGGTCCATAATTTATCATGTTCCACGCAGTCGAAAGCTGCAATTAGGTCAACAAAGGCCAGATATAGTCATCCCTGTTTGGCCACTGCAAACTTTCCAATTAACAAGTTTAGGTGCCATCCCTGCTCGACCGTACCCAAGCCTGCCCGAAAACCAAACTGCAACTCAGATATTATATTGTTATCCTCGGACCAGTCCTGAAGTCTGTTAAGTACTATCCGCCCCACCACCTTAACCACAGAATCAAGGAGTGATATTGGCCGATAACAAGCAGGGTTCTGTCGATCTCCTTTCTTGAAGAGCAGTACCAGGAGTGATTCTGACCATGTTGTAATGAACCCTGAGGAGCAACAAGCTTCTATCACTTGGGTCAGCAGTAGGGCCCATAGCGACAAATTGGCTTTAAATAGGTCTACGGGCACGCCGTCCAGTCCAGGTGCTTTACCTCCCTTGCTAGACTCAATTGCAATGATTGCCTCATCTAAAGTAATGTGGAGATCTATTGGGTACCCCCTTGTAGCAGTTGATCACTGAGCTAGCTGGGTTTGGTCAACATCTGCCTTATCTTGAGTGGATTTATACATGTCTGTAAAGTGTTTTGCCCATTCGTCTTCGCCGATGGCGATTTCTATTTATAAAAACACAGTCGTAGCACACCCTTCTTAGTCACAAGGAATTTCACAAAAGCATTTATCAAATAAATAAAGATCCTAGCAACAAATATTGAAGTCCTTAGGTCCACAGGCGAGTATATCCTATTTAGATCATGTATGGGTTTTCAAATACCATCCATGGATCACATCCATTGAAAAAAGAAAAGAAAAAAAATTTCATTTATTCATATACAGCAAATTCCCAGCAGTTATTGAAGCCAACACGTGTTTCGTCTGTACACATCAGTATTCAGACTTTTTCAAGGCAGAGTCGATGAAACGTAAGTCAGGGTTCCACTACGCAACGGGTCCTCCTTATTAGTAGTGTCCCAGTATACACTGCTGATAGTAAAATTCCTAGACAAGCTGGCTGCTTTACCTCCCTTGCTAGACTCAATTGCAATGATTGCCTCATCTAAAGTAATGTGGAGATCTATTGGGTACACCCTTGTAGCAGTTGATCACTGAGCTAGCTGGGTTTGGTCAACATCTGCCTTATCTTGAGTGGATTTATACATGTCTGTAAAGTGTTTTGCCCATTCGTCTTCGCCGATGGCGATTTCTATAGTGGGAGTATCATGAGGTGCCAGGAAGGTAGCGTTGACCACCCTCCAAAAGGCCATGTTATCTCTGGCCATTGTTGCTTCATGTAGCGCTGTCCATGCTTCCCTCTTTGCGACCACCTTACGCTCTTTCAAGGCCTATTTATATTCCCATCTACACTCTTTTATCTCACCACTATTTCTTGGTGTTTTTTATAGAGCGTGCTTCAGCTTTGTGTATGCTTTCGTGCACCTAGCGTTAAACCAACCTTGGGGTTTCTTATTCACCTTTTTATTTTCCATTGTTAGTCCCTCCTTAATTCCTCTAGTAATCAATGCATAGGCTTCTAAAATTTCCGAACGATCGGTCACCTCATCAAGACAGGCTGCAAATGCTGGTTGATATTTGCACACTATGGGGCCGATTCCGATCTCGGCCGGTAGGGCTCCGAATCGGATTCGGATTTACCGGATCCGATTCGGAGCCCTGTTTCCCGACCGAATCGTACGCGGGTCCGGCCGAGCGAGTACGATGCAGGCACCCGTGAAATCTCCGACCGACTCGAACGCGGCTTCAACACGCTCCGACCGACTCGCATGGACACGACTCGCACCGCGCTATGGAGACGTATCCCGGCCGGGTAAGTACGATGCGCGCCGCGAGCAGTCCGACCGACTCGCGCCGTCCGGCTCGAAAAAGCTGTCGGAGCCGGACTTTGGGGTCCGCGTCGGACCCCCTGTACGCGTAGGCGCGCGAGTCGCACACAGGGGGACCCATGGGTCCCCCTACCTGTGCATGTACGCCGCGATGCGCATGGATGCGTACACGCTGTAGGGGGCGCCCTTGTCTGCCTCGCACCCATTGAGTCAATGGGAGCCCGCGTACGCATTGTACGACAGGCTCCCATTGACTTCAATGGAAGTCCGACCGACTCGAGTCCGATGGCATGCGTGCGCATCGTACTCGCTCGGTCGGACTGCCAGAGTCCGATTCGGTCGGAAATCTCTCCGGGTCCGGCTCGGTCGGAGAGATTTCCGGCCCGAATCGGAATCGGCCCCTATATTTCTAGTTAATTCTACTGGGTCCACCTTCGACCACCATAGGGCATAACCATTGATTTTATTCAGCACTATATCTTGCACCAAGTGTGCAGACTTGCCCCTAGTGATTATCACCTTTATTGGCATTTGAATGGCTACGCTCAGGGGGAAGTGGTCACTTAAAGCATTTTTATGAGTTTTAAAGCCTTTAAGTCTAGTTAGATGTCTATTTGAAATGAATATGTAGTCCATAATTGATTTTGCACCTCTCCCATTAAACGTAAAATCAAAAGGCACCGAGGGGGTACATAAATCATTAGCACAGCCTAAATCGAACCTGAACAGGATCTCATTTAAGCAATCCCCATAGTTTGAATGTGGGAAATGGGTGTAATTCTTATTGTCATCGGATAGTATACCACAATATTTCCCTCCATTAAAAGCACACAAGCCAATATTAAAGTCTCCACCCCAGAGGACTAATGTGTATTTTACGGATCGATTCAATACATTATTAAAATCTGTACTCATTTTCCTCTAGACCCCCAGGATTTGGTCCAGCAAAACATTATTATAGAAGTTTATCATGACTGTACAATGATGTTTATCTGTTTCAATGATAATTAGTTGGTAATGGGTATCAGAAATTGCCAGAGTTATCCTATTTGTGTTCATATAATTAGATACATACGTTATTAGTCCTCCTTTAGATCTCCCATGTACCGATGGTACTGCTGCAGTATGGTAGGTCATATACCCACTAAAATGCATAGGGTCTTCTGCCCAGGTCTCCTGGAAACAAAGAATATTACATTTCTCTACCAAGCCTAACCAAAGTGGATCTGTTATTTTCTTCTGTCAGCCTGCGACATTCCAAAATAGTGCCTTTGCTTGGTCGGCTCTGCAGTTACTGCCTTCAGAATTATTTCCATCAGCCATTGGGGGGTGTGGCGAAGTAATAGGTTGGGGATGTAAGTTTAGGCCTATTCCTCCATCTATTCTATCAGCGGGATTGCTCTTTGAGGTATTGGAACCTATGTGATGAGGAGATAAAGTTCTAAGCGGTGTGTCTACTATTATACCCTTATGTGAAGTTATCTCCATCTCAGATCTGCTCTCTTGTGCGTCTGGGCCTGTAGCTAGTATTTGTGCATTGGGTAAAACTCCCCCAATGACTGTCGTGTTCAGTCAGTCTACTTCGTCTAGTGCTGGGAGACCATGAAATCAGTTATTGACGGGGACGTTATAGGAGTAGTGTATATTTTCAACTAACTCCCTATACCTGCTTCTGGGTCTTGTACTAGAGTTTATTGGGGATTGGTAGAAAAATCCCAACTGCAAAAGGTGAATACCGCTACTAGTAATAGTTTGGCTACCCAGTCTTCTGAAAATGTTGTCTACCGGGCACAGTGATTTAAACGATAGTACCACACAATCACCAAGCAAAATTTTAGGTTCTCTGCCAATCCAGCTAACTCTTCTAACTACGTTGAAATCTGAAAATAGTGGCTGGGTTAGGCCTGTTTTCATACCTATCCAGTGCAGTGCTTTATTTCTCAAGGTGTCCCAAGATTCTATTCCATGAGCCGCTAGTCTCAGTACATTTGCAAGGACTACTGTGTAGGGAGTGGCAGCTGGAGGAAGATCCAAGCAATCCCAATTGGACAAGTGTCTGGTTCGGAACTCACAAGGTTTAGGCTGTTTGTTATTATTTGGAGATGCAGTACTAAGAGTTTGCGGGATTACCCACTTATTTTCGACCAACCCCCCCTGGGTCAGGTCGAGTTGGGTAGATTGTAAGGTGGGCGTTATGACTTCTACTTGCGACCTCGGCCCAACCTTTATTCGGCACATCTTACAGTATTACTCTTTAATATGCTTGTTTGACGTAGGGGCAGCCTGTGGGCCTATTATAGTCCCTGTATTGCTGGGCTCAATTGCCCCCCTTTGCTTATGGGATGAAGGCGGGCTTGCCTGAGTGACTACATTGGCCATTCCGGGGATGTTTTTTAACATCTCCTCGATCAAAGCCACTCTGGTCATTAAGCTGTCTAGCACATCTCATAAGAATCTACCTAGATCTTCCACTGTTGTCAACAATTTGATGGATTCTAGCTGAGTGTTTTTGGGTTGCTTTTTCCCATAAGATTTTCCTGTGGGATCCGTGGATAAGGTAGCTACTATTGTGGCTTGCTTTATATTTTTTTTACTCATTATTTTCTCTTTAGGAGTGCCCTTGGGGTTTCTGGGGCGTTTCGCTGGTAGCTGGGTGTCGCACTCCAGCTCACTAATAATTATATGATCCGGCACATTTTGAACGCATCCGTTCACGCCTTGTAGTGCCTTAGGGGACTCTATTGTTATCACGTCTATCACTTCCACCCTACTCGTTGAACAAATCAAGAATTGCCAAAAGGCTGGTGGTCAGTGCCAAATCTATTGGCTTTGCCACTGCTTGATGTTTCTTGCCTCGCTTTAATATGCTTACACTGAATGGTTTTCATGATAAGCTCACATCTGTTGCATTTGCCAGTACCTGTTTAAATGGTGTGTAATTGCTGTGCTTGTGTAACGGGCCAGACTCCAAGCATTGGCGATGGAATTCCTCTATTTTCAGTAGTCCTTCAATTTTTCTGAAAGCCTTAGCCCCCTGACCTCCAAACGTTTACCCTGCAAAGTGTTCCTGCTGAGAAACTTGCACCTTGGGACGGTAAATATAGTAAAGACGACATCTGTACTCTGGAAAACGCTCTCAACTTAGCTAAGGTTAGGCCAGGGTTAATGGCTGTTGATCCTTGATTTGAACTCACGGCCCGAGGAGGAAGTAATATTTTATTTTTACATTTCAGCGTGCTATACCGTAGCATACTGCAATCTGTTGACACCAGCATTTTATCGTTGCTAGGCAAACATAAACAAACAAATTCACAAATGTTTTTAGAGAAAGGGAAAATGGCAATAATGCATCATGCCTCTGACAAGCTGAACCGGCACACCAGGGAATAAAAGCTCTTTTTCACATATGTCTTCCGGCACCTACAGTTCACAAATGGTAAGAACCGTTCAAGAGGGGGGTTCCCGCATTTATCATAAACCTGCACAAACAGCAGAGCCTTCAAATGTATTCAAATGATATCTGAATGTAGAAGAGAAATACTGCGCTTTCTCAAGTACGTGGCATGGGTGATATAAATATGGCACTTTTCGCATTCAGAGAAATACAGAAAAGGAATGTTTGCAAAACCTGTATACTGCAAAAATAAATGAAGCATTGCAGAAAACGCATACTGTGGAATGTATGTAGTTTAAATTAGGGTATGTGGCTCTTTTCTTGATGACATCATCGCAAACGAGACCTAGTATTAGCACATTTTGAGGTTTGCATGTGCTAAGCAAGAGTTGATTATTGGAAACATCACTCAAAGTACTGACTGGGAAGGGGTTTCTGACACAGTTTCTAATGCTTTGGACTGACAGTTGATTGCTTTCAATATTGCATTCAGTACACTATTCCAAATGTCAATAATTTCATTAAAGCAATGTTTTGTTATTCACTCATTTGTTCAGTGTCAGCTATTATTATTGTCTGTATGCAAAACCGAAGCGCACACACATATTCATTTTGTTAATTCTGTGAGTCTTTGCAATTTTGTTACACTAAAGGACATCAAAGATAGGTCGAGAATTGTAATTTAGATGGTAACCTCCAATGTAGTTGATGTTAGTAATGAAACATTGTTATCGTTTTAACGCTACAAAGACTGAGAGTCATTGATTCTTTATTTTGGGGTTTCACTCAAAAACGGGGTACATGCAGATGCTGTAATTATGCACATTTTGATAACGGGAACACGAAATTCCCACAAATGGCAAAAACATGTTACAGTATGTTCATTTTATTTTTGGGATGAGAGACTGGCATAGAGGTGGCTTCCAATGTGGGACAGCGCATGCCACACCTCGTTTAAGAGGCTGATACATTTTAAGAAGCTGGGCTTCACCAGAGATATAAGATATTTCACATCCAACTCAGGAAATGCAGGGTGAGCTGCAGAGATCTGCCTCATTGTGGACCCCAGATATAGAGGAATGATGCCGGCTGGAATAAGGTACCTGACATGGGCTCTCAAACAGCCCCTTTTGCAGGCAACGTTTATTCTTATATACTGGGGGAAGGGTGTGAGCAACAGAGGTGCTGTACCTGTTAAGCAGAGTGGAACATGGAATGAGAGGGCAAAGCTGGTCTTTGTTAGGTTGAGCTAGACAGCGCTTGCACTGTTGCTTAGCAACCTGTTGTATAAGCTTTGGAAGTTGAACTACGCCCATTTCTTGCCCGTTGCTTTCCAGTTGTCTCTGTCCGCGTCCTTTACAAATCCTTGCTTGCTAATCGGCATAGTGCCAATATCGGCAACACTCAGTTCTCATACAGCAACATACATAAATAAACCACACAACACCTTTTTAGTGGAGAAATTTGCTGCAGGTTTATTTGCATAACCAATATGCCAACATGGTGGGTTATCTTACGGGCGATCCCAGGGCAGGCCAGCCCCTATGCTGCCTGCCCGTCTGATGAGCCAACTTGCACCGTGGCCGTCGCCAACCGGTGATTACCAATTATTGGGAGAGGCCACCTCTCCCATCAGTGGACCGCCAGTCCACTCCTTACTCACGCCCCCGACCGGTGGGCGGAGCGTTCCATGCAGCCCCCGGTTGCTCAGACTCCACAACCGCCCGTAGGGCTAACGGGGCGCCGTAGTTCTTCCAGGGGACCCGCTAAAACATCCCTGGGTATCCTTGGCTTAGCACCCTTGTTGTGCTGCTGCAATAAAGTACCCTTCTGTACCTTGCAGACTCTGGATCGCCCTGTAACTCCTCCTGCAACACAAAACAATAAGTTAGATTCTTCCCCTCCCCGTACTACCCTTTGGCCGTCCGCAGGGTAAGCGGTAGGGTGGGAAACAGCGAGACTGGTAGCGGTCAAGAGACCGTACAGTGGGCGGGGGAAGGCTTTAGTACCCCTGTCCCCTCCCACGGCCGGAAGTGACGCGGCCTGCAGACCCCTGGTCCCTAGCCCAGGGAGCCTAGTGAGCAGACTTCTGTGCCTTCCTGTGGCACTAAGGCGGCCGCCCTTTGGAGGGTCCCCTACGTGGCCCCCTGGGCAGCCTTGGCATAGTGCCAATATCGGCAACACTCAGTTCTCATACAGCAACATACATAAATAAACCACACAACACCTTTTTAGTGGAGAAATTTGCTGCAGGTTTATTTGCATAACCAATATGCCAACATGGTGGGTTATCTTACGGGCGATCCCAGGGCAGGCCAGCCCCTATGCCGCCTGCCCGTCTGATGAGCCAACTTGCACCGTGGCCGTCGCCAACCGGTGATTACCAATTATTGGGAGAGGCCACCTCTCCCATCAGTGGACCGCCAGTCCACTCCCTTACTCACGCCCCCCGACCGGTGGGCGGAGCGTTCCAGGCAGCCCCCGGTTGCTCAGACCCACAACCGCCCGTAGGGCTAACGGGGCGCCATAGTTCTTCCAGGGGACCCGCTAAAACATCCCTGGGTATCCTTGGCTTAGCACCCTTGTTGTGCTGCTGCAATAAAGTACCCTTCTGTACCTTGCAGACTCTGGATCGCCCTGTAACTCCTCCACAGCTCTGGGGGTGGCCACCGTCACCACCAGGGCCCCCACCAAGGCAGATATCCTACCTACATCCTGTTGCTTCCCAGGCCTCCCCAAGGTCCAGCAAAATTAAGTCCATGCCTACCCTTGAGAAGTGAACCTCATCCACTTCCCAGCATCCGGTAGACTTGGCCTGACGTAAACCATGCCAGATGAAGCCAAATCCCCTTTGTTCCGTGCATTTACGCATGGCGCTGTTCACTCTCCTACGTGATATCTCAATGGCGTCTCCAGCTCGGGCTCCTTGCCAAACTGGGCGAGGTAAAGTTTAAGACCACCACAGTTCACATGCCCCAAGCTGAATACTCAACCGACACATGATGTCCCTCATGTATTGGAGCAGTACTCTGCTCCCCAGAGTCGTCAGGTCATTCCCTCCCAAATGACCAGAATATGAGGTAGACCGATCCCTCCCCCAAGTTTCTGCTGCAGCTTCCTCATCAGCTCGTTCCAGCGCATACCCAGGTAGCCCAGCCACGTTGACTCTGTGGCGGAGGAGCCATGACGCCACTTTTCCTATCTCAGCCCACCGTGCCAGTCTAACGATGCTTGAATGGCCAATTACCCAGACCTTGGTTCCTGGAAAATAAGGAGATGTTGTGTTTGAAAACCATATTTATAGTAACGTTTATATTCTAATAGTCTACAAATGCACAACAAAACCACCTCACTGCAACATAAGTTGGCAAGCCGGGCCGAAACCGTACACCTTTAAACACCTGACTGTCTGTTGCAACATAGGACTTAAGAGTCCTCTCGCCATATCCTCCCGCACAAGGCCTTGTATATCGTTTGTAGCATTGCGAGTCCCAGCGCCCAACCTGCATGATTCGCTCTGGCGGCATCCCTGATAGAAAGGCTGTGGTTCCCGCCCCAATCCTGAAGGAGTGGCTGCTGAATCTCTCAACTCCCCCTGTCTGTCCTGACAATTGCACGCATGCCCGCATGATGTGGTCTACTTGATACTTTGTAACCGGAGACCCGTCCTCATGCACCAGGAAGTACACGGCAATCACCGGGCGGAGGGCCAATAAGCCTTGCCCAAGGGCAAAGGGCAGTACCTAGTGTCCCCAAGCCCCTGTAACAGGACTACTCTCCCTTCTCCTGCCTGATCAGTTTAGACTGTCTCACCACTATCCTGAGACATGATGTGCTAATGGTAACGTCCTTGATCTTCAAAGCCACCCCGCGGTGTCCTGCTTGGATCGCCACTAGTTCCCCAACATCAGCACCATCAAAATCTGCCAACCACCCCCCCAGGTGGAGTCTACACCCCCACACTTCTGATAGTGTAACACGCGATCATGCCTCCTGTTCAGTTGAAGTCAGTACTTCATGGTGCTGACAACCCCAGGGGCCTAGTACTGGGCTGTCTATATGCGCCCAGGATGACCTTAAACAAACGGTTTGGTGTGGATGGGTGTCAACATTGCCTGGCTGAAGTGCAATACCTTTGACAAGCAACTCAGGGCAAGATGTGCCCATACAGGTGGAAGGAGAGTAACAAGCCCGCCTTGCTTCCTCTCACCCAGTTATCCGTGTAAAGCGCTTATGGAGCCTGTCCCTCAGAATATGCCAGTCACCACCCCAGATGACGTCTTGCCCTCCCAAACTTCTGCTAGTATACCAGGGAGCCGACAAGACAGTGGGACAGGAGGGGACATATGTGTAATTACCTGCTCCTTTCTTGAATACTGGGAATGCCAAATGTTCATTAATACTTTGTAGCCCATGAGTGCCTTACCCAGGGTTTCACCAAATTTTTTTTTTTTTTTTTTTTTAACCGTAGCACACTTGTTGGATGACAACTTCCACAACCTGCCTGGCTGCCAAGGCTATAGGGCGGGCGAGATTTACCGCAAAGTCTCTCGCTTTCTACACTGTTGTGTGAGCCCGGTACCTTCACAAAATACCTTTACCATTTACGTTTCTGACTGTAAATAGGAGTACGTTCACCCCCATGGTATCTTTGTCGCTGCAAAACCTACTCAACTCAATGGCACTCGTTTTAACGACCTCAGAAGGATGAATTGCTAGGTGAACCTACCAGGATCTGACCTTCTGACCAAGAGGTCGAACGCAAGCCCCTTTCAGTTCTGCCGCTCCCCAGGCCTGTGAAATTGTATCCCAGGGCCGACTTCTGGTACCTGCACCCTTACTAGGACATGCCCAAGCTAGAAACCCACATCTAGAAGGCCTGACAACATGCTGACCACCTCCAACACTGGAGTGTCACGCAGCCACTCCGTAGCCAGGATACTAAACCAGGTATAGATGTATCCAAAGACCCATCTCTTAGTGCCTGCCTGCCGCGCTGATCCCCGCTGAAGGAGTTTGCGCGGGATGTCCTGGTCGACCAAATGGTGGGGACTGGCCTGAGTCTCCCTGCCCAGAACAAACCACTGACACCATACACAGCTATTGCTCACTGACCGGCACGCGGGAAGATGCACTGGTCAGTCCTTGGACCAACAGACCTCTAACCCCAAACCAGGTAACCTACCACAAATACTCTGAAATTGCCGTTATGGTCACCCCGCCTTCCCCGAACCGGACTGCTGGGAGCACAGGCCCCAACCTCGCTGACCACCGGCGACAGGACAGCCGTGCTCATGCCCAAACCGAGCGACACAAGCTACCCCACACGTGGCACAGTTCCCTTGCCAGGTTACTCCCCTTAATGCGCACCTACTACAGGAGCCTTAAATAGTTCCTGTGATCTGCATTGTAAATTAGTGAAAGATACACATTTGAACTGGTAGCTGATAAAGTTAAATAAGTCTGCCAATACTCCGCTCAGAGCACCCCGCTAGACAATGGCTTCCCTTGAAAAGGCGGAGCCAACAGACCTCCAAGCACCGAAGGCTGTACATCTGAGTACAGCTCTAGTCTAACAGATGCCCCTTGCATCAGATATCAACCATACCACACCTGGCTGAAAGCTGCTCAGTGCTTCTGATGCATCGGCGCTCCCTGACCCCCCGCAAGCTTCACCCTGATAAATTCAGCTCGTGACTGGGGCATACCAGTGTGATTAAAGCACAAGACATACTTGCCCGACGTTAGCTCTTCAACCAGGCTCCCCCGCAAGAGTCCTTCACAAACCATGTGGCCTAAAACATTCGTCCTGTGGGGCGGTTGCAAAAGGACTGCAATCAACCCCTATCCCTTCTCTACCAATGTTATAAATGGCGATAACGGTTGGGAACGGTGTGCACCTACGCGTGGCTGAGCCCACCATTAGTCATGAGAAGGGAGTACACACTAGGCTAACGCCTGCTCGTCCCTCAAGTAGCTAGCCAGAGCCTTAGGGCTTATCCCAGAGGCAGTGTACAATTTTATGTGCCAATCGCACACCCACAGTAGCCAACTAGGCACACCACAGCAGAGACTCCCTGCAAGGTTATTAAATTATCCTTTGTATACTCCATAAAAGAAAACTTAGTCCCCCCTGCCTTTATTGCACTGTGCTACCAAATCTCGTCATGACTTCATAGGGATTACATAGAACACTAGCTCCATTGGGTCACTGTCCTCCAGATCAGTTTGCGCAACCCAGTAGCTACTGGTGGAACTGTACTTAACATGACACCTTATGCATCAACTCAATCAGCAGTGTACCCTCCTAACACTTCTAGCCGTGCGCATATCAAAAGCACCTCATGTCCGACCTAGGCATCACAGCTCACCATAGCGTTGCATACAATTGGCTTGACACAGGGGCTAGGGTGCCGCTTCTACACCCTCCATTGGCCAATCTCTGGTGCTATCTTCGCAACGTGGAGCGCAGCAGCCTCTGGGCCAGCCCCATGCAACTCTGCCTTCGGACGCTTCGAGTCGGAGAAAAACAAGCAATGGACAGTCCTGCGCCGTCACAAGTAGAGGTAAAACGCGAAGCCCTGGGGGAAGTTACTGAGGGCCAATGCCCCAATAGCCCCAACTTGGCTGTACTCTGAATTGTGTCCCCGACCAAGTACCAAGTACACGACTGCGTGTCCAGCGGAGGTCAAAAGGGGGCACAAATGGCGCCCGAGGTATAGGGGCTCAAACCGCCCTCGCTGTGCACCACTGATGCTCCTGATATAACCAATGAGTAACCAGAGGACATTGAGCACCCCCCGTAAACACTGTGCCGACCAGCGCGATACCCCTTTGACCCTGCAAAACCAATGGTGCCTCGCACTTGCCGCTCATGTCCCGAAAGTATGCCACTTCGTTTGTCCCCCCCACTGCAACGCGTCCAGCCATGCGTGTCCTGGGCACTCCGAGGCAGGGGCAGCGAGCCCTAAAGTCACTGCCAAGGCCCCTCGAAACCACCCCGATTTTCTATTTTATATAAATAAAAAGTAAACGTAAACTGCAAAGCAGCTTAATTCCAAGTAGCGTATGAATCAAGCACCTTTGGCAAATAATGCATTGTAACTGGAAGCAAATTCTTGGATAAAGTTGACGGAATGCGAGTTTGAAATGTTACAAGGCCGTGGCCCTAACTGGTTAAAAGCCATATACATCCATTAGCTTCCCAGGCCTCAATCGCCTCATTTCTGAAATTGAGCTGAGAGCAGACTAAAAAGGTCTCACAACATCTATTGGTATTGCCGACTTTCAGTTCTATGAACCAAGCCGGGAGGTTGTGAACGTCTGTCAGGACCTGGGCTAGGTGCACAATGCTGGCATCATGTAGGCATACTAACAAAGGCAGAATTTCAACCCCTAAAACAATGGAGAGAAGCAAAACCCAAGGATAAAAGCTCGTCGGACCATTATGTCCGCCTATCACCTTTGCCCCCCGCATAGTACCCTACGATGTTCCAAATGAGACAAATGTGCCAAATATCTTGTGTTATGTAGGGAATGTAAGTTATTCTTAAAAACAACTACTGCAATATGTTCCGTAAAATTCACTACTAACCTAGGTAGTGTGTGAACCACCATTTTACTGAGTCAAGGTTTAGGTCCCACACACTGTTGCACTCGGCAAGCACAATCATGCATAATAAGAAATTGCCTCTCTCCCCAAACCCGATCAAAATTCCCGGCCTGCTCACCGCCCGGTCTCAATCAGTCCTTGAGCACACCTCTTCCCAGCCTTCGTCCCACCACGAATCTCTTATGTGACGTACCTGCCCGGCCGCGGGCAGCCACAGAGGCCCGCCTGCTGTAAGCAAACACTCCCCTGTACTTACACAGTGCAAATCCGCTATGCGCGTTTCGTTTCCAGGCCATTAAACATGAATGAGGGTGAAGAAATTTTCACTTAGAACGATAGAAGAATGCAGTGAACTCACGCAGAGGGTTAATTCTTCTAGGTAACCCCTTGCGCACGAGCAGCTACTGACACATGGTATGTCCCCGTGGGAGTGCTGCTTAGTGGTTTTAGGAAGGTGCAGAGCTCTGCTGCATGAAATCAATCCTCCTTGCTTTTTCCCAGGTGGATGCCGTCAAAACGCGGAAATCCCTATACTTATGTCGTATCAGTTACCAAAGTAATATGGGGTCGCACAGAATACGGCTCGTCCTCCAGGAAGGCGCCCTCACCGCCAATGCTTTTACACAACGGGCAGACGCTCTTGAAAAGCCACCCCCGGGCAACAAGCACGCGGCTCTAATTGTTCCCAGCCTCAACGCCGACTGCGGACACCGCTCGACAAAGTGCAGCGAGACCTTGCTGAAAAACCCCATAGTTTACATCAATATACAATGGGACATGCCCCTTGCATGAAGGTACAAGCAAGCAGCCATCTGCCGGCAGGGGGCAAGCGCCTGTGGCATCCTTTTTTATGGAGGCCGTGGTGGGGGGAATTAACAGGGCGCTAGGGTGCCAACCCTGTTTGCAGCAAAGGACAGGCAACGGCTAATATAACGAAACCTATTAGCTACAGCAGACAGTCTTAATGAGCCTCGCACTGATGTGCGCTGTGGGGCCTTCCTGCCGGCCCTGGACATTGGACCGGCATCCAAACCTATGAACCATCTAACCAAAACAGACACCACGCAGCACTGTCCTGAAAATTGACTGCATGTGCTACCCGTCTAATCCTAGCACGGAAACAACACCCAGTCTACTCTGCCTTGCCTGCCGTAAAGTGCCAAACTATACATTCACTGCGAGCAGCATCCTTCCATGACATCCTAGGCTGCGGACATATTTGAGGGGTTAAGTATCTCCCCCAGAAACAAAGGGGGGTAGTAGTAAAGGCGAGTCTCATTAGGTCTCGTCAGGGTGTGACCCTCCCACCCTGCATCACACACATACCGGGCTGGGGGACGTAGCAACAACCCGCCACATCGTGCCCTGATCCCCTTCAAAAGGAGACCCCAGAGGGGCCCACGCCGACCTGGCAGAGCCCTGCCTCGGGGATGCTTGCTCCCGGGCAACAAACACGAGCTCAAAAGTTCCCAAATACCACGCCCGGAACGGCGTGCCCTGGACACCCGGACGTGGCAAACCGTTGGCTCAGATACCGGCACGCAAGCTGCAGACACCGCTCCCCGTGCGCCGCAGGCAGCCGCACATCACAAAGGAATGACCAGAAAGGCAACAGTTCTGGGGGGACGCCAACTCTGCCCCCGCACTCACTAAGAGACTCCCGACTCACGTGAGTCACCAGACCAGGGGGGACACGACGGACTCAGCGTGTCCAGTGGGGAACAAGGAGGCCTCCCGGTGAGCCCACCCTGTGTAGAAGCAAAGGCAAACCTGGCCCGGGTCCGTGGATGGCCACATCACTGCCCTGGACAATGGTGCCGGTAGATCCTGCCACGGTGTCCCTTCCCAGTGCAGCGGCCCTGCCCATTCACGCCCGCCGGGGAGAAGCTGGGCGCCAGAACGGGGGGGGTGGGTGTTCGTATTGGAGCCCCACACAGGGACAATATCACCCCCAAGGGGGGGGGGGACTCACAACCAAACGCACCGAAGGCAACTCCGGACCCGACGCGTGGGCGGCACAAAAAGGCACACCTCGCGGAGCTATCCAAAGGTGAGCCCCTTTAACCCGGCCCCCCCAGTACCGACGACTCACCGGGTGGGGGTCGTCCAAATTCACCCTACCCGACACTCACGCCAAACCCGGACCTGTGGTACTGGCGGACCACGTGGTCAACGACACGGCGTGGAGGCTCTGCGCAAAGGGGCAAATACACACCCGGACTGTGTTAGATTGCCGCCTCCCCCCACGTCAACCTCCCCATACGGGACAGATCATGCGTGGCGGCTTACAACAGCACACAACCTCCGAGCTACAAGCTCCACATCCCCGCAAGCGAACGAGGCCCGTCCTCACTATAAAGCGCACCCCTGAGGAGGGGCACGACTCACCGCACACTGAAGAGGCCAACCAGGGCTGAACCAGCACGACGCCAGACCAGGAGGCCACCCCCGTGGTACCTCGGCGAAAAGGGGACCTCCAAACAGCGAGACGGGTAGCGGTCAAGAGATCCGTACAGTGGGCGGGGAAGGCTTTAGTACCCCTGTCCCCTCCCACGGCCGGAAGTGACGCGGCCTGCAGACCCCCTGGTCCCTAGCCCAGGGAGCCTAGTGAGCAGACTTCTGTGCCTTCCTGTGGCACTAAGGCGGCCGCCCTTTTGGAGGGTCCCCTATGTGGCCCCCCTGGGCAGCCTTGGCAGTTGTTCCTCTTTGTCTCTCCTTTACGCTTCCGGTTTCCTCCGATGCAGCACTAAGTACTGTATTTTTATGCTTAAAATGTTTGTCTTCCATCAGGGACTACTTTTCTTCTTCTTGTGTGTCCCTGCCTCAGCGTGGCACAGCTTTACGTCCACCCCGCTTTTCATCTGTACAAACTGTACGTATTTTGAAAACAACCAGCCCTCCCAAGCTGGAAAATACCAGCTGTTGTGCTCCATCGGAGCTGCTGCTATGTCTCCGGTCGCAAGGTCAATGATGTGTTAAGAGTTAATTCCTGCCTCGGCAGCAGACAACAGGCATGGGAGGCATGCAGGGAATAGCGGGGTAGTTGGCAGCTAACATCGCCTGGGCACGGGTATGCTCTCCTCCCCTCTCGACTCGTTTTTCTTTTCTTCATTTTCTATTCCCCTAATTACTTCCCTCAAAATGTATTTAGACGCAGTTTATTTAATTAATTCCTTTTTCTGGGTGCCGAGGCTTGTTCACCTCTCAGCATATGCTTGAGCCACACCTTCTGTGTGTGCGTGTTAGATAGCAGGCATGCGCTTATGCTATACAGTGAAAAGCTGACGGAGTGCAACATTAGTTTAGCATGTAAAGTTCTGCAGCACATGCGCAGTTTATGGGGTAGCCAGGTCTAAAGGGGGACATTAATTTACTCAATCAGGGCATAGGCGTTCATCGGACTTCTGCTTCCGACTGATGCTAGCAGACCGTGAGGGCTTTTATATGAGGGCGATTCTTGGACTTTGAGCACTACTTTGGAGGCTGGCACACTAATTCTGTGGAAGAATTTCACGTTTTGAAAGGGTGATCTGAAGGGGTACCACCAGTGCTTTAAATGGAAAGAAATAAGTGCAGGTACTCATTAAAATGAGTTAGAGGTGTGGCAAATGGGCGGGGCTAAGGGCAAGTTATGATGATACATAATGGCCTCTGTACCAGTTACAGCACATATCAAAACGCATGAGAAATGCGTTTGGTAAACATCATTTATCCACTTTACATCTTCGTTTCCTGCTTCAACAGAGGGGCACACAAAGGAAAGCAGCCTCTGTGCTGAACAAAAAGATGGAGAAAAAAATCGGCTTTGGGGAAGGTAGAGGATTGTCTGTCGCTGCCGCTCACTTTAGTACAGCCAGTACAGTTCCTTAAATGGGACAGGATTACTGACTGGCAGACCCAGCCCATTTCACACGCCTGATGGAGGAAGGGGGTGGAGGGGCCTTAAGCACTTTAAGCCTAATAGCCATTGCGCACCTGATCAACAGTGCAGGGTCTGTCTAGACCCTGTCCTGCTGATCACAGCATGACGCAAGGCAAGCCCTCTCAACCCCTGCAGTCTGGAGACATTCAAGTGAGAGCTGCTGGAATCTCCAGCAGCGATTGTGCAAAGGGCACTGAGGGGCTCAGTGACTTGCAAGCTCCTCGGAAGCAGGGCGGCATCTGCCCCGAGTTGGAGGAGATAAGTAACCTGAGCCTGCTGTGCTCTCAATGAGGGTACCGGTACTCTCCCTCACCTAAGAAAAAGTGCCGGTACTGACGGCCAGAAAATTCAGAAGTGCCGGTACTCAGTACCGGTGAGTACCGGCCCATTTAAAGCACTGGGTACCACTAATGGCTGCCCGCAAGCTAAGTGATGGTCCTTCCATTCGTAGAAACAGCGAGCAAGGAGCAATGTGTAGTCCGTCTTCTTTGTCTAGTTGCCAGTCCTCCCAGAGCAGCCGTGCTGGGAACAGCAACTAGAGCTATGGCTTTGCGCCCCGGCTAAGCCTTGGGAGACCCAGCGGGCTCCGCCTGCCTCCAGCATCTTGCGCTGAGCAGTGACACATCTCTTGTAGCCTATTTTCTTATTACCATCTAGCGCTTCTGGCCCCTGCCGAGGTGCTCTTCCAAAGCGCATACTTCTCTGCCCGTTTTTCTGGGTGTGTTAATCCAAAACATGCTCTAATCGTAATCCACGAGCTCCCAGCTAGTAGATGGTTCAGAAGTGGGACTTGTCACTGTGTGAGAGTAAATGTGTAAAAAATAAATCACCACAGTTTCTTGTTTCCATATATATCTTATTTCTTGTGAGTTGAACCGAAAACCAAATTTTCAGTAGCGCGTTTGTTCTGTTCATATCACAAAATGTATTGGCTTTTGTTTTCCACAGAACATGCTGCCCACTTGTATATTAGAGTTACTAAACAATGAGGGAACTCAAAAGAAATCCACCTGGACCTGGGTTAATTACAGTACAAAATGAAGTGGTCACAGTGAAAATGAACTCAAACTATAATACAACATCACCTTTAGTAAATCAAATGCAACAATTTATTCATTTTTGTAGAGCAAAATGTTATTCATATTCAAATAGCAGCACAAATGTCTACATAATTATGGAAAGGTGTAGCCGGGTTAGATGTGGCATTGTTGGGGCACCATTAGTGGAGCACTTTCAGGCAATGAGCCATCCACCGGAAAGCATCAAGTGGGTGGTCCTAGAAAAGATTTAATTGGGCATCCGGGGCGGTGACATTAATTCAGTGCTCAATGTCCGTGAAGGCAAATGGATGCACTCATTTGATACCGTCTGCGACGGTTTAAATGAACTTGATGCCATTAGTGCACAATTGTCATGTCTTTCAAATGAATAACCTGTCTGTGATCCATATTAAGCTGACTCTCGTAATGCAACAACACAGATCAGTCTTGACTGTTCGTATTTTGGTGTTACAAAGTACATTTCCGTTATGTCTTTCTAACAATTATCTGAGATCTGAATTGTCATGCCTTTCTAATAACTGTCTGTGACCTGTTACTGTTCTTGTCTGAGCCGGCTTCCTTAATGTCATACCACAGACCGGCCATGCTCCATCTAATTGGTGTATTCATGTCCACGATTGAGGATCATCACAATCTATTGATTAAGCTGACTTCCGTAATGAAACTCAGATCAGTCTTTACTGTTCATATTTTGGCATGTACAAAACCGTCTTGTCCTTTTAACAATTATCTGTGATCTGAATTGTCATGTCCTTCTAATAACCGCCTGTGACCTATCATATTATCTTGTCAGAGCCGGCTTCCATAATGTTACACTACAGACCGGCCTTGTTCCATCTAATTGTTGTTTTCATGTGCGCTGTCCAATATCGTAACAATCTGTTGGTTCGGGACCCGTTTGCACCACACTGATGGGTTTACACCCCACATCTAATTTGACATACGCTAACTCCCCAATCCCATTATTAATTATGGCGTGTTCCATAACCGCCCAACCGGCCTTGTAGAAAAGGGTAGATTGTGCTTCCTCCCCCTTGTGGATGTTACTTCATCCCAAGCGTTGACTTCCACTAAGTCGGGCCGTGGTTGTCAGCATCTAGCGGCTGAGCGATCAACGTGCCAATCTGGCATGTGCACGTCGTCAGCTCCGCGAGCACGGAGGTATGTTTTATTCCCTGCCCCGCTCCATGTTACTTGTTCAGTTCTATGTCTTGAGGTAGTTTGTGAGGCCAATTACCTTTTTCAGTGTTTTCCTCACTAGATGGCTTTTGAATTTAGTCCCGTTTGGAGAGTTTGATTAATTCTGCATCTCCAGTTTCGTTCATGTTTCAGAACAGATATTGAGTAAGTTCATTCACATCTTTTAGGGTACTGGGGATGGTTATACAGTCAGTATTGTATCGCGCGCTAGTCCATTTTGTTGCTGATACATTCCCAATGATTGCTCTCAGCACGTACAGAATCCAATACCAACGCTCGTCTCTCCAACATAGGAACCTACTGGTCCATTTTCCGAGCACTCCACCAGATTTATCTAGGTGGACTGAAGGGTAACTTACATTGCCTCTTTCTGATTAATGAATTACATTTTTGTTCTCCATCACCTTAAGTAATGAGGTCATTTTATTTTAAACCACCCATAGGTGTCTCCCACAATCCTGATGAAGACCCCCCTGTAAGGATTCAAATTCCCTGCACGCATCATTGGGATCGAAATGTCGATGGTTTTTTGTTGCTTCCACGTACAGTCAATAGTGATTGATTTACTGTGACACTAAAATACTTTGGTTTTTCATGTATATTTTGCCTTCATAATAGCTGGATAGGCTACTGTTAGTTGTTGATGTATATGTTGCACATCGCCCTTCCTTCTTCTCCAACCCTCACCAA
Organism: Calotriton arnoldi; assembly: GCA_963921515.1. Taxonomy (NCBI): domain Eukaryota; kingdom Metazoa; phylum Chordata; class Amphibia; order Caudata; family Salamandridae; genus Calotriton; species Calotriton arnoldi. The sequence continues at coordinate 1,869,239 of CAWUFW010002195.1, read as the reverse complement.
TACACACCCTTTGAGCACTCCCCCACTTTCCCTCCTTGAGGCACCTTTCCATAATTTTGTAGACATTTGTGCTGCTATTTGAATATGAATAACATTTTGCTCTACAAAAATGAATAAATTGTTAAATTTGATTTCCTAAAGGTGATGTTGGATTCTAGTTTGAGTTCATTTTCACTGTGACCACTTCATTTTGCACTTGTATATTAGTGCAACTCTTTAGGTGATAGTTACAAATGTGGCCTCCTAGAGCCACCCTGTGGCTTTTATTTCACATGACGTAAGGCGCCTTTTACCTTGCCGTATTAAAAGACGTGCTGCATTAAGAAAAACTATTACTCGGCTAACAATGCCCACTGTCACACTCACATCTCACAAACACTATCACACTCTCTGCTGTATACACACATACTTCAGTTTCTGCTGACATGCACATGTCACTGACTCTCTCACACGTGCACACACACAGTTCATAGCCATGCATCTCAGTTCGAACGAGTGGGAGGTGCCAGAATGTTTACATTGGAGGTACTACCGTCAAGTTGTAAAACATAGTGGAAATGAGAGTTGCAACTATGGTGACCATGAAGTCTGACAGGATTTGAGCCCTTTATGCTGACTCTATTTATGTAACATTCATGCATTGTCTGCTTCTTAACTCTGCTGTGAAAACACACTTTTAAGCAGACAACAATAGTGGCATTGTATCCAACAGATTTATAGTGCACACGCCCCTCGTGTAGCGAGTGTCCCAAAGTGCACACATCGCCACGTTACATTGCACATTACCCACTATTAATGTCCCTCTGCAGCCCCTGTTCTTCTTAACCAGCAATTGGGTAACTTCACTGTTTCTGTTTTGCTTCTCTGCACAAAACATACTATTAAGAATAAAATAATTTACATAAAGCACAGGATGGTTAATCAATCTTAAACCTGAAACTTAGCTCACCAATTCTAAAGTCCGCTGCTTTACCTGTATCGTTACTCCTTTGCAAACAAAAAAAATAAGTAAAAAACATTATCATTTATAGTGCCAATAGCTCTAACTTTCACATATGCGAGAACGATTGCATTGCAAATGCTTGTATAGTTTTGGAAAGTGGAGGGCAGGTATTACTGCGTCCGTAGAAGATTTCGTTCAAATATCTGTTCCACTCCCCCACATCAGACTGCAATTTTGCTTTGAATGAAGTTTTTGAAGGGTAACATCTCTACTCTCATATCCAGATCCTGAGTGATTTTCCTACATCAGATACCAGGCCCACACTTTACCTATGTCAAACAGTTACCAGGCCCATACTTTAAATATTTTCCCACTTTGTATGTGTGCAGCACAGTGTGGCAGATATACAAAGCTTGAGAAGTTTGGAGGAATACAATATTTCCTCCTACTTTACACTTGCTTCAAGGAGCATATTGTTTGCGGCAAAGTCCTGTCCACCATTGTTAGTAAATAAGAATTTGCATCAAAAAATATGTTAACCGCACTCAATTAGTTCCCCATTGAAGCCAGAAGCCAATTCAAATTAGTTTGTTTTATACACAAGGCTCTACACAGAAGGACATTAATCTACCTAGCCCTCAAACTAATAAATGTAGGTGGATCCCAATAAGTTATAAGCTCAGAGTCTCTCTGTCTCTGTGGTAAAATGCCCCTTTCTGTGTGATCACACCAATTTTCTTCTGACTTTTATTGCTGCTTTTTAGACTCTGCACACTGGGGCAGTGCTGTCTAGTGTTAAGTGTATGTGCTATGAACCGAAAACATAGAAATTGGCTAATCCCCGATTGGCATATTTAACACTCTTATGAGGACATAGGGCCTAATTCAAAAAAGTAAACTTCGACTTCAGGTTCAAGTTTACCTTTGCGAATTGGGCCCTCATAATTCAGGTCGAAAACATAGACTTCAGGTCGAAAATTAGGGCCAAAATCACAAAGGTAAACTTATACCTGAAGTCTAAGTTAGGCCTGAAGTCCAAGAGCCCAATTCACAAGGGGAGACTTAGACTTTAGGTTTAAGTTTACCTTTGTGAATTGGGCCCTTAGCCTTCAGGTCTAAACTTAACTTAGACTTGAGGTCTAAACAATTTAGACCTGACTTCTAAGTTTAGACCTGAAGTGTAAGGGCCCAATTCACAAAGGTAAACCTAGACTTTAGGTCTAATTTTACCTTTGTGAATTGGGCCCTAAGACCTCAGGTGTAAACTTAACTTAGACTTCAGGCCTAAACAGTTTAGACCTGATGTCTAGGGGCCAAATTCCCGAAGGTAAACATAGACTTTAGGTTTAAGTTTACCTTTGTGAATTGGGTCCTTAGACTCCAGGTCTAAACTCAGACCTCCGATCTAAACTTGGACTTCAGGTCTAATTTTATCTTTGTGAACTAAGCCCATGGTATAAGGAGTAGAAACTAAATTCATGGCATGGAAATTTAAATGCACCCTGAGGACTGCAGCAAGCCATCCACTAGTGTGACACAGGAAAACATAGCTTCAGACCTACTGTTTGTAGTTTAAACCTGCAATCCGACTTGTCATGATAACCCTTTTGACAGGGGAAAAATCTTTCTTTCAAATATTAGTAAGTCAACCATATGTAGGCATTGTAGCTCACAAGGTAGCGTGCACATTATGTCAAAGTGGGAATATGTAGAAAGTAATGTTACCATGTCCCTGCCAGACCCATAAAAATGATTTTACTGTGGAAGCTGTGATTGTCCTGTGAGAAAATTAGAGTGTAGATTAGTATTTTAATTCTGTTATTTGGGATCAACTCGAAAAACAGCACAATTCAATGATCTAGTTTCCTTTACCCTGCCTGAAGCTCCTAGAGGCTAATTTACATTAGCTTTTCAGCAGTTAGTGAGCCAGTGATTGACCTTAATGAGGTGTGAAAACTGCTCCCAGAGCAGAGACAATGGCCTGGGTGTAGGGAAGTGTGTTTCTTGCCCTTGCAGGAAGACCAGGCAGGGTAGACCACTTTCACCAAAAGATGTAAGGTGAGACCTGGAGAAGGCAAACCTTTGTTACTTCAGCCAGGCCAGCTACAAACCAAATCAGAGGGGAACTACAATCAGAACAGGTTTTATATGACACCAGAGGAAGGGCCTTCTAATTTCCCTGGGTACTTCTCTGGGCAGGCACACATCCTCTACACAAGGGAGAAAGGGTGCCCCTATCTTGGGTTTTAGGAGTAAGGTGTACTGTGGGATTGCTTGAAGAAGGGCAAGCCACAACTGCTAAAATAGTGGGTAGGGTTGTCTTTGAGAAATTTTACTCCATTGGTAAATGAGGAGCTGTTGCTAGTTTCAACCTTAAATGTGGCACTTCAAGGCACCCTTCTTAGAACATTCCTCAGACCTGTGGAAGAACAGAAGAAGGAATGCACCTGCTGGTTGAGACCTATGAGGAGACTTGAAGGGCTGGGCCTACTCCTACTTGTCCGAAGCACAAAGAAGTGCACTGCAAGGGTTTGCTGGCTGCCCTCCTGTGTGGCTACAGGGACTCCACAAGCTGCAAGAGGCCTTTTGCCTGAAATGCCCTCCTGACCAGTTGCAAATAAACTTGGACTGGATCCTTGTGAGTGCTGTCCCTCAGGTCCTGGAACTCCTGACTGTGTCTAACTGAACTTCTCTTACAATCTCTGAAAATCTCTATGACTTAGAAAAATTCTGATTTCCAGACATCTCAGGACCAACCATCTGAGCCGATCTGGCCAAGGCCCGACTTTGTGTGCTGAAGAAACAAGTTTCTCCCGCTTGGAGCTTTTCCAAAGTATCAAAACTGTTTCGGAGGGCCCTGAGCAAGAAGGTATTTGACATTGTGAAACCCATCTTACGATACACCCATAGCCTTGTCCCACTAGAGGATTCCGAGCTTTGAAAAAGAGTCTACACCCTAACATAATAAATATCTGAGGGTACCCCTTGCAAAATTGCTTTCAGGTCTGGGAGAAAGGGAGAAACAAATACACAATCGAAATACTCGAACTCCCACTGGACCTATATTTCTTTTGTGTAGGCTTATAAAAGCACTAAGGGGCCAGCCATCATGCGATTTTGACATAACCAGCTCACGTTCTTTATATTATTTGTCTTTTTATAAAGTTATTCATGATCTTTTTCAAATATATCATTGTACAAAAACAAAAATAATTTTTTTAAATAAAAGTTATTTTACAAACTTTCAAATGTGCAACCATTTAATTTGTTAGTACAGATATGCATTTATCTTTTTCTACATTTCAAAAAAATGATACCTGTGTCAATACATTTGATTTTTTGTCCCCCGACTTTTGACCACACGTACATACTAACCTGTCACACTACCACACATTCCCACTCTCTCATCATACACATCCAGCACCCCGCCTCGATCGCATACACTTAGAAAAGTAACGGTAGGAACAATTCTGACAAAGGTCTCCGTAAACGTGTTGTAGGCTTTGGTATCACAACATCCGGGTCAACGCACATTTTGGTGGCAACTTTTAATTTAGGACCACCTTCTTCAGGACCACCAATGAAAATTATAAAGGTGAGAGGTTGGGGAATAACATCAAAACAAGGGCTTTTGTTCCTTCACGACCAAGATAAAAACATGCAAGGGTCTCAGTCTCCCGTCCCTCCAATCTGGTTCCAAAAGAACGCAAAAGGTATGCACCAGCTTTGTTCAATCTTATAGTCCACTCCTTATTAATATCCAAACAGGAATATGTTTGTTGTAAGTGCTTCATTACTATAGTGGAAAGTCATTATTGATTTGTTAGGGGTTATCCACTCAAAGTCCCTGACCTGGAATACTTGCTTGTCCGAGTACAATCCTCGTTTCACATCGCATTCATAGTTATCAGGCGGGACGATTGAGTCTGGGTAGTGGCAACTTTTCAATGGGGAGGATGTAGTATCGCAAGACTCCTGCTCCGAATGCCGATGACCGGTCGGTCAATAATTATTTGTTCATGACGCTAGCTATTATAAGCCTACACAAAAGGAATATAGGTCCAGTGGGAGTTCTTCGAATATTTCTACACCCTAACATAGAAATCCTGATCAGGCGTAGTCGCAACAAGTATCCAGCTTACAAGGGGACCACTAGGGTGCAAATTTTGCAATTTTACCACCAAAACCAACTGCTTCAATGGGACCCCGTCCAATGGTTATCCAGCTTCAACAAGACTTCCTCAGATACAGCCTGCAACTTTGCCCCATGGAAGGATTTTGTCTTCCATTTCAGAGACTAAGGCGTGAGGAAATATCTTTGACCAAGAGAAACCTGCTTGTTGTATTCGACCCACAATCCATCACTGAAACCCCACCTAGGTTGTGGTCACCCACAAACAGTGACTACAGGTGCTTTACCTTTTCTTGTCACTTTAAGTCATATCTCTGATTCCCCTTAAGGGATTTTTGTTGTTTTGATAATATTTTGCATATTACATTTTCCTCTATTATTATGAACTGGAGTGGGATTTTTATTGTGTTGTGTTTGACTTTTTAACTGTTTGGTACTTCTAAATGTGCTATACAGTTTCTCTAAGTTAAGCCTGTCTGCTCTGTTCTGTAGCTGCTAGGCATTGAGCTCAGGTTTAAATTGTTGAAACCTTTTGCCTGGACAGGTTAGTGGCTTTTTTTACTTGTGGTGACTATCATCCTCCCCAATTAATAATTTCCTTTCTTACAGTCTCAAACTCGCACTCTTAAAAAAACATCCCATACAGTGAGACAATCCTGCTTTGGTAGTGCACCAAAGACCTGGAACTCAATCCTGCCAAACTTAATAACTAACTCCTCTCTCGCGATCATTAAGAAAGAACTTAAATCCTTTCTCTTTGTTTACTGCTTAAAATCATGACCAATTTCCATTTGGTTACCTTTAGTTAGTTATCTTTTAAAGCCAAGGAAGCAAGATGGAATTAACGGAGGACATAATGAATAACTTTGGCGAGCCACCAGAATGTTTGCTTCTACTATGCTCTAATTGCATATGACCATTGGTCTTATGTTCTCCCGTACCACTTTGCTACTCCATCAGCAGTGAATGAACTCCCCCCTTCCTCCCACTAATGAGATCTCGCACCTTTTACTCCAGTGTGTCAATTGTATACCATATTTTATTTAAATTGATGTAAAGCTCTCGGAAAACTATATGGATCTGGTTTGCGTTATATAAAACCATAAATCAATAAACACCTACATAAATCAATGAATAAACAGCCCGGTTTATCTCAGTCAGTGACAAAAGCAAAATGTGCTACCTCATCTGGAAATGTTCCCGTGGCAGTACAACAGCTCTCTTTGTATGATCTACTTACTTTAGCTAAGTAAACCTAAACCTTAAGGCCATTTCTTCCTCTTTCCTTCTCCTAAGCTTTGAAGACCACGTGCTTCATGAGAGTATTGCCCCATAATAAATGCTTTTTTCGCAGAGTTGCAAGGCATATTTCTAATCTGAACTATGTATTAGGGGCCATATTTATGACCGGGTTTGCGTCGCGTTTGCACCACGCAAAGTGGTACATGCACGACGCAAACCTTAAGTGAGATTTATGAAGCCACGCAAGGTCACTTTGCAAGGCCCTGAGGGGCTCCGTAAATCTGAAGTAAAAGCAACAGTGAAAACCGATTTGTTGCCTTACTCTGCCCTGGGAAGGCGGTCTATGGGCGTTGAATGGGTGTTCCCATAGGTGTTCACATGCAACTCCCATTGATTTTGTCTTACCAGACTTGGGAAACCAGAGATACGCCTTCCCCGGAGAGGTGTAACAAGGAGAAATATCTTTATTTCTCCTTGTTACTTCCTCTTTCTATGTGTGCTGCATTCTGCAGCACACTTAGATAGAGGAATATGCCTCCCAGGATTGTTTTTGAGCAGGAAGGTGCCCCTTCCTGCACAAAAACATTCTGCATGCAACGGAGGAGCCCTTGCACCATAGTGCAAGGGTGCCTGCGTTTGCACTAGACTGCAAAAAGGGCGTCAGCGTAGGGGAAAAGCCAGGAATGCTGCTTTTTGACTTAAATACAGAGCATTCCTGCCCTTTCCCTGTCACGCAGTGCAGCGCAGTAATGTGACTTATGCTGCGTGACAAGTTCATAAATCTAAGGTTTAACCTCCATGACTATTCATGAAGTAATTAACATTCCCAAAAAATTCAATTGCACCAATCCGTGCTGTAGACGTACCCATATTCCCAATGTTAACTCTTGTTTGCAAAACTTTGAAACTGTCACCTTTTTTTTTAATAAATTATTTGGATGTACAGTAAAGGGCCACTTAAAGGACACTTTGAAATCATGCTGTAAATCAAAGAAATTAGTTTTCAGAAAAAGTAATATGAACGATACACACAGTAAGAAAATCTAAAATGATGAATAGTTATTCTCGTAAAGCACCTTTAGGCACCTTGTGCCAGATGTTGTAAATATTTTAGTGGTCACACTCTATGATTCAGTGTTTGCAAATGTTTAAATGCTTTTTTTAATGTAATAATCCTGTTTTAGGAGTCAGTATACTTTTATAGACTCCTAAAATAGGATTGCAACCCCATAATGTAGGGGTATTTGGAAGGGACATGCTGTAGATCTCCCTTCTAAATTCCAAATCAGTATGATATGTATCAAAATTTTACGACCTAAATCTGTTTGCAAAACATAAAATAATTACTGACTCCCGACTTGAGGTGGTAATGCATTCGCAATGGTGAAGGGGTCCCCATGGAACCAGTTCCACTTTTTGAATAAAGATAAAGTGTGTTGAAGAGTAGATAGTGGACCGCTACCAATCCTCATTCAAACTTTTGAAGGAAAACAGGCTGCATAAAAAAATAAAAGTTCACTTTATTAAAAAGTGATCAAAGTAATGGTGGTCTGCTGACCCCAGCAGGCCACCATCTGTATAGGGAGTGGGACCTCCAATATTAGTGAGCCGCAGTTTGTGGCCTACCTCATTAATATTCATTAAGGTAGATCAGATGATAAGACACAAAGATTTGGAAGTTTATGAACTAGCCTATCAGAACATAGGTTAGTTTGCAAGGAGCAAAACTACTGGTCAAAATTTGCAATCAGTTTTTTATATCTATGCTGGGTTGGCTGATGCCATTATGTCATATGGGTTTATATTCTGGTGTGTATGAGGGCTACAAAATGTCATTTTTGCTGGAGGAGCTGCACTGGACACACATTCCCAACCTGCTTAAGTTATGTAAACATTTGATTTGGGAATGTCATTGATGGCTAATACACCACCAATTTTTAACTGCATTTTTACTGATTCTCAAGGATCCTATTAAGAGAAAATGGTTCAGCAATATTCAATCATCCGGTTTTAATTTAAATTGATTTAGACCTGAACTGAGGTCAACAATAAGATTCTTAGATGTTGCATACTGCAAAGTCCTTGAAATACTACTCACAGTTACAACAGTACAAAGAACAATTCATCAAAAAATGTGAAAATTAATGAATTAAATATATCCGTAGAAACCCCTCAGGAAAATTAAATATCATAGAACAAATTTGTGCAGAGGGTTTTTCAGAAAATATATTTACTCTTGATGACTTATTATAATGCAAAATTTTGCTACTTCAGGCAACAGAAATTGCTTACTAGTATCAGTTACAACCAAGCATAAATGAAATGCATGATACCGATCTTGAAGCCCTAATTTACATAAATTGCAGTTCTCAGATTCCTCAGCTTGACTTCGCCACCTGGCCATCAGGGTATTAAGAGAAAGATTACCAGTCCGTAACAGGAAAGTCTGACAGATAAATTGAAAATAAAAAGGACCTGGTACATAATCCTGTTTTAGTTTGTTATGGCTTGGAATAGCTGGAGACAGATCTCTTGTACCCCCTAATAAAACTTTGCTCCAAGTAGACGAATAAAGTGCATTAATTAATTTTAACAAATTAGAGGGAATACCCAAAGATGACAGTTTGGACCATAGTGTAGGTCTGTCCACTGTCCACTAAGTCAACTGCCATTGAAAAGTCAATAAAAAGCAGTATATACCACCTGACATCTGCTCATAACATATATGTCCAACACAGATTGTAATACCACAATATTGTGCATTATGGATCGATTTGTTCTAAAGCCCGATTGCTCCTTTGGGATGACCTTTGCCCTGTCCACCCACAGTTCTAGGTGTTCAAATATTCCATGTGTAAAAATATTCCCTACTGCATCAAGGAGCGCAATTTGCCTGCAGTTCACTCGTGTAGTTTTGTTTCCCTTTTTACCAAGTGGAACAATAATGCTACCTTTCCAGGATTTTGGGATTTCCCCAGTAGCATAGCAAGAAGAGGCCTCAAAATGTGAGTCCATTACTCTGTATTTTGCCTTAGCACAGCGATCAGGATCTCATCGAGACCCATAGTGCAGATGGTCTCACCTTTCTTCTATAGACTGCTATTGGATCATTGTTAGGGGGCACAATCTTTGAATTAAGAATTGACTTATTCTTAAATGGGCTAGGGATTGAGGTATCCTTAAAAGGACCAGAGGCTCAATCAATCAATCAATCTGGATTTGTATAGAATGACTTGAGAGGGTATCCAGGTGCTGAGAGCATTGCTGCAGGGGGTCTTGAGTCCTTTTCTGAATTCCAGCAGAAAGGATGAGGCCTGGAGGTGAAGTGGGAGATTGTTCCAGGACTTCACAGCTAGGTAGGAGAAGGAGCGTCCTCTGCTGTTGCTGCAGAAGGTGCGGAGGTGTAGGCAAGGCAGAGCGCTGGTGTCTGGAGGGAAGGTGTAAGTTCAGTCAGTGGTTGATGTAAGCTAATCCCTTGTAGTGGAGGGTCTTGAAGGTATGGATGAACATCTTGAACTGGCATCTCTTCTGAATGGGGAGCCAGTGGAGCTTCTTGAGGTGTGAGGGTGGTGTGGGTCTATTTAGGGAGTTCTAAGATGAGTCTGATCACTGAGTTCTGTATTGTTTGCAGTCTCTTGAGGAGGTGCGAGGTGATTCTTATGTAGAGTCAATCGACTGCTGACAAGTGCTTGTGTGACTGTCCGCCTGGTTTTAATGGGGGGCCACTTGAGGATCTTGGGGGTATGTGAAGGGTGAGGAAACAGCTGTATGAGACTTCATTGATCTGTCTTATCATGGTTATCTTACTGTCCAGGATGAGGCCAAGGTTGCGGGTGGGGGTCGGTCAGAGTGGGTGAGGGTCCTAGCTTAGGAGACCACCAGGTGTCATTCCATGGGAAGGTGTTGTTCCCGAAGAACAGCGCTTCTGTCTTGTCTGTGTTGAGTTTTAGGCAGTTGTCTCTCATCCCATCGGCGATGCTCGTCATGCACCTGCGGAAGTTGGTCAGCGTGGCGGAGGAGGTCTTCTGATAGCGAGAGGATGAGCTGGGTATCCTCAGCATGGGATATGATATTCAGTCCATGCGATCTGATGACGTTGGCCAAGGGAGTCATGTAGGTGTTGAACAGGGTAGTGCTGAGGGACGAACCTTGAAGGATGCAGCAGATGGTATTCTTGGGTTCCAAGGTGAAGGGAGGAAGGCAGATTCTCTGGGTCCTTCAGATGAGGATGGAGGTGATCCACTTAAGATTGTCTCCTTGGATTCTGATGTTGTGAAGCCTTTTGATCAGGGTGTGGTGTGATACTGTGTCGAACGCTGCTGAGAGATCAAGGAGGATCAAGGTCACTGCTTTTTCTTAGTCAAGGAGAGATCTGATGTCTTCTGTGGCAGCAATCAGGGTGGTTTCGGAGCTGTGGTTGGTGCGAAATCCGGATTGAAAAGTGTCCAGAAGTGTGTTGTTCTCCAGGTGTTCTGTGATTTGGCAGTTGAATGCCTTCTTGAGGACTTTGATGAGAAATGGCGAGAGATGGGGCGGTAGTTCTTGAGTTTGTTGGGGTCAGCGGATAGTTTCTTGAGTAGGTGCTTGACTTCTGAGTGTGTCCATTCTTCTGGGAAGGTAGCTGTGGTGATGGAAGCATTGAAAATGGCAGTGAGCTCACTGCTGATCGTCTTGCTCCCGAGGTTACAGATGTGATGGTGTAAGGGGTCCATGGATGCTTCTGAGTGGACAGAGTTCATGATGGCTTTGGTATTGTGTGTGGTGAGCTGGTCTCATGTAGTGAGCAGGTTGTCATGTTCCTCATTCGTGGGGGTGAAATGGCTGGGAAGGGGTGATGATGTTTTCGGTGGTCGAGGGGCTGTAGAACTTTTTGACGATGTTGAAGAGTTCCTTGTTGTTGTTGGAACTTGCTTCAATGTGGTCAGCCAGAGCATTTCTTTTCATTGTTTTCAGGTGCTGGTGGTATTGGTTGAGAGCTGTTTTGAATGTGGTTTAGTCCGTGGGCTCCATGCTGATGCACCATTTCCTTTCAAATCGTTTGCAGGTGTGTTTCATGGTTCTTAATTCTGTAGTCTACCAACTGCCTTGCGGGGAGGACATCCTGAGCTTAGTGGGTTTGCTTGGGGCTACTCTGTCAGCGCTGTCTATGAACTAGGAGGAGAAATTCCTATGCCTGTTCTAGGTCAGTTGTGGTGTGAGGGCAGGAGGTGTTGAGGGTGTCAGTCCATTGGCTCTCTGAGTCCTTGTTCCAGCTTCAGTGTGAAGTGCTGGGTGGCTTGGGTGTAGTGCTGGGGCATCCTGAGATGGTGAAGTGGACGATGGTGTGGTCTGTCCAGGTGAGCTCGGTGCCATGGTTGTATATGACTCTGTCACTGGTCATGAAGATGGGGTCAGGTGTGTGTCCTGTGATGCATGTGGGGTTGGTAACAAGTTGGGTTAGGCTGATGTTGCTCATGCTTTCGAGGCGGTTGGCAGTATTGGTTTAATTGGGGTCATCGACGTAAAAATGGAGGTTGCTGAGAAAGATTTCGTTTTTTGTGGTCGATGGTGAGCGGAGCGATGAATTCAGGAATGGCGTTGCAGAAACTGGGGCCAGGTCCTGGAGGTCTATAGGCAAATTTGCCTCTGATGGTGGTTTTTCTGTCAGTTCGGAGTTGGAAGTTGAGGTGTTCCATGATTGGAGTGACATCGTCTGCTGTGGTGGTGCAGTGGATGGTTTCCTTGTGAATGATGGCAATTCCACCTCCATGCTTGTTGATACGGTCTTGGTGTGCACTCTTGAAGCCACTGGGTGTAACTGAGGTGATGTTGGGCGTGGATGAGGGTTTGACCCAGGTCTTGGTGCGAAGGATGAAGTCAGGGGTGAAGGAGGTGATGGTTTCTCAAATCTTGGTGGCGTGCTTGCAGAGGGATCATACGTTGAGCAGGAAGGAGTGGAGGTTATCTAGGGTGGTTGTGGCAGGTGTAGTAGTGGTCGTCAAGCGTGCTGTTGCTCCGGTGTTGCAGAACAAGAGGTAGTGTTAGCAGGTGAAAGGTCCTACCGTGGATCAGGGAGAGGTGTGGCAGCAGTTGTTGCGGAGTCCAGGGCTTGGAGCTAGGTGACGATATATCTTTAGGTTCCTGGCGATGGGCACAGTCCAGGTGCGGACGGGTGCAAATGGGCTTGCCTCTGGCACACCTTCTGCATGCCTGCGACACACCTGCTATGCACATCCACGCTGTGGCCTCCATAAATAGTCCTGGGGGTGGGAGGGGCTAGCAAAGAGGCAGGAAGAGGAAGGGGACAAGCAGGAAAAACAGCAGGAGCAGCACAAAACAACACAAGAGCAACAACAGTGGCAAAACAGAAAAGAAAAGTTACAACAGCAAAATTACAATACAACAGACCGTAGTGATTGATAGGTGGATTTTGAGGCTGAGTCAAAGTCCCAGCGGGCGATACTGCAGCAGCAGGGGAGCATGCACTCAGACTAAGATTTTGAGGAGCTGCCCACTTGAGCCACACTGCAGCCTCCCTAGTCCTAGAAGGTGGGAGGGTCTCTAAGGAAGCGGGAGGGAAAGAGAAGGAAAAAATGGCAGGAGCAGTGCAAAAACAACACAAGAGCAACAAAAGTGGCAACACAGAAAAGAAAAGTTGAGTTCTCCTTATAACATTTAAAATGTAGTCCATCCAGACAGGTGCAGGATTTTGATTTGGAGAGAATTTCCCTTTCCCCCTACAATTTAGGGCTACTATGCACCAAAATGATTTAGAGTTTCTTTCCTGATCAGCACTGAAAGGTTTATACCACTTCATATCGCAGTTACTTTTCCTCAGCTCAGCACACATCCTATTTCTTTTCTTCCTTAAAGATTCAATTATTTGTAAACGATTTGAAGAGAAAGCAAGGAATTGCTTTTAAATCAATTTATTTATTTCCTTTGACAGCTGAGCTTCCTCAACATTTTGTTGCAATGTTTTAAAAACATTGTTCTTCTTTTGGGCAACTTTTATTTGTTGCAACAAGGCAGAAATCATTCACTCGAAAGAGGAAATAGGATCATCGCAAATAATCTCGATGAAGGAATTGAGTAAGAAGAAATTTGATTATTAAACAGTGAGATAACTTGTGGATTCCAGCAGAGCCTCCCATTTTTCATACGTATATCAATTAAATCATCTCCCATTTCCATCAACCAGTTACTGATATATTTAGAAGGGAGCGCAATTATGATCCATAGAAGGGCATGATCATTGCTGCTCACCTTCATAGTATCCATTTCTAGTATACAATCGAATAGAGGAAAAGTGATTATTACATAATCGATTGTCAAGGAAACCATTGGATCATAGCGAGTAGCTTTTCTTTCTTAAATTTAAAATCATGGCTTCTATAGGTTTCAGTTCCCCCAACAGAAAATCTCCACCTTTATCAGCCCTGATATTAGAGGGAAAATGGGCCTCCGGAATGTTCTAACTTTCTTTCAACTTTCTATTAACTTTAATATCAGAAAGCCAGTCAAAGGCCTTTATTCGGCTGATTTCAAACCATAAAAGCACAGAATAAAACAGTGCAATTATATACTACATAGAATTAGTAAAAACATCATTAAAACCTGATCAAAATCCAAATCATAGGGTCACAAAAGTTCATAACAGCAGGAACATTCATCACACAGCACCATAGAGGTTGCTGATCCTAACTGCGCAACGAGTAAAATGTTAAACTGCTACACAGAGATCGAACTCACATAGTTGTTGCAAATAAAACCGCACTTCTCTATGAGGGTTCACTGACAGAATATCGACCTCAAAAATATAGATGTAAAAAATATCGAGGTAAAAATATAGAATGCAAAATTATCGACTCCCTATACTTAAACAGGTAAGTACAAAAATATCGAGAAAAAATATCGGTCAAAAATATAGTTGTACAAAATATCGATTTTTATATATATATATATATATATATATATATATATATATATATATATATATATATATATATATATATAAATGTTAAATATATTAAATAAAATTAATTAAACATATAAATTAGATTTAATGTACATTTTAACAAATATAACAAATAAACGTAATTAAAAAAGTAAAACACACATAATAATTAATATATATATATATTTACTTTAAAACAATTAATAAACTATTATTTTTAATTTATTTTATAATTTTAAAATGATATAAAAATGTACATATATATATCATGTGATCAAGGCCTTTCTGAGGCCGAAACGCGTCATGGCAGCAGTGCGTGGTTGAAGAAAATAAACTCTTTGCACTGAATTTGGGTCCGTACCATCCTTTCTACAAGTTGGATTTTGTGGCAGATTGCGTGTGCATATATATATATATTATCTACTGGCGGTCGCCAGTAGATAGTTATAGTTAGGACCTATTTTCCATAGGAAATCCGCGACATTCTATTTGAAATAACTCTTGCGTCGGTTGACGAATCTTCGTGAAATTTTCAAACTTTATGGCCCGCTCCGGTCCGCTCCTACCCTGAAAATCTCAGGGTGATTCGTCAAGCGGGGGCCGAGAAAAAAGGGGGGTCCCAAAACGTGTTTTCCCCATTCATTTTCCCATAGGAAACTTTAGACACGGCTACAGCCCGAACTGCTGAACGAATTACACCAAATTTGGCAAAGAGGTAGTTCTTGGTTCAAAAAGAACCCTTTTTGTTAAATGGTGTAAATCCGTTCAGTAGTTGCTGAGAAAATCAAAAGTAAAAACACATATATATCTGGGCGGAGCCTAACCACACATGTCATCGTGAGATCTGATTGGCTGTCAGCACTTCATCCTGGAATTGCTGGCAGCCATCTTGGGACCAATATAAATGATAGTACCCCATTGAAATGCATTGTAGTGAATCGAAGATTTTGAGGGTTACCAAAAGGAGAACTATAAAGGGTGATAACAGACTTTAGTTACATTAGAATTCATTTGTTGATGGTACCATACTAATTTCAGGAATTGTGGTGTGTTCTAAGGTGATTTTACCCTGTGAAAAACCTTCTGCTGGGATATCATGAATCATGTTTGAGAGAAAACTATTTTCACATGCTTGTCCCATACAGTTTTGGAAGGTGCCCCAGAAGCTAAAATGAGAGCATATTTTCTGTAAATTCACATTATCTTTCTCAGTCATGTGAGAATGAAGTCTGACATTCTCAGTAAAACATGTACATCCAACAAGGGCAGAGACTGTCAGTTGATTCCTTTGTGTTCTACTGCAGCTTCCCAGAGTGTTCTAAAGAACAACTAGAGTGCTAACAGCCTTACTTATGACAAAAGTATGGCACACCTGAAGCCATCTTGATTGGAATAAACTGGTAACACTTAAAACATTTAATTTAAAAAGGAACAAAATGATGGGGTTCATCTTGTCATAGAAATTATGGTTAGTGCTCTGGAAAGAAAAATTAGGACATGTTTCAAGTGTGATCTCAAATATCTTCCTGTTATATTTCAACAGGAGCAGCCTGTCAGTTGATGCCTTTGTGTTCTACTGCAGCTTCCCAGAGTGTTCTAAAGAACAACTAGAGCGCTAACTGTCTTACTTATGACAAAAGTATGGCACACCTGAAGCCATCTTGATTGGAATAAACTGGTAACACTTAAAACATTTAATTTAAAAAGGAACAAAATGAGGGGGTTCATTTTGCCATAGAAATTATGGTTAGTGCTGCAAAAAGAAAATTTAGTGCATGTTTTAAGTGAGATCTCAAATCCTCTTCTATTTCATTAGAAAATTCTGACATGCAGACTGAAACAATCACTTTCAATACTGCAGTAGACTTCCAGTTAACTCCTTGGTGAGCAGTAGCTTTACTACAGTGATCTAATGAACAACTAGAGTAATAACATTCTGAATTTATGGCAAATGTGTGACACATCTGAATGCCTTCTTGATGGAATCAAAGTAAAAAACTGAAAGTATTTCCTACTGAGGAGACTGCAGTAAATGAGGAAATTAGGAAACTTCATAACAAAGAAGTCTTCCAAGATGGCCACCAGTGAAAAAAGAGCCCAAATGTAGCACAAATATTACCCAGATGTAGCCCACATATAGCCCAATGACAAAAGTGTGCAAAACACTTTTTATTTTTAGTTTTTTGCAGTTTTATGTAGTGCAGACTGGTCAGGTATTGGAGCGTTGCATCTTAAAACATGACCCCCTACACTACAAAAACACCACTGCACTACCCTAAACCCTAAAACACTACCCCAGCACGACCCCCTACACTACACAAGTACCACTGCACTATCCTAAACCCTAAAACACTACCCCCAGCATGACCCCCTACACTACACAAACACCACTGCACTACCCTAAACCCTAAAACACTACCCCAACACCACTGCACTAACCTAAATCCTAAAACACTACCCCCAGCACGACCCCCTACACTACCCAAACACCACTGCACTACCCTAAAACATGACCCCCTACACTACACAAACACCACTGCACTACCCTAAACCCTAAAACACTACCCCCAGCACGACCCCCTACACTACACAAGCACCACTGCACTACCCTAAACCCTAAAACACTGCCCCCAGCATGACCCCCTACACTGCCCGAACACCACTGCACTGCCCTAAACCCTGAAACACATACCCTAGCACGACCCCCTACACTGCCCGAACACCACTGCACTGGCCTAAACCCTGAAACACCACCCCTTCACGACCCCCTACACTGCCCGAACACCACTGCACTGCCCTAAACTCTGAAACACCACCCCCAGCATGACCCCTACACTGCCCGAACACCCCTGCACTGCCCTAAACCCTGAAACACTACCCCCAGCAAGACCTCCTACACTGCCCGAACACCACTGCACTGCCCTAAACCCTGAAACATCACCCCCAGCAAGACCCCTATACAGCCCGAACACCACTGCCCTAAACCCTGAAACACCACCCCCAGCACGACCCCCTACACTGCCCGAACACCACTGCACTGCCCTAAACCCTGAAACACCACCCCCAGCACGACCCCCTACACTGCCCGAACACAACTGCACTGCCCTAAACCCTGAAACACCACCCCTGCACGACCCCCTACACTGCCCGAACACCACTGCACTGCCCTAAACCCTGAAACACCATCCCCAGCACGACCCCCTACACTGCACGAACACCACTGCACTGCCCTAAACCCTGAAACACTACCCCCAGCAAGACCCCCTACACTGCCTGAACACCACTGCACTGCCCTAAACCCTGAAACACCACCCCCAGCAAGACCCCCTACACTGCCCGAACACCACTGCCCTAAACCCTGAAACACCACCCCCAGCAAGACCCCCTACACTGCCCGAACACCACTGCACTGCCCTAAACCCTGAAACACCAGCCCCAGCACGACCCCTACACTGCCCGAACACCACTGCACTGCCCTAAACCCTGAAACACCACCCCCTGCACGACCCCGTACACTGCCCGAACACCACTGCACTGCCCTAAACCCTGAAACACCACCCCCAGCACGACCCCCTACACTGCCCGAACACCACTGCACTGCCCTAAACCCTGAAACACCACCCCCTGCACGATCCCCTACACTGCCCGAACACTACTGCACTGCCCTAAACCCTGAAACACCACCCCCAGCACGACCCCCTACACTGCACGAACACCACTGCACTGCCCTAAACCCCGAAACACTACCCCCAGCAAGACCCCCTACACTGCCCGAACACCACTGCCCTAAACCCTGAAACACCACCCCCAGCAAGACCCCCTACACTGCCCGTACACCACTGCACTGCCCTAAACCCTGAAACACCACCCCCTGCACGACCCCCTACACTGCCCAAACACCACTGCACTGCCCTAAACCCTGAAACACCACCCCCTGCACGACCCCCTACACTGCCCAAACACCACTGCACTGCCCTAAACCCTGAAACACCACCCCTCAGCACGACACCCTACACTGCCCGAACACCACTGCACTGCCCTAAACCCTGAAACACCACCCCCAGCACGACCCCCTACACTGCCCGAACACCACTGCACTGCCCTAAACCCTGAAACACCACCCCCTGCACGACCTCCTACACTGCCGGAACACCACTGCACTGCCCTAAACCCTGAAACACCACCCCCAGCACGACCGCCTACACTGCCCGAACACCACTGCACTGCCCTAAACCCTGAAACATCAACACCAGCAAGACCCCCTACACTGCCTGAACACCACTGCCCTAAACCCTGAAACACCACCCCCTACACTGCACGAACACCACTGCACTGCCCTAAACCCTGAAACACCATCTCCAGCAAAACCCCCTACACTGCCTGAACACCATTGCTCTGCCCTAAATCCTGAAACACTAGCCCCAGCATGACCCCCTACACTGCCCAAACACCACTGCACTGCCCTAAACCCTGAAACACCACACCCAGCACGACCCCCTACACTGCCCGAACACCACTGCACTGCCCTAAACCCTGAAACACCAGCCCCAGCAAGACCCCCTACACTGCCCGAACACCACTGCACTGCCCTAGACTCTGGAACACCAGCCCCAGCAAGACCCCCTACACTGCCCGAACACCACTGCACTGCCCTGCCCTGAAACACCAGCCCCAGCATGACCCCCTACACTGCCCGAACACCACCGCACTGCCCTAAACCCTGAAACACCAGCCCCAGCACGACCACCTACACTGCCCGAACACCACTGCACTGCCCTAAACCCTGAAACTCCAGCGACAGCACGACCCCCTACACTGCCCGAACACCACTGCACTGCCCTAAACCCTGAAACACCAGCCCCAGCACGACCCCCTACACTGCCCGAACACCACTGTACTGCCCTAAACCCTGAAACACCAGCCCCAGCACGACCCCCTACACTGCCCGAACACCACTGCACTGCCCTAAACCCTGAAACACCACCCCTGCATGACCCCCTACACTGCCCGAACACCACTGCACTAAACCCTGAAACACCACCCCCTGCAGCACCCCCTACACTTCCCGAACACCACTGCACTGCCCTAAACCCTGAAACACCACCCCCTGCACCGCCCCCTACACTGCCCGAACACCACTGCACTGCCCTAAACCCTGAAACACCACCCCCAGCACGACCCCCTTTACTGCTCGAACACCACTGCACTGCCCCAAACCCTGAAACACCACCCCCAGCACGACCCCCTACACTGCCCGAACACCACTGCCCTAAACCCTGAAACACCACCCCCTGCACGACCCCCTACACTGCCCGAACACCACTGCACTGCCCTAAACCCTGAAACACCACCTCCTACACTGCCCGAACACCACTGCACTGCCCTAAACCCTGAAACACCACCCCCAGCACGACCCCCTACACTGCCCGAACACCACTGCACTGCCCTAAACCCTAAAACACCACCCCCAGCATTACCCCCTACACTGCCCAAACACCACTGTACTGCCCTAAACCCTAGAACACTACCCCCAGCACGACCCCCTACACTACCCGAACACCACTGCACTACCCTAAACCCTAAAATACTACCACCAGCACAACCCCTACACTACCCGAACACGACTGCACTGCCCTAAACCCTCAAACACTCCCCCAGCACGACCCCCTACACTACCCGAACACCACTGCACTGCCCTAAACCCTAAAACACTCCCCCAGCATGACCCCCTACACTACCCGAACACCACTGCACTGCCCTAAACCCTAAAACACTCCCCCAGCACGACCCCCTACACTACCCAAACACCACTGCACTGCCCTAAACCCTAAAACACTACCCCCGCATGACCCCCTACACTACCCAAACACCAATGCACTACCCTAATCCCTAAAACACTAACCCCCGCATGACCCCCTACACTACCCTAAACCCTAAAACACTACCCCCGCATGACTCCCTACACTACCCAAAGACCACTGCACTACCCTAAACCCTAAAACACGACCTCCTACACTACACAAACACCACTGCACTACCCTAAACCCTAAAACACTACCCCCAGCAGTACCCCCTACACTACCCAAACACCACTGCACTACCCTAAATCACTACCCCCAGCACGACCCCCTACACTACCCAAACACCACTGCACTACCCTAAACCCTAAAACACTACCCCCAGCACGACCCCCTACACTACCCAAACACCACTGCACTACCCTAAACCCTAAAACTCCCCCCAGCACGACTCCCTACACTACCCAAACACCACTGCACTACCCTAAACCCTAAATCTACCCCCAGCATGACCCCCTACACTACACAAACACCACTGCACTACCCTAAACCCTAAAACACTACCCCCAGCATGACCCTCTTCACTACCTAAACACAACTGCACAATTTGTTACAGGCGTTGCAACGCAGGCCTGTGGTGCTTACTGGAAGTACCTAGTAGGCTAGTTGGGCCCCAGGGACCCTCAGGATTCAAGGTGTCCTAATCCCCCAACTTAAAATGCACCACTGGCCGCGTTTGCACAGTGGTGAAGGGAGGGGGCGGGGCCTCAGGTGACATGTGCGCAAACACGCCCTGTGGTGCGTTTTAAGTTGGGGAATTAATTCCCTTTGAATCCTGAGGGACCCTGGGGGCCAACTAGCCCACCAGGTACCTTCAGTAAGCACAACAGAGTTGCGTTGCAGAGAGGTGAAAAAAGGTGCGTGGCCTCGGAACGCCTCTCTGCAACTCAGCTCTGTGGTCCTAACTGTAGGTACCGGGGGGGCTAGTTGGGCCCCAGGGACCCTCCGAATTCAAGGGGACTTAATCCCGCAACTTAAAATGCGCCACGGGGTGCGTTTGCACACGTCACCTCAGGCCCCCCCCTCCCTTCACCACTGTGCAAACGCGCCCTGTAGCGCGTTTTAAGAGGTAGTTTTAATCCCCCTGCCCTATTATGTACTAGGGACTTGCAGAGGAGGTCATGCTAATCACAGGGGTACCCCAACGCATAGTGTTCCCTAGTGTATGTAGGTGTTTTCACTGTATTCTAAGTGTCTTTTAGCATAGCACTGGCTCTGGTTAGTCAGTCAGTTACCACCAGTACCCGTCTGAAAAGTTGTGGGCACAGGATGATTTTGCAACAAGGCCTCTTTCTGCTCCTCTGTTGGTTCTTTCTGCACATCTTTTGCTTCTTTCTGTGCGTTTTTCTTCTTTCTTCACATGTCCTACCTCTGTAGGCATAGTTAGAAACTAGCATTTAAAAAACCTTTGAAATTCACTTAAAAATCATAGGTTTCAGGCACGTTATAGTTAGAAATTAGCATTTAAAAAACCTTTGAAATTCACTGAAAAAACCATAGGTTTCAGACACGTTATAGTTAGAAATTAGCATTTAAAAAACCTTTGAAATTCACTGAAAAACCATAGGTTTTAGGGACAGTTATAGTTAGTTGGACATTTCACTCGTACAAAACCATAGAAATTCCCCGTTATAGTTAGTTCAGCTAACTATAACTCGCGCCCGCAATGCACTGCTGATGACGTCACATATTACATCACTCATGACATGGTCAGTGACATCACTGATGACATCACTGATGACATCTCAAATGACATCACTGATGACATCATCCATGTGATAATTTCATGCATCTTCTCACACCCTAATATAACTTTTGATACACCCACTCTAAATTACAGACTGCCATTCTCAAAACCATAGACACTCCAACACCAAAAACTACAAACCCACTCACTGATTCTTAGGTTTACACCCACATCCACTCATTCACCCGTACAGTCACTCATACTTAGTCACTCAGTACAGGACTAACATATACACTAATACACCTATATAAACACTCACACACCGCCACTCATCCATAGAGGTACTCGCACACCTAGTCAGTCATGCAAAAAACTTAATCACACACCCATTTACTCACCTATACAGTTATACACACACCAGCTCACTTACTCATACAAATACTAGCACATTCTTACACTCTTATACAATCACTGATACAAGTACACACTCATCCATACAGCCACTCTCACAATCACACACTCTCACTTATAGCCATTTATATACTCCAACACACATATATACTGTCTTTCACATATGTAGTTACTCATACATGTACCACTGAGATATACATTCAATCACTAACACACCCATAAACACACTCACCCACCCATACAGTCCATCACAGATGCACTCTTGAAACCATGCACCCAGTGAATCACCAACTCACACATCTATGCACAGAGTCACACACACCCCACCCACACAAACACTCAGGCACCCATACAGATACTCAGACAATCAATCAATAACCCATGTAGACACTCATGTAGCTATTCAGAAAGGCATGCAGCCGCTTACAAACCAACAGACAGACGGATACAGACATTCACACAGTTTAGTCACTAACCCATGCATTCAGTAAGATACATTTAATCACTCACTTGTAGAGTCAGTCACTCACGTACTAAATCATCCATTCAGACACTTATACACCCACTCATTCTTCAATACGCCTTTCCCAATATATATTAAACATATTTAAACTTTACAGAAACACACAGTCACTGGATGATGTCATCAGTGATGTCATTTGAGATGTCATCAGTGATGTCATCAGTGATGTCACTGACCATGTCATGAGTGATGTAATATGTGACGTCATCAGCAGTGCATTGTGGGGGCGCGAGTTATAGTTAGCTGAACTAACTATAACGGGGGAATTTCTATGGTTTTGTACGAGTGAAATGTCCAACTAACTATAACTGTCCCTAAAACCTATGGTTTTTTCAGTGAATTTCAAAGGTTTTTTAAATGCCAATTTCTAACTATAACGTGTCTGAAACCTATGGTTTTTTCAGTGAATATATATATATATATATATATCATAAAAAAACATTCTATAAGTTATAACATTCAACTATTTAAAAATCTTTAAACTTAAATGTCCCACTCCAGTCATTGCAACAGTAGGGAAAGTGTTGGCTAGGGGAGGGGAAAAAATTGCTATTCCCACACCGGTGAGTGCAACAGTAGGGAAAGTGTTGGATAGCGGAGGGTTAAAATGTACTATTCCCACTCCAGTCAGTGTAACAGTAGGGAAAGTGTTGGATAGCGGAGGGGCAAACATTTCTATTCCCACTCCAATAAGTGCAACAGTAGGGAAAGTGTTGGATATTGAAGGGGTAAAAATTACTATTCCCACTCCAGTGAGTGCAACAGTAGGGAAAGTGTTGGATAGCGGAGGGGTAAAAATTACTATTCCCACTCCAGTGAGTGCAACAGTAGGGAAAGTGTTGGATAGCGGAGGGGTAAAAATTACTATTCCCACTCCAGTGAGTGCAACAGTAGGGAAAGTGTTGGATAGCGGAGGGGCAAAAATTACTATTCCCACTCCAATAAGTGCAACAGTAGGGACAGTGTTGGATATCGAAGGGGTAAAAATTACTATTCCCACTCCAGTGAGTGCAACAGTAGGGAAAGTGTTGGATAGCGGAGGGGCAAAAATTACTATTCCCACTCCAATAAGTGCAACAGTAGGGACAGTGTTGGATAGCGGAGGGGTAAAAATTACTATTCCCACTCCAGTGAGTGCAACAGTAGGGAAAGTGTTGGATAGTGGCGGAATAAAATTTACTATTCTCACTCCAATCAGTGCAACAGTAGGGAAAGTATTGAATTGCAGAGGGGTAACAAAATATTAACAACAACAAATATTTAAAAAACTAAATAAATAAAAAATATATAAATGTTAAAAATTCAAATACAAATATATTTAATATTACAAATTAAAAAAATTAAACATATAATGTTAAATACATATGAGAAATACCTACAAATATTATATTAAATAAAATAAAAAATAATTTTCAAACAAATAAGTATTTTTAATTAGAAAATGGTTAGAAACAAAAACATTAATTATTACATACATTTATTTTTTTATTTCCTACCCTATAACACCACATAATTCACAGTCCACATCTAAATTTAAAACAAAATGTACTTCCATAATTAACATGGATTTATTACCAATTGAAAAGGGGAGAGGAGTTGGCCTAACGGCTAGGGCCTCCGACCTGGAATCTGGGGAACTGGGTTCGAGTCTCAGCAATGACGCTGAACATCCTGTGATTCTGGGCAAATCACTTAGGGGCTGATTCCGATCTGGGTCGGAAAACTCTCCATCCGAGCCGGATCCGGAGAGATTTCCGACCGAGCCGGAGTCCTGCAGTCCGACCGAGCGAGTACGATGCGGCCGCATGCTGCCGGACTCGATTCGGTCGGATTCCCATTGAAGTCAATGGGAGCCGGTCGTACGACGCATACATGGGCTCCCATTGACTCAATGGGTACGACTTGGACAAGGGCGCCCCCTACAGTGGGTGCGCATCGGTGCAACCTGCACCGTACATGCATGTGTAGGGGGGACCCTTGGGTCCCCCCTGTGTGCGGCTACAAGTGAAGGGGGGTCCGACACGGACCCCCGAAGTACGGCTCTGACAGTTTTCCTGAGCCGGACGGTACGAGTCGGTCAGGCTGTTCGAAGCGCGCATTGTACTGGCTCGGTCAGGGAACGTCTCCATTGCGTGGTGCGAGTCGTGTCCGAACGAGTCGGTCGGTGCGGTTGGGATCCGGAAACGAGTCGGTCGGAAACAACGCGCACGGCTCGTATTTTTCCCGGCCGAATCCCGTTCGGTGGCGATCCGCCCGAGATCGGAATCGGCCCCTTAGTCTGGAAAGCAAAAACCTACTGTTTGCATCAGAAATTGACATCAAATAAAATTCACAACACAACAATGTTTTATTAGCGTTATAGTTGACGCTACTACTTAGTTTGTCAAAGTTTTCCTGGTGGATCCTGCGTTCTTTCCCTAAATGATCTTTCACCATGGCCATCCCATTAGGTTTATTATCTTTCAAGTTGGAGTACAGGTCTACAAGATCCAGATACCAAAGCCCCATTTTAACGTAGTTAATCCAGGCAATCTCCAAAACATGATCCGTGGAGAGACTATCTTCCAGAACGTATTTTGACAGTGAAGCCCCCATGTTTCCCCAAATTTTAATCCAGAGCGTGGAGGGATCAACTTAATCCTGTCCTCCATGGGATACAGGCCCACCTCAGAGTGACACATAAAAGGAGTGGCTCGTGGAACAGCAAGGAGTCTTCAAAGGAACTTGTTTTCAACCTTCTCAAGAGGGTCAGCACCTTTGTGCCCTTCACACCCCTGCTCCATATGAAGCTACAGCAGTGCACTTGCTTTTGTAAATGCTAATCATCTCGTGCAACGTTTTATGCCCTAGATGGCATGCAAAGGTGAAAATCACCCTCATAGCTCTTTGGAACTAGAGGACCCTATTACAGAATAAGCTGTGCCAAGATATATCTTGGTCAAGAGGGATGCCTAAGTAATTAAAAGGCTTGACCTTTTGAATTTCTGTGCCTCCCAGGTAAAATGAGATTGGTACACAAATTGATCCCCATAAAACTATGAAAAGAGTCTAAAAGTCATTGCAAACCATTAGCACTTCTTGAATTAAGTACTGCATCATCAGTGTATAATAAAACGGGCAAGGCCATTGACATCACTTCGGGTAGAACTTTTCCAGCTTTGCATAGGCTCAGTTCGAGGTCATTAATATAAATGAGAAACAATAAGGGGGCCATCACGCATCCCTGTCTGACTCCCACTGTAGATTTAATTTCAGGAGAGAGTTCAACCTCTGCGCTAAACCTGACCCTAATCAGACAATCCTAGTGCATCCTGTGTAGCAGACCATTATGGCTAGGTCGATTGCCATCCTTTCCATTATCCCCCGGAGCTTAGATCTATTGACTGTGTATATCTTTACCAGAGACCTTAGCATTTAAATCCCCAGTTATA
Organism: Calotriton arnoldi; assembly: GCA_963921515.1. Lineage (NCBI taxonomy): Eukaryota > Metazoa > Chordata > Amphibia > Caudata > Salamandridae > Calotriton > Calotriton arnoldi. The sequence continues at coordinate 1,843,076 of CAWUFW010002195.1, read as the reverse complement.
ACGACCCAAGATGTATTTAAGCTGTCCATTGTTGCGTTTATTAACTCAAATGTATTTACAAACATGCCATTAAATTGTGAGACTCGGGGGATATAAATGTTGAACAAAAGAAATGAGAAACCGTTGAAGACCCTACTGCAGACAAAATCAATTCTCAAACAACGTAGATGATTATTTTGATAAGGAAGGAGATGAATAGTCCAGTCCAGTCTATCGATATACAAATTGGGTTGTAATTGTGAAAAAAAACAAGAAGCGGGTAGATAGCAAATGCCAGACTTTATTCTCAAATGGCATCCATATCACCTTTCCACAGAAGGTTCACTCAAACTGACATAAGACTGATTCCAACTGTAATAACTGTTATCGGCTCACAACATTCCAAGTTTGACAGAAAGGACATGATAACGTGGGGGTGGGAAAACAGGATGTACCACTATGACTATGTACAGATGAAATATATAAATATGTCTAATACACTAAAATAGATAATAATAGCAATAATAAATAGAAGAATAAAATACAACACATCTCCTTCTCATAAAGGAACAATATGTTATACTTTCAAGAGAGCCATTACATAATAAGTTCATATATACAGAAATAGAATAATATGGTATGTCCACAATATGTAAATCTAAACATCTAGTACATCACATAATCTTTGTGCCTTTTAGGAATTTTACAATTTTTGTGTGAACAAGTTTCCTGCAATCCGGTTTCTCACTCATTTCCTCTGTTATCACCTTTTCTCTTTCACCAATCTTGTCCATATTCCAAATTTGACCACTGTCTAACAAAACAACATTCTTCATGACCTTGCAAATTTTCTGAGGAGAAGAAAACTTTGAAGAACCATTGTGAACAGATCTGGGCACCTTGACTCTCACTACATCTTCTACTTTCCGAATTGATTTGCTTATTCTCAATCCATCATTATAATTATCCATGTACTTTTGTTGGTAAGAATCTACCTCGTTCATTATGCTCTCTCTATTAAAAATAATAGATTTACTTTCAGTTAACCATTGTGGAGCTAATCTAATTCCCAGAGTCCTCCCCTTTAAGGATGAAAATGGAGAAACCCAGTGACTGAGTGAGGTGTAATGCGATACGACCATATCATCTTATCAAAAGCTTCTTTTAGATTAGTATCATTTGCCATAGTGAGTTGAATACATCCTTTGATCATTCTATGGACGTGCTCACCTAAGCCATTTGCTCTAGGGCAATACAATGCGGTTTGCAAATGCTTTTTAGATAGACTGCTCAGGTAATCCTTCATTATGTGGATGTGAATTGTACACCTTTATCTGTTTCTATAGTTTGAGGTATGCCCTCATTATGGAACACCTCATTGAGGAATTTAATAATTGCCCTAGTGTTTGTGTTGCCCACTACTTTGACTACAACCCACTTTGAATGAAAATCAATTAGGCCCAAAATAAACCTTCCCCCAGACTAGGACAGTTCAATGGTTCCATGATGTCTAAGGAAATTTTGTTCCTAGGAGTTGATATTAGTTTAACTACTGAAGTAGGACTTTTCTTGACCTGTTTAGTTTTATCACTGCACACACAGCTTATATATTCTCTTTTAAGTTTTTCAGTCATGGAATCCATGCAAGGCGCCTTGTTCTTAGTCAAACTGCAACCTAAATAGCCTGTGCTAGATTTATGAGTTTCTCATACAACCCATCTGGTGGAATTCATATTTCTCCTCTATACAGATTTCCATCATTAATGCTTAATTCATTACAAACTTCCCAAAAATTCTTCACTGAATCATCAAGTTCTGAACATCTTTTCTGCCATCCTTTCACTACCAACTCTTTGACCTTGTATAATACTTGATCTAATTCCATATTATCCTTCCATTCTTTAACATTGAGTCCATCAGTGATTAACGCCACCACAAATTGGTCTGCAAAATTATTTTCTCCACCGTTTAGAAGGAAGAGGCAATCTACAGAGACAGTCTGCAGCTACATTTTTTACACCACATATGTATAACATTTTGAAATTACATCCTTCCAACCCTAAGAATCATCTGGAAATCCTAGCTGTTGTTTTTTCGATGCTTTTGATAGAAAAGGCTAAGTTCAAAGGTTTGTGGTCTGTACAAATGATAAAAATGTATGCCCCAAAGAAAACATTTGAAATGATGCACTGCCCAAAAACACTCTAGAGCCTCTCATTCCACAACAGAATACCTAGACTCTGCATCTGACAATGCTCTTGAAACAAATGCAGTGATTCTTTCTTCGCCATCAACTAACTGACTGATGGTGGCTCCTATCCCTTTAGTGCTAGCATCAATAGTCAGTATAGTGTTTCTTTTGGTATCAAAATGACCAGGACAAAAGGGGAATTAATGATTCTTTTTTAACAATGCAAAAGCCTCTTGACAATCCATGTCCCACACAAATCTTTCATTTCTGTTTAACAGTCTTCTCATAGGATAAGTAAGATCAGCAAAATTTGTTACAAATTTCGAATAATATTCAGAGAGTCCTAAAAGTGACTTGATTTTCTCTTTGCATTTTGGAAAATGGCTAATCATATTGCTCAACTGAATCATGTTTAGGTTTTATACCTTCCTTTGATATCACATGCCCAAGATATGTAACTGATCTTACCCATATCTGGCATTTCTCCTTTCTCAAAGTAAGGCAAGCCTCCTTTAATTTATTGAGTACTGTTCTGAATACTTTTTTGTGGTTCTCTTATATGTCCCCATACATTTATAAATCACCCTGAAAACATAGTACATTTTCAACTCTGTTTAAATCTTTCTGCATCACCCTTTGGAAAACTACTGCAGCAGATGCAAGACCAAAAGGCATCCTGTAAAACCTGTAGGCTCCAAAAGGTGTTACAAACCGGGTTAAGGATTTACTACTTGGATGCAGCTCCACCTTGTGTGATGCAGAAGAATGATCAATTGTTGTAAAAAAATTCTGCCTTACCTATAATTTTTTTAAAATCTGTTTTATTAGCTTTTGAGATTTCCCATGAAGCAGACATAAGCAGTTAGTGAAGAGAGTTACATTACAGGCATATGGCATATACGTACAACTCCATTTGTTGGTCAACAGAGATTGTGCATACGAGTATGTAACCACACTACAGATTAACAGTGAAGCAGAGAAATCTTGTACAATAAACCGGCATTTGCTTGTGTCAAATTACCACTATGTTTTGTGCAAGAGCTGCCAACCTGAATGAGCGTGTGGTGGGGCTCAGGTGCCCCTGTGAAAGCCTGTGTCAGTGCTGTATCTCTGGCGTACACAGATTTATCAACCAAATCAATAGTAAAATTGGGACACAAGGGTGGGGGGACTAACTAATAGTGGGGGTGTATACCAGCACTTCCTGTGGTGCACTGTTGTCTTAGGATAACTGCCTATGTTACCTTAGACCTTTTCATTACCTTGTTTTATCTGGTGTGTGATATGTGCACATGACCAGGTTGCGTGTGGATACAAACCCTATTGCAAGTGTGTTTTGGGGTGTGTTTAGCTAGGGTTGTCAGTAATATACTCTGGGGTTAGCGCTAATTGGAGCGTCGTTAGTATCCTATTACAATGGGATGAAATTGAATATTTGCGTTGGCCCAGGGTGTCTTCCCTATGTAGGGCAGTTCCCTCCACCTTGGCCCAGTTCAATATAGAATGAGACCAGGCCTGTATAGTCCGGGGGTCATTGGCTTTCCAGCGCTTTGTGATAAGCCTTTTGGCCACTACTAGACCTAAATCCAAGAATCTAGTAGTGGCTCTGTGTTTTTTGTCTCTGGCGAATGCTCCCATTATTCAGGCCTCCCACATATTGGGGAGTTCTCTGTCAGTGCATGCGGACAAGTGTTGTATCACTCCCTCCCAGTAAGTTCGTAGTGTAGAGCACGCCCATATCATATGGAGGAAGCATGCGTCATTAAGCTTACAGCGCGGGCAACATGTATCTTGCCTGTGGAAGTATTGATTGATTTTGTCTGGGGAAAGGTATGCTCTGTGCAATATATAGAACTGGATCAAGCGGAACCTTGCATTCCTGGGGACTGATGTGGGGCTCGTCAGCATCATATTCCATTCTTTGGGTGTGCATGGACGAGCCAGGTCTGCCTCCCTTCGGCTCCACCAGGGTGTTAAATCTATTGCGGATTGTACTCAAAGCGCCTCCGCAAACCATTTGGTGAGATGCTGTCCCGTGCCCAGCACGTGTATGTATTGCAACAAAAGGTGTGTCTGTGGCTCCTGTGGGATGTCTCCCCAGTGACGCCGCAGTGTGCCCACCCAGGAGGCATGACGGAGAAAGAGTCCCGGTGGGACTTCCTCCTCACGTAGCAAAGTCTCGTATGACATTAGTATGCCATCATTATAAAGATCTCCTGCTGTGTGAATGCCCGCCTCAAGCCAAGCTACGTGTTCAGCTGCCCTAACCCTGCCATCTCCCCTTGGCATACCTAGTATTGGAAGGGCTGGCGCATATGGCACGGTCTGCATGGTGAGAAACCGACTGCGGTGAAAGTATCTATTGGCCACCTGCACCAGCAAAGGGAGAGATCTAGGCAGTTTAGTGCATGGGTGGAATATGTGGAGGAGCATGTCTAGGGCATATGGGGGACCACATGCGGCCGTGTCTGCCAGGTGTGATTCCGCCATCCACCTGGCTACCCATTGCAATTGGGATGCCAGATAGTAATGTTCCATGTTCTGTAAGGCCAATCCCTCCTGGGCCTGGGGAAGGTACAACTTTGCGAGCGTGATCTCTTCCAAATGGGGTCTCGGAGCGTGCTCTCCTGTGAGCAAAAAATGACGATGGTAAATGAAGTGGTAGGTTGCTGAAATGATATAAAAGACGTGGAAGCACCATAATTTTAACAAGCGCCACCCTCCCCGCCACTGAGAGATTAAGGGTTTTCCAGAACTCTATTTGCGGCGTCGCAGCCGTGATCGCTCTACTGAGGTTACCGTCTAATATGTCCCGGTCTGTATGATATTTCCGTATCCCCAAATAGCAGAACATATGCGATTGCCAGGTCACTGGGATGCTGCTGACAATGGTGTGGGGGTCTGTCGTGTGCGGGAGAAAGGGGAACAAGCATAATTTTCCCCAATTGACTCTCAGCCCGACAATTTCGCAAAGAGCTTGAGGGTGTCAGGTATGACAGAGGGCACCTTCCGGACATCCCTGATATATAGCAGGATGTTGTCTGCATATAGCGATATGGCATGCATGTCTGTGCCCATCAGGATACCCCAGTGTTCCGCAGATGCGCATATAGCCAGTGCCAATGGTTCAATGGCCAGGGAGAAAATTGGCGGTGAGAGAGGGCAGCCCTGTCTGGTGCCTCTACAGATCTTTATAGGTTGAGAGAACAAGGTGCCAGTGTGGACTCCCACCGTTGGCGGTCCATATAGCAATTTAACCAGGCTTAGAAAGCATGGGCCAAAGCCATACCTCGGAAGCACATCAAGAAATGGCCACTCAATGTTGTCAAAGGCTTTTTCCAAGTCTAAGACCAGACAACCTGAGTCTGGCCAGTTACGTGGAGCATATCTCACTACCCAAAACAATCTGTGTATATTGAGGGAGGTGTTGCACGCTGGGACAAACCCATTCTGGTCCTTGTGTATGAGGTGCGGTGTGAGTAGTGCCAACCGTCCTGCCAGAACTCCTTCCAGTATTTTATAGTCCACGTTCAATAGTGCCAGTGGGCGGTACTATCCTAATTGTATGGGATCTCTGTCAGGTTTTGGAAGGGTAATCAGTGTGGCCTCAGGAAGGGAGACTGGTAGACTTGTATCTTGTAACATCCTCACCTTAAATGCTTAGCATTTCATTAATATTGGGTAGCCGATGATGATCTACCTAAATGTTATCATTTAGGTCCCTCAAATCTATACATAAGTGAATAGAAGTGCCTTTGGATTTGGATACCATAACTATAGGTGAGACCCATTCTGCACACACTCTAGGTTTGATTACCCCTTGCATAGTCATTCTTTCCAGTTCTTGAATTAAAGGTTCTTCCATTATGAATAGTATTGTTTGGCATTTATGTACTACAGGTTTGGCATTAGCTTTCAGTTTTATTTTATGTTGAAAGTTTTTCAAATGCCTGAAAGAAGAAGGACCTTTTTTACTACATATATCTTTCACACATTACTCCTACTCATGAAAGACATTTTCATAATTACCATTCCCTCAAAAGGAATGGGACCTTTATTGTAACCCACAGGCATTACATCCGGTTTCTGATTTATGTAAATACCGTTATCTAATTTACTATGGAAAGTGTCACTGTTGATAAAAGTGAAAGGTGAACATGAGCCTGCGAACATTTTGATTTTCTGATCCTCCAAATCAATCTCGCAGCAAGGCAATTTTATATCCTCTGTTTTGTCATTTACTTGGAAACAAATTTCTTCTGATCATCATCACTATCCACTACACTACTTACTATCTTATTACTCAGGTCTCTCCACACTCGGGCAAAATGGCCACTGTGATTACAGTTCCTACATACTGCTATCCTTGCAGTACAATTCATACTATTTGCTAAATGCTCTGCACTTCCACATCTGAAACACTTAATTCTGTCTTCTAGATTAGATTTCTCTCTGTTAATTTGTTTGGGTTGCTCTTTCACTTTCTTGCTTTCTAAAACTTTATTATGGCCAACTTACTTCACTATCTGTTCATTAGATATATTCATCTCTTTATTATAATCCACTATATGTTCTACACTTTTTGCTATATCTATAGCATCTTTCAAATTAGGATTCCCAACCAAAAGTTTCTCCTGAATTTTTGAATTATTAATGCAGCGCACCAACTGATCTCTGATAAGAGAATCTGTAAATTAACCAAAATCACAAGTTTCAGCTAAGCCTCTTAGAACAGTGATGTAGTTGGCTACCTTCTCATTCTTCCCTTGAGACCTACCAAACAAGCATTGGCATAGCCAATAGGTCTCGCTTTTGGGACCTTATAAGTATTTAGTTATGCAGCACAATATCCTTGGTGCAACAACATCAACTGTTGCATGGCTAAACACTTATAAGGTCCCAAAGGCGAGACCTATTGGCTATGCCAATGCTTGTTTCCAGTGTTACCCATGTATAATATTGGGTCATGTATGGTCTACCGAATCATCTGCCCCTGCTTTCAACTGAATGCAAGGGCAGAGAAGTAATTGAGCAACCATACATTAAATAGCCAAACATTTGTTTTAAAAAAACCTTGCCTCCTGCCACCCAATCCACCACATCTGAGCCTTTTACCCCCTCTCCTCCCAATGCTGACCGCAGACAACGCTGCTCTGTTGAGCTCTCCGACAGCCAGGTCAGCTCTACCTAAAATTCCTTTGGTTTCCCACTGTTGCTGCATCCTAGCAGCGAATACCCAGATTTATAATCTGGTATTCACGCTAGTGGGTTCCATTGAGGGCTATACATAATATTGTGCTGCACTGCGCTTGTAAACTACGGTTTTACATACCTTATTTTGAAACAGCTCGTTGTACGCTGGAATTAATTGGTCCTTCTTTGCAGTCTTGGCAAAAAATTTTATATTCCCCAGTAACTTATGCTCTGCAAGAAACTAAATAAACAAGTGGCAAACAGTACCCCCAGTTCTAACAGACTACTCATGTGGAGGACACAATCAATAAAAAAACCTCTGCTGGTAACAAAGGAAGAAAGGGATACACTTTCAACTTCTAGGCAAATAATTTTTTTGCAAAAAGGCACATTTAAGTGAACCAGAAGGCAGCTGCACTGCAACAGAAGGAAGGGCAGAAGTGGCCATGGGGGCTCGCAGCTTGAATGCAGGAGGCCGGGAGCTAAGGGTGCCTGACCTAGTCTGGTGTGATAAGAATCACATGAGCACAGTGTAAACTGTGAATAACCCTTTAATGAGAGGAATTGGAGGAAATGCTTAAAGAAGGCTGAATGTCTAGTCCAGAACTAATGAAGCCTCAATGAAGTAAAAAATCGATCTTTCCAGAGAGCAGAGCAGTTGTCGCTTTGCTGGTAATCTCAATCACTGGCCCTTCACACAACAGAACAAGCTGATCGCAGCAAAAAGACAGAAGTGGATGCCTGCTTGTGCCCCGGGGGAACTGCAGGGTGCGTGCTGGTTCGGAGCTATGAGCGAAGCGGCAAAGTATCGGGTAACCTGCACTGTTTTTATTTTATGTTTATCATCTGTAATGAAATGCTTTTTTTATTGGTGTACTTTCACGCATCTTTGAGGAGCGAAAAAAGTTGATGATGATAAGTATCGGGCCCTCAGAATCACTGTCAAAGGGAGGTGTTTCTAAAACATAATCTATAATGTTGTTTTAGTATTAATTTACAGGACTGCTCAATGTTTAAGACTAGATACGATAGTACTGGCTTATGTACAGGGACCTAATAATGGTATACTTCGTTCTATTGGCCATGGTGATATCAAGAGGGGCTTCAGCAACTGGAGAGAAAGGTTATAGGAGAAGCACCACCGTGCACAGCTTAGAAAGCATGGTGCACAACTTAAAACTATACAGCGATACTGAAGCACCGTTTTTCTGCCCTTTCTAACAATGTATTCCCTCTATAAGTGTGAATGTGCAATGCAGCAGGATCAAACACTGGGGCACATTTAGCATAACTATTATGGGATAAGCGCAATCACGGAAAAACAACAACAGCATGTACTTGTTTCCAAACATCTCATGCCAACTAAAACCATGATAGAACTGCTTGAGTGATGAGAATGGACGGAAGAAAATCAAAGGACCTGGAGAAATGTCAGGGGAAGTAAAAACATCAGGTATTGATGTAGGCAGGAAGTAAACAAACACACACTCTCAACACGCAGTTGAAAAGCAGACACTCATGAAGCTGCGCTTTTGTTTTTTTGCCCTTTTGCTTGGCCTATGACAGTCGGTGACCAGTGTGCTTGGTCAGACGCCTCCCTTACCTCCTCTCTCGGCATTCACAGCAGACTCCACAGAATCCACACAAACCTCCATGAGAAAGCCATTATCTGCCATTCCTAAGGATTAAACAAACTAGAACACAAGCTGATCGCAGCAAAAAGACAGAAGTGGATGCCTGCTTGTGCCCCGGGGGAACTGTAGGTCAGCAAAAAGACAGAAGTGGATGCCTGCTTGTGCCCCGGGGGAACTGCAGGGTGCGTGCTGGTTCGGAGCTATGAGCGAAGCGGCATTTTATCGCCGCCAACGAGGGAGCCCGAAGCGGTGCGCGTGAAGGCGATGCCAAGGACAACAATGGAGGAGCGGGGCGAGCGCGGCAGCCTGCTCAGCTGACCAGACGCTCGTGCGTCATGGCCTTTGCCGGCATGTGTTTACAATTATCGCGCCCGCGTCTGGGCACGATGATTGGAAACACATGTTTGCCGCGCATACCCATCCCAAAAGGCCAGCCACGACGCACAAGCGTTTTTTGGACTGCTTTTCAAACTCACTTACTAAAAGTCTTCGCCTCTAGCAGCGCTTGCGCGCTACTCGAGGCTCGACCTAAAAACTGATGTCTTTCAAGAACAACAATTAACTTTTCTCTGATCTGTTGCTCTAATTTGTTAATATTACACATATATACATCAACATAACCAGCACCATCAGACTTTCATAAACCTTCCTACCCTCAATGCCAAGGTAGTGTAATTATATATGTTGTTTTCTGACAGCTGAAAATGTATCACCTCCTATAGCAATTAAATATGACTTGAACAATATTTCAATCTTTTCCATGGTAAAATAGGTTCACGTGTATCTGATAAAAATGGAGTTGTTTGATTCATGCTGGCGGCAGCCATGATGACAAAATGAATGTACAAAATGAGAAAACACAATAAGAAAAATAAAAAATGAAGAAAAAACTTGAATGTAATAATGCTGTTTTACCTAAGCAAAGATTAATGAGTATTACTCTAACTTTTCTCAGTCTAATGCCAGAAATATTACTCTTAATATCACATAAAGTATAAGTAAAAACCAAAAACTGACTCGCAACCATCCAGAATGAGATACTGTGCAATAATGAAGGGTAAATACTCTCAATATCTGATGCGCTGCATGAGGTAACAATAAGGATTCCTGTCAGAAATGCTGCTCGAAGTGACTAGAGCAATTCCTGTCAGAAGTAGCAGCCGATACACTCGATGCGCTGACCAATGATCCTCTCAGCAGTTTGTAGCAGCTGTAACACTCGATGCACCGATATATACCAAAGTCTAGGAAAGACAAGAGGAATTCCTGTCAGAAACTTGCAGTGGTCGATCCTTCCAAAGGTTTCAGGAAGCAGTTCTTTATGGCACAATGTGTAACTAGAACGCCCACCACAAAATTGTCTCAGCTTGTGAGAAAGGAAAAAAACGTATTTTGAAGTTCCTCTGGATGAGGTAAGCTAATATTATATGACACACTGTAAACACTCCTCCAGACATAGCAGTTATTTAAAATTCCTGCAATATACGCTTTGTATAAAATGCTTAACTCCACTGTGTCAGGCTGAATTCTGAGTGTGGAGATTTCCAATTAATACATTTCACATGATTGAACAAGTTCCTCCACATAAATCCTAGAGATTAATGAAAGGCAAGATGATTCAGGGGGAATGTTGTTCCAAAGTTGTCCCAAGCACAACTAGTCTTCGCCAATGTTGTAATTCAGAAATGACAAGAAGTAGGCAGATAGCAAATACCAGGATTTATTCTTGAACAACATCCATAGCACCTCTTTACAGAAAGTTTCCTCCAACTGACATAAGATTGATTCCAAGTGTAATAACTGTTATCAGCTCACAACATTCTAAGGGTGACAAAAAGAACATGACAACAGGGGGTAGGGAAACAGGATGTACTGCTATGACTGTTTATAGATAAAATATATAAATATGGCTAATACACTAAAATAGAGACTAGTAATAATAATAATAATAATAATAATAAATTGAAGAATAAGATACAACAGATTGCAATTTCCTCTTTAGCATGACTAATTCTAGTAGTAGAACCTGGGCTGTGATACACATAATAAGTCGCCTCAAAATCAGTAACTGCCCAAGTTTTCTGGAGACAAATTATTGTGGCCTCTTGATAGTTCAAGAAGTGTGATTTAGTATTATCCAGCCCAGCCAGATTCCACAAAATGAGGGATACTATATTTGTACATAGAATAATATTCCTGGTTTCGACATTTATTACTGCCTAAGGCCCCAGGGAGCCAGGACCAAAAAGGATTGGACTTTTGCTACTGGGATAATGGGTTATGCTCAAGTGATTTTATCATTCAATTAGAGGCAGAAGCTGCCACTATTATTGAGTGTGCAAGATTTTGTAGAACCTGTGGATTTTCAAGAGATTTCTTTTTACCTGACCCCGGAATATCCTCAGTCAGATCAACAGAGCCCATCAACTCTTTCTCTTGCATGGAGAAATTTAGGCAACTTTTTACCGAGAATGTATTGGAGCCTTTTTCCTGAAAATATCCTGATTTCCAGAATAGGATCAAACACAAAACTAGACGAAAAACACTCTACTACAGGATAACTCATTTTTAACAGGGAAAATCATTGTATTCCTGTCTAATGCCCCAGGAAGCCATGACCAAAAAGGATTGGAATTCATCTGCTGGGATACTGGGTTATATTCAAGTGATTTTATCATTTGATAAGACGCAGAATCTTCCACTATTATCGAGCGTGCAAGATTTTGTAGAACATGTGGATTTTCAAGAGAGTTCTTTTTACCTGACTCCGGAATACCCGCAGGCAGCTCACCAGAGCTGATTAACTTTTTCTCTTGCATGGAGAAAAGTAGGCAACGTTTTACAGAGAATATATCAGACCCCTTTTTTCTGAAGAAATCCAGATTCCCCAGAATAGCAACGAGCGCAAAAACCAAAAACCAAAAACCAAAAACACTCTACTATAGGATGAATCCTATTTAACAGGGAAAATCACCATATGGATTTCAGTCAAGGTGAGGGATTTCAGCATAGGAAAAAGATGGAAGAGCTTCAAAATATTGTTTCTATTCAATGTGCCAATTTCATCTGGAAAAAAGGAACACAATTAAATATTAAGAGATAAATTATTGTTAGATTTGGGGGTCTCTAGTTGGCAGAGGTAGGTACCTTTGTCCAAATAGGGACCCTTGCGTCTAGTCAGGGTAAGGGGGATACACTATTAAAATAACCCCTGCTTACCCCCTTGGTAGCTTCGCACGAGCAGACAGGCTTATCTCAGAGGCAGTGTGTAAAGCATTTGTGAACACATACAGTAATCAAGTGACAACACTACAGATGGACACCACACCAGTTGTATATTAAAAATAAGTATCTTTTATATAGATTTAACACAAGACCACAAACGACAAAAATCCACAATACTGTACTTCAAAAATGGTAGAATTAGCTCAGTTCTCTTTAGATGGTAAATGCGACACTTTGAGTTCAATGTACCTTTGGATGCGTAACGCTATACAACGAAAGTGTTGCAGGGAAGGTGATGCGTTGGTTCCTTACACGCAAGAACGGTGATGCGTCGGGTCCCTACTGATGCGTAGGGGATGCGTCGGTTCTTCTCGGCGTGGGGAGGTGATGCGTCGGTTTCTTACTGCGCTTCCGTGGCGATGCGACCAGCAACGCCGTGAAACGATGAAAATCCGGTGCAATGAAACAAAGATGGCGTCTTCTGCTTGATGCAACACGATGCGTGCACGCCCGACGGCCGTGCGGCGACTCAACGATTCTTCAGAGCCGCGACAGGCCCTGCGACACGCTTCCCGGTGATGCGGCGGCGTCTGATGCGACGTCGATCCTCTTATCCGGCGATGCGAGGCGCTTCGGCAACGAGGCGGTGGCGACACTCTTCTCCGTTGATGCGGCGGCGTCTGATGCAACGTCGATCATTTTCTAAGGCAATGCAAGGCGCTTTGGCTGCGGCGGCGACGTTTCTTCTTCGTGAGTCGCGCTTCCAGCTCCTTGCGACACGCAGTCCCTCAGAAAGTCCAGCACAGCAGCAGGCACTTTCCAGAAAGACTCTTGGGGAGCTGGTTGGTGAAGTCTGTTGTCCCTGAGACTTCAGCAGGAGGCAAGCTCTTCTCTCAAGCCCTTGGAGATCTTTTACAAGTTGATGAAAGTACACACAAAGTTCCTTTCTCCTTTCTTTGGCAGTCAGGCAACCACTGCAGGTCAATCCCCCAAACAGCACTCAGCTTAGGGATAGTCTCCTCCTCAGTTTCTCTGGTTCCTCTCCTCAGCAAAGGTTCTTCTTGTTTCCCAAAGTGATCTAAAGTTCTGGGGTCTGGGTCCCCTCTTTTATACACCAAAATCCTCGGTCTCTGAAGACAGAGAGGCCTTTGCCTAGTCCAAATCAGTTCTGGTCAGTCCTGGAGCACTTTGTTTACAGGACTCCTTCTTTCCTTTCACAGTGTAGGCCAGGGACATCAGACGCACCACAGGAGGTGGAGCCAGCATTGTGGAGGGAAGGCACAGCCCTATTCAGGTCCCAGGTGCAACTCCTCCCACCACTCTACTTGGAGATCTCTCTATTCAGCCCTGTGCTGACTCACCCTGTCTCCTGGAATCCCCAGCCCCTGTCACTCACAAACCAGACATGGAATACACAACCTAGCAGAGGCAGGCTTGGATAGTTAGGCAAGAAAATACCTACTTTCTAAAAGTGGTATTTTCAAACACAGAATGTTAAAACCAACTTCACTAAAAGATGTATTTTATTATTCTGAGTTCAGGCATACTACATTCGTTTTTCTACCATGTTCCCTGGGTCAGTTAGGATTATAAGATGTAATAATCAAACTACCCATTCTGGCCTATGGGAAACAGGTAGCCTTGCAATAGTGAAAAACGAAAATGGCTGTAATTCACTATTAGGACATGCCACACACACCAGGGCATGTCCTACCTTATACTTACAATGCACCCTGCCCTTGGGCCTACCATAGGGGTGACTAATATGCAGAAAAGGGAAGGTTTAGGGACTGGCAAGTGGGTGCACTTGCCCAGTCAACATGGCAGTACCAGACTGCACACAGGCTCTGCAATGGCAGACCTGAAACACACTTTTACAGGCTGCTTCTGTGGGTGGCAGAACCAGTGCTGCAAGCCCACCAGCAGCATTTGAGTCACAAGCCCTGGGCACAACCAGTGCACTGTACTAGGGTCTGACAGTGAATCAAATAGGCCAAACATGGAGTCACTAATCCATACATCAATTTATAACAGAGAGCATATGCACTTTAGCACTGATCAGCAGTGGTAAAGTGCCCAGAGTCATAAAACAGCAAACAACAGGTCAGAAAAAATACAGGAGGAAGGCAAAAAGTTCAGGGATGACCCTGCAAAAAGGGCCAAGTCCAACACAACCCCCTTCCAGCCAAAACACAAGGTAGACCAATCACTATCTTGATGGGCTTCCCTGCTTTGGGCGATAGAAACTGGACCTGGCCCGCAACTGCAGGGGCATACTCCAGTTCTACGCCAATCTGAACCTATTGGAATCCCTCTGTCCATACTCTCAGGGCCCACCAAGCTAATCCATGGGGAACCCTTCTCCTCACCTGTGGACACCACCTGTGCAGCACCTAACCTTAACTTGCTCACAGGTGTGTCCCAACAGACTGACAGCAAGCCACAGTGGCCACTGACAGTGGTCAGGGATGAGACCCAGGCCGTATGCCTCTCAGGGCTCTCAAACCTCTATGGCATCAAAGAGCGGGGGGCAGTAGCCCCAGGTGCTTGGCACCCTTTGTCCACTCTCCCTCCTGTCAGGTCAGGTATGACATCCGGACACTGACCTACCAGCCCCGGGCCTGTACCCGGTGGTTGGACAGGAGACTGGGGTGGGCTTTCCCACACCCGGTCCTCCTCCTCCTTGTTGGGGCTCTGTACCCTCCCACCTGGAGTGGTACCCCCTTCCAGAATTGCCAGGGCACCTGTGGCAGGTGTCCTGCACAATTCGCCCACCAGTTCAGGGGTTCTATCCTGCAACTGGGCGTCCAGGTCAGGGGGGACACCCTGAACCTGGTCCTCCAATCTAGGGTCTAAACCCTCCAGTTGAACCGGGGTCAGAGGCGAGGACTCCCTCCCTCTGCACCCCCTTCCAGAGTACTGCCCCCTCCCATCAGGAGCGGTACCCCTAGAAGATAAGCCGGTCAGGACACTGTTTACAGTTGTCCCACCCTCCAGGTCAGACAACACCTGAACCTGGCTTCCCAACCCAGGGACTAAACCCTGCAGCTGAGCACCCGCCTGGCGCACCAGGACTTCCTGGGGAGCACGCATGCCCCCCCTGAGGGTGACACATAACTCATGTGTTGTGTGACAGTCTGCCTGGCGCAGATCTCCCGACCCCTGTCCCTCTGACAGTGCGTGAAGATCCCCCAGGACAGAAGTGGTGTCACCATGGTCCTTCACCGGGGACTCAACCCTTCTGGCTGGCCCCTGACCCACTGGTTCTTCCACTGGGGACTCTTTCCCCATCTCACTCCTCAGTCTGGACTTCTGCACCCTCCCAACTGGAGCGGCACCGCAGATACCAGAACCACTGGAGCTCCGTTTACAGATGCTCCAGGTTCTCCTGACACTTGGAGATCCTCCTCAAATGGCCTACTCAGTACAGCCTAGGCCCCCAACCTGGTGTTCCTTTAAGGAACCCTCCAGGCCCTGAGACTGGGTTTTGGGCACCTTGGGACACGCAGCCCCACACTCACTCCTTCACTGCAGAGACAGGACGTGAGCCCCTACACCCCTCCCACTACCACGGGACCTAGCTGGGCTACACTGAACCTCTCCCACCACTCTGGGTTGGAAGACACCTGAGCCACTCCTCTTAGGGTCACTCCCCAATGCCTCTTCAGACCCTCTGGAATCCACCAAAAGGTCTGCCTCCATTGTGAGCTCCCTGGGGTCAGAGAACTCACACTCCACCAGGTGTTGGCATAGCTCTGGAAAATAGGGACTTACAATATGCTCTCCCTCAATTGGATCACACAGACCCACCAAACTATCCTTCACCTCACCATCCAGTGCCTTGCACACGTACCCCACACCACTCTCCTGAGACTGGCAAGACAGTATCTGACTGTCTCTGTCACTCAACCCACACTCTTCTGGGTGGTCTTCACACTCACACACCAGGACTTCAACCATGGGGGAACCCCTCTCCCTGCACCTCTCATCTAGAGTCAGTAGAGTGTCCCTCCCACCACTAGGACTATGAACCCCTGTGCCAGTTCCCCAATCCACCTCAGAGACACTGTGCACCACTGGAGCTGCCTCACATCCTAGAACCCCCTGGTGTATATTAACCCCCTCCTTCAAGTCAGGCGCCACATCTCTGGGTGTGTGTACTACTCCCTCAGCACTAGAAAATTCAATATTGCTGCCACCATCTGAGCTGGATTCCACCTGCAACTCAGCCAAGCTCACTTCTTGAGCTTCACATATTTATTTTTCAGCTAAGGCTCGCTCTATCTCCTCGCACTCCCGGTCTAGCTCCCTCAGCCTCCGGTCACGAGCACGAATCCTATTCCTCTCTTCACGAGCCAATCTTTCCCAAAATGTTTCCTCCTCAGGGCCTCTGCCCTCTTGGTATTCTGGCTGGGGATCCTCCCCTCAGATTCCTCCTCAGAGTCGTCTGCTAGTGTTGCTTCCCAGCGTAGCACCTCATAGCTATGCAGGGCTGCCTCAAGATCCTGACTTGTGGATCTCCTCTTCACAGGTAGCCCCCTCTCCTTGCAAAATACTTTTAGTTCCCTTATCTTGTAGATATCCAGGTGCCAAAAGTTGACTTCCATTTTGACAAGGCCCAACAGGTGCAACAACTAACCAGAGTTTCAAAAACCAAAGTCCAAAGGGAAACAGGGAAAAATAGTATGTGGTTGCGTTTGGTCTGCACTCACTAGTAGTGTACACCAATTACTGTACATGAGTCACAAATGCAAGTCCAGAAACCCCACCGCTGACCACCAATATTAGATTTGGGGGTCTCTAGTTGGCAGAGGTAGGTACCTTTGTCCAAATAGGGACCCTTGCGTCTAGTCAGGGTAAGGGGGATACACTCCTAAAATAACCCCTGCTCACCCCCTTGGTAGCTTGGCACGAGCAGACAGGCTTATCTCAGAGGCAGTGTGTAAAGCATTTGTGAACACATACAGTAATCAAGTGACAACACTACAGATGGACACCACACCAGTTGTATATTAAAAATAAGTATCTTTTATATAGATTTAATACAAGACCACTAACGACAAAAATCCACAATACTGTACTTCAAAAATGGTAGAATTAGCTCAGTTCTCTTTAGATGGTAAATGCGACACTTTGAGTTCAATGTACCTTTGGATGCGTAACGCTATACAACGAAAGTGTTGCAGGGAAGGTGATGCGTTGGTTCCTTACACGCAAGAACGGTGATGCGTCGGGTCCCTACTGATGCGTAGGGGATGCGTCGGTTCTTCTCGGCGTAGGGAGGTGATGCGTCGGTTTCTTACTGCGCTTCCGTGGCGATGCGACCAGCAACGCCGTGAAACGATGAAGATCCGGTGCAATGAAACAAAGATGGCGTCTTCTGCTTGATGCAACACGATGCGTGCACGCCCGACGGCCGTGTGGCGACTCAACGATTCTTCTGAGCCGCGACAGGCCCTGCGACACGCTTCCCGGTGATGCGGCGGCGTCTGATGCGATGTCGATCCTCTTCTCCAGCGATGCGAGGCACTTCGGCAACGAAGCAACGGCCGTGCGGCGACTCAACGATTCTTCTGAGCCGCGACAGGCCCTGCGACACGCTTCCCGGTGATGCGGCGGCGTCTGATGCAACGTCGATCCTCTTCTCCGGTGATGCGAGGCGCTTCGGCAACGATGCGACAGCGGCAGCGACACACTTCTCCGTTGATGCGTCGGCGTCTGATGCGACGTCGATCCTTTTCTTCGGCGATGCGAGGCGCTTCGGCTGCGGCGGCGACGCTTCTTCTTCGTGAGTCGTGCTTCCAGCTCCTTGCGACACGCAGTCCCTCAGAAAGTCCAGCACAGCAGCAGGCACTTTCCAGAAAGACTCTTGGGGAGCTGGTTGGTGAAGTCTGTTGTCCCTGAGACTTCAGCAGGAGGCAAGCTCTTCTCTCAAGCCCTTGGAGATCTTTTACAAGTTGATGAAAGTACACACAAAGTTCCTTTCTCCTTTCTTTGGCAGTCAGGCAACCACTGCTGGCCAATACCCCAAACAGCACTCAGCTTAGGGATAGTCTCCTCCTCAGTTTCTCTGGTTCCTCTCCTCAGCAAAGGTTCTTCTTGTTTCCCAAAGTGATCTAAAGTTCTGGGGTCTGGGTCCCCTTTTATACACCATAATCCTTTGTTCTCTGAAGGCAGAGAGGCCTTTGCCTAGTCCAAACCAGTTCTGGTCAGTCCTGGAGCACTTTGTTTACAGGACTCCTTCTTTCCTTTCACAGTGTAGGCCAGGGACATCAGACGCACCACAGGAGGTGGAACCAGCATTCTGGAGGGAAGGCACAGCCCTATTCAGGTCCCAGGTGCAACTCCTCCCACCACATCTACATGGAGATCTCTCTATTCAGCCCTGTGCTGACTCACCCTGTCTCCTGGAATCCCCCAGCCCCTGTCACTCACAAACCAGACATGGAATACACAACCTAGCAGAGGCAGGCTTGGATAGTTAGGCAAGAAAATACCTACTTTCTAAAAGTGGTATTTTCAAACACAGAATGTTAAAACCAACTTCACTAAAAGATGTATTTTATTATTCTGAGTTCAGGCATACTACATTCGTTTTTCTACCATGTTCCCTGGGTCAGTTAGGATTATAAGATGTAATAATCAAACTGCCCATTCTGGCCTATGGGAAACAGGTAGCCTTGCAATAGTGAAAAACGAAAATGGCTGTAATTCACTATTAGGACATGCCACACACACCAGGGCATGTCCTACCTTATACTTACAATGCACCCTGCCCTTGGGCCTACCATAGGGGTGACTAATATGCAGAAAAGGGAAGGTTTAGGGACTGGCAAGTGGGTGCACTTGCCCAGTCAACATGGCAGTACCAGACTGCACACAGGCTCTGCAATGGCAGACCTGAGACACACTTTTACAGGCTGCTTCTGTGGGTGGCAGAACCAGTGCTGCAAGCCCACCAGCAGCATTTGAGTCACAAGCCCTGGGCACAACCAGTGCACTGTACTAGGGTCTGACAGTGAATCAAATAGGCCAAACATGGAGTCACTAATCCATACATCAATTTATAACAGAGAGCATATGCACTTTAGCACTGATCAGCAGTGGTAAAGTGCCCAGAGTCATAAAACAGCAAACAACAGGTCAGAAAAAATACAGGAGGAAGGCAAAAAGTTCAGGGATGACCCTGCAAAAAGGGCCAAGTCCAACACAACCCCCTTCCAGCCAAAACACAAGGTAGACCAATCACTACCTTGATGGGCTTCCCTGCTTTGGGCGATAGAACCTGGACCTGGCCCGCAACTGCAGGGGCATACTCCAGTTCTACGCCAATCTGAACCTATTGGAATCCCTCTGTCCATACTCTCAGGGCCCACCAAGCTAATCCATGGGGAACCCTTCTCCTCACCTGTGGACACCACCTGTGCAGCACCTAACCTTAACTTGCTCACAGGTGTGTCCCAACAGACTGACAGCAAGCCACAGTGGCCACTGACAGTGGTCAGGGATGAGACCCAGGCCGTATGCCTCTCAGGGCTCTCAAACCTCTATGGCATCAGAGAGCGGGGGCAGTAGCCCCAGGTGCTTGGCACCCTTTGTCCACTCTCCCTCCTGTCAGGTCAGGTATGACATCCGGACACTGACCTACCAGCCCCGGGCCTGTACCCGGTGGTTGGACAGGAGACTGGGGTGGGCTTTCCCACACCCGGTCCTCCTCCTCCTTGTTGGGGCTCTGTACCCTCCCACCTGGAGTGGTACCCCCTTCCAGAATTGCCAGGGCACCTGTGGCAGGTGTCCTGCACAATTCGCCCACCAGTTCAGGGGTTCTATCCTGCAACTGGGCGTCCAGGTCAGGGGGACACCCTGAACCTGGTCCTCCAATCTAGGGTCTAAACCCTCCAGTTGAACCGGGGTCAGAGGCGAGGACTCCCTCCCTCTGCACCCCCTTCCAGAGTACTGCCCCCTCCCATCAGGAGCGGTACCCCTAGAAGATAAGCCGGTCAGGACACTGTTTACAGTTGTCCCACCCTCCAGGTCAGACAACACCTGAACCTGGCTTCCCAACCCAGGGACTAAACCCTGCAGCTGAGCACCCGCCTGGCGCACCAGGACTTCCTGGGGAGCACGCATGCCCCCTGAGGGTGACACATAACTCATGTGTTGTGTGACAGTCTGCCTGGCGCAGATCTCCCGACCCCTGTCCCTCTGACAGTGCGTGAAGATCCCCCAGGACAGAAGTGGTGTCACCATGGTCCTTCACCGGGGACTCAACCCTTCTGGCTGGCCCCTGACCCACTGGTTCTTCCACTGGGGACTCTTTCCCCATCTCACTCCTCAGTCTGGACTTCTGCACCCTCCCAACTGGAGCGGCACCGCCAGATACCAGAACCACTGGAGCTCCGTTTACAGATGCTCCAGGTTCTCCTGACACTTGGAGATCCTCCTCAAATGGCCTACTAGTACAGCCTAGGCCCCCAACCTGGTGTTCCTTTAAGGAACCCTCCAGGCCCTGAGACTGGGTTTTGGGCACCTTGGGACACGCAGCCCCACACTCACTCCTTCACTGCAGAGACAGGACGTGAGCCCCTACACCCCTCCCACTACCACGGGACCTAGCTGGGCTACACTGAACCTCTCCCACCACTCTGGGTTGGAAGACACCTGAGCCACTCCTCTTAGGGTCACTCCCCAATGCCTCTTCAGACCCTCTGGAATCCACCAAAAGGTCTGCCTCCATTGTGAGCTCCCTGGGGTCAGAGAACTCACACTCCACCAGGTGTTGGCATAGCTCTGGAAAATAGGGACTTACAATATGCTCTCCCTCAATTGGATCACACAGACCCACCAAACTATCCTTCACCTCACCATCCAGTGCCTTGCACACGTACCCCACACCACTCTCCTGAGACTGGCAAGACAGTATCTGACTGTCTCTGTCACTCAACCCACACTCTTCTGGGTGGTCTTCACACTCACACACCAGGACTTCAACCATGGGGGAACCCCTCTCCCTGCACCTCTCATCTAGAGTCAGTAGAGTGTCCCTCCCACCACTAGGACTATGAACCCCTGTGCCAGTTCCCCAATCCACCTCAGAGACACTGTGCACCACTGGAGCTGCCTCACATCCTAGAACCCCCTGGTGTATATTAACCCCCTCCTTCAAGTCAGGCGCCACATCTCTGGGTGTGTGTACTACTCCCTCAGCACTAGAAAATTCAATATTGCTGCCACCATCTGAGCTGGATTCCACCTGCAACTCAGCCAAGCTCACTTCTTGAGCTTCACATATTTATTTTTCAGCTAAGGCTCGCTCTATCTCCTCGCACTCCCGGTCTAGCTCCCTCAGCCTCCGGTCACGAGCACGAATCCTATTCCTCTCTTCACGAGCCAATCTTTCCCAAAATGTTTCCTCCTCAGGGCCTCTGCCCTCTTGGTATTCTGGCTGGGGATCCTCCCCCTCAGATTCCTCCTCAGAGTCGTCTGCTAGTGTTGCTTCCCAGCGTAGCACCTCATAGCTATGCAGGGCTGCCTCAAGATCCTGACTTGTGGATCTCCTCTTCACAGGTAGCCCCCTCTCCTTGCAAAATACTTTTAGTTCCCTTATCTTGTAGATATCCAGGTGCCAAAAGTTGACTTCCATTTTGACAAGGCCCAACAGGTGCAACAACTAACCAGAGTTTCAAAAACCAAAGTCCAAAGGGAAACAGGGAAAAATAGTATGTGGTTGCGTTTGGTCTGCACTCACTAGTAGTGTACACCAATTACTGTACATGAGTCACAAATGCAAGTCCAGAAACCCCACCGCTGACCACCAATATTAGATTTGGGGGTCTCTAGTTGGCAGAGGTAGGTACCTTTGTCCAAATAGGGACCCTTGCGTCTAGTCAGGGTAAGGGGGATACACTCCTAAAATAACCCCTGCTCACCCCCTTGGTAGCTTGGCACGAGCAGACAGGCTTATCTCAGAGGCAGTGTGTAAAGCATTTGTGAACACATACAGTAATCAAGTGACAACACTACAGATGGACACCACACCAGTTGTATATTAAAAATAAGTATCTTTTATATAGATTTAACACAAGACCACAAACGACAAAAATCCACAATACTGTACTTCAAAAATGGTAGAATTAGCTCAGTTCTCTTTAGATGGTAAATGCGACACTTTGAGTTCAATGTACCTTTGGATGCGTAACGCTATACAACGAAAGTGTTGCAGGGAAGGTGATGCGTTGGTTCCTTACACGCAAGAACGGTGATGCGTCGGGTCCCTACTGATGCGTAGGGGATGCGTCGGTTCTTCTCGGCGTAGGGAGGTGATGCGTCGGTTTCTTACTGCGCTTCCGTGGCGATGCGACCAGCAACGCCGTGAAGCGATGAAGATCCGGTGCAATGAAACAAAGATGGCGTCTTCTGCTTGATGCAACACGATGCGTGCACGCCCGACGGCCGTGCGGCGACTCAACGATTCTTCTGAGCCGCGACAGGCCCTGCGACACGCTTCCCGGTGATGCGGCGGCGTCTGATGCGATGTCGATCCTCTTCTCCAGCGATGCGAGGCACTTCGGCAACGAAGCAACGGCCGTGCGGCGACTCAACGATTCTTCTGAGCCGCGACAGGCCCTGCGACACGCTTCCCGGTGATGCGGCGGCGTCTGATGCAACGTCGATCCTCTTCTCCGGTGATGCGAGGCGCTTCGGCAACGATGCGACAGCGGCAGCGACACACTTCTCCGTTGATGCGTCGGCGTCTGATGCGACGTCGATCCTTTTCTTCGGCGATGCGAGGCGCTTCGGCTGCGGCGGCGACGCTTCTTCTTCGTGAGTCGTGCTTCCAGCTCCTTGCGACACGCAGTCCCTCAGAAAGTCCAGCACAGCAGCAGGCACTTTCCAGAAAGACTCTTGGGGAGCTGGTTGGTGAAGTCTGTTGTCCCTGAGACTTCAGCAGGAGGCAAGCTCTTCTCTCAAGCCCTTGGAGATCTTTTACAAGTTGATGAAAGTACACACAAAGTTCCTTTCTCCTTTCTTTGGCAGTCAGGCAACCACTGCTGGCCAATACCCCAAACAGCACTCAGCTTAGGGATAGTCTCCTCCTCAGTTTCTCTGGTTCCTCTCCTCAGCAAAGGTTCTTCTTGTTTCCCAAAGTGATCTAAAGTTCTGGGGTCTGGGTCCCCTTTTTTATACACCAAAATCCTTTGTCTCTGAAGGCAGAGAGGCCTTTGCCTAGTCCAAACCAGTTCTGGTCAGTCCTGGAGCACTTTGTTTACAGGACTCCTTCTTTCCTTTCACAGTGTAGGCCAGGGACATCAGACGCACCACAGGAGGTGGAACCAGCATTCTGGAGGGAAGGCACAGCCCTATTCAGGTCCCAGGTGCAACTCCTCCCACCACTCTACATGGAGATCTCTCTATTCAGCCCTGTGCTGACTCACCCTGTCTCCTGGAATCCCCCAGCCCCTGTCACTCACAAACCAGACATGGAATACACAACCTAGCAGAGGCAGGCTTGGATAGTTAGGCAAGAAAATACCTACTTTCTAAAAGTGGTATTTTCAAACACAGAATGTTAAAACCAACTTCACTAAAAGATGTATTTTATTATTCTGAGTTCAGGCATACTACATTCGTTTTTCTACCATGTTCCCTGGGTCAGTTAGGATTATAAGATGTAATAATCAAACTACCCATTCTGGCCTATGGGAAACAGGTAGCCTTGCAATAGTGAAAAACGAAAATGGCTGTAATTCACTATTAGGACTTGCCACACACACCAGGGCATGTCCTACCTTATACTTACAATGCACCCTGCCCGTGGGCCTACCATAGGGGTGACTAATATGCAGAAAAGGGAAGGTTTAGGTACTGGCAAGTGGGTGCACTTGCCCAGTCAACATGGCAGTACCAGACTGCACACAGGCTCTGCAATGGCAGACCTGAGACACACTTTTACAGGCTGCTTCTGTGGGTGGCACAACCAGTGCTGCAAACCCACCAGCAGTATTTGAGTCACAAGCCCTGGGCACAACCAGTGCACTGTACTAGGGTCTGACAGTGAATCAAATAGGCCAAACATGGAGTCACTAATCCATACATCAATTTATAACAGAGAGCATATGCACTTTAGCACTGATCAGCAGTGGTAAAGTGCCCAGAGTCATAAAACAGCCAACAACAGGTCAGAAAAAATACAGGCGGAAGGCAAAAAATTCAGGGATGACCCTGCAAAAAGGGCCAAGTCCAACAATTATCTATTATATTTGCGTATAGATTGGGCTTAGTATTAGGAATGTAGTATGAGGCGGTTTTGCATTGAGAAGTTTGAGACAGGGTTTCCTCTGATCCTTGAGAATTTAGAAAAGGGATCGCAGTGAGTTGAAATTTAGGGCAGAATGAGCTTTCACAGAAGTGTTCTTTGCTGAAACTGTTCTCATCAAAGGACCTTCTATCAGTGGGACCCCAATAGATCCTTCAATGTGGGACAGCTCCGAAAGAGAATTATTTGTTTAAATTTTCACAGGCAGCAACTAGATCATCTGGAGAAAATTTGACCCGTCTTTAATTTCCTTTTCGTAATCCAGCCTTTGTTCAGTTTTCTCTTATTCTTTCTTAATTTCCTAGAGTGGAGTCTTGGCACATTTGACTCGTGATCGATAGATGTTTCTAGGCCCGGTCCTGAGCTTTAATGATCTTGGTAGAAGACATTCCTGAATTTAAACACCCTGTTTTCTTTGGCAAAACTTGTTGAAAAAAGTGGAATTTGAGGTGTGGAAGATGAGGAGCTTCGGGTAGGCTCTAGAACATTTATCCAAGCAGCAAGTACCACCATGTGTGGAGAGAATAAGCTGCAAAGATAATAGACCTCATTGTTTGTATGCTTTTTTTTATAATGCATTTAGTCAAGGAAGATTATATGGCTTGAACTAAAGTATTTTTCTCCTCTTTCCTTTTTCTATCTCATTCAGGTGAAGGGGCTCGGAGCCCCTTTTGATACTCCACCTTAACACCATCTTTTTTTATAGCCGTTAAAATGTCTGGAAAGGAATTCTAACACATGGTCAGAGCTCAAAGTTGTTTTCCCCAATAATTTTAAAATCAATTCCAAAATACCCTGAAGCAAATGGACAGTTTCAGAGACAAAGACATAGTCTCCTGGAGGAGGAGGGCTTTTACTTAGAAGCAAGTTTGGAGAGCTAGAGAGATCCCCTACAGTGAGAGAACTGCTTTAAAAAAGAACTAATGTCTCTCTGGGCAGTGGAGTGTTATCCAGGTCCATCAGATTCCCTGAAGCTTCCTTCTCTTCATTCATTTGTAATTGAAAATCTATATCTCTATCTGGAAGAGTGTAATCAAGTACCTTTTGATCCAGATGTGACTAATTCAGTAATTTCTCAGGCTCTCATTCCCTTTTCTCCTCATTATCCATATTTAGTGTATCAGGGATAACAGGCATAGCAACCCCTAAAACTCCCCTTGACTTATTTAAGAATTTGGTTGTAAATAATCACTTTCTAAGGTCGCTGTCTCATCATATGTGATTCCTTCCCTCCCATCGCCAAGCTGTGGAAAAAAGGAAGGAATCTGTGACAGGTTGGATATAGCTCTAATATGGAATTACTTTCTTGAAGCCCAATTCAGACTTTTTAGGCCAATAGAGACTCACTCAAACTGGCCTAATCGCTACATATCTCTTGCAAAAAAAATTTATCAGTCATTTGTTTTAATGTATATGAGTCCCTTAAAGTCTTTTTTCACATCTCACTCCACTAGTCTGCTCCACCACTTCACCGTAAGCTGCACCGGAGGCTGCCTTCTCACTGGGATCACCTCCCTTAGGTGATTTCTCCCCAAATTGACCTTGTGCCCCAGTGACCCGGTCCACCATGCTAGGTTCCCCTCTGCCCTCGCCATACTCACCACAAAGTCTCCATGAGTGGGAACCCGGCAGTCAGCATTGTGGGGATACTGAGCTCAGTGCAGGCAATAGGCCACTACTGATCCTACAGGAGAGAAGACCTTGGGAGACGTGTGGGGTACGAGCATACTTCAGCTGCTTCCACGATGCATGCACAACCACCAGTTATGTTAAGGGCTCATATACCCATCAAGGTGAAAAAATCTGAAGTCCTTCAAGGTGTGATTAGAGATGTTGGTTGTCTGGTGATGTCAATGATCCCAAGAATGCTTAATGGCTTGATCAGAGTTAGTGAAGGATAAGCAGCCAGGTGAGCAGCATCCTTGTGCATACGCAGCCCCACCACATTTCATGCAGTTCACTCACCAGGAAACAAAGTTCCAAGGGACAGTGCACACCTCTCCATCTCTTCTCTATCTCTGTGGCTGACTACAGTCGTAGTGTTGGACGATAGGGTCGGTCAAAGCGGGTGGCACCTACAGGGAGTGGACGCAGATAAAAAAACACTTGCCAGTGGATGCGGGGAGTCCCAATCAGAAGCACAAGCTGTTTCAGCCATCGCCGACCGTGTCCTTGCTCCATGCTACAACTGACCACACTGATAGCTGGCCAGACGGTATCTTTCCTTGGCTCGGGCAGCAGCAAGAGCTGCGGTAACTCCCTCCTCCTTACTCCTTGCCTTCTGCGTTGCATTAGAGATTGTGCAACAGCTCCCTCTGTTGTCAGTTTGAGATCCTGACTTAGCAGCTATTGCTCAGCAGAGAAGTTAAAGTGTTTCCTGAAGGCTTCTTTAGCTGTACTTGGGCATCTAGACAAAAGCAGCCAGGTATTTTCAGTGACAGCATGATCAAAACCAATACATTTAAGAAATATAGAACGTAAAGGCCCACATGAAGGTTAAGAAAAAAAACTACAAATTTAAAAAGGCAGAAATTAAGCATAACGGTGATTGGTCTGAACAGGCGTAATGAGCATGTGTCAAAATGTCCATGAAAGCAAAGGGTGAGGTTTAAATATTGTAAGCCCAAAATGGTATTGTGATTGAATACTGATTCGGTATTTGGAAGGAGCATATTTTTTTAATTCTTTCCAAATATCCATGTGTCAATGCCTTGCTATCAGATTTCATTTTGCAAACCGTTGAAATGTTACAGACTCTTAAGTTGGGAGAGGACCCTTTTTACCCTTTCCCCTTTGTGAATTGGGTACAAATTTCATGGGAGTAGGCAGTAGTCCAGGGGAGCCCTGCAATTTCTCAACAAAAGTTCAAAAAAAGAAAATATTATATTTTGTAATTGAAATTAAGGAAATTAGGCTGGTTTAAAACAAAGCTTTGTTTTTTAAAATTCAATCACAGGGATTATGATCTTCTGACCTTTGCATTTTGCAGGTCGCCATCCCTGTGATTTTGGCAAATTGTAGTGAATTCCAATTTGCGACCTATCGATCTATTAAAAGAAACTAATAAAAATTGTTTAAACTTACCTTACGAATAATAATTAAGTAGGTTAGACATATTAATACGGAGGTTGTCTCTCAAAATTGGATATTGGCGCAAAACAAACCGTCTCAATTTGCAACCACTTTTTGTGACCAGTATGTACAACTGACCCCATTTTATACAAGAAGAGGATGTGTAGATTGTAGCTTTTTGCATCTAGTGCCAGCCGCTGAACCCTAACTTCAGAAAGAGGACTGCACCTGCTGTAACCTATGGGAGAGAAACCCCAAGGTATGTACCTGCTCTCACTCAAACACAGGACAGAAAAGTGGACTCCACGGGCTAATTGGTTAGACCCCTGTTATGCTGCAGAGACACAAAAGCTGCAAGAAGCCCAAGAAACTGCATAGCCCAGCTGACTTGTTCCAACTGGACCCGGCTGGTAGCTTCTGGGAGATTGAATTCTAACCCCAAGTGGAGCCCAAAAGGTCCTGGACCCTTGGCTTGTGTTAGAGTGTACTCCTTCCCCATCCTAGATTGCAAGACTGGACACTTGTACACTTTTTCCCAACTTTTTACAAAAAGAGCCAAAGGCAACCACCAGACTGCCTCTGAGCTGCAGCCGCCGAAGTTGAATCAGCAGTGGGATTCAACTAGGTGGTTTGTCCTGCTGAATGAAGTTTGACTAATAGAAAGGACTGTCCTATCTTTTTATGTGTGGACATGTAATGATTCTACTAGTAAAATGCTTTTGGGAATATCAAACAATCGTAAACTTACACAAAAGTGTACGTTTACCTTTGTGAATCAGGCCCAGTACATCAACCAATTCACCCAAGTCTATTTCAAAGGCATTCCAGCCCCTTCTGCTTATTGTGCCCCAGGATGTCTTGCGTGGTTTTGGTGCCAGGCACAGACTCTCTCCTGAAATGGCATAGATACTTCAGGTCTGTTTAGTCATAAAAGGAAAGACACTGAGCTCGCAATAAACCCATCTACCTTTCCTGGAGCCATATGTGTGTGCTAGCTTAAGCCTAGGATGGCCTTTCAGCATGATTATTCGCTACTGAGGGATACATGGAAATGGATTGAAGACTCAAAGTGGTGCTCAATGGTCTGGAGAGGCCCACCGTGTGCATCCTTCCTTTTCTGAGTGTGACTGTCATCAGTGCACCAAGCAGTGGAGAGCTGACAGAAGTGGCAGCGACTTATTAGAATGCTGTTATTTTCTGTTGCCTGCACAGGGAGAGTTGCCTACTGATCTCCACTGCTTGAAGGTGCCTTCCAGTCCACTACAGCTGAGTACTTTGCTCCTTCCACGTGAGGCACAGAGGAAACATGCATATTTACACTATGTGAGCCTGATTCCAAAAGATAACTTACACTTTTGAGTAAGTTTACTACTTTTCCGATTTCACAGACTCCGGGACTGATTCACAAAGGTAAGTTACACTTTTGAAAAAGTTTACATGCTGTAGTAAGTTTACTACTTTCAGTTTCCGAATGTAAACTTACTACAAAAGTGTAAGTGTAAGTTACACTCTTCCATCCCCAGAGTAAATCAATTGACTTACTTTTGTTTGGGTGGGTGACATCCCTGCCCAAACCTGTCCCTGACCCTCCCTACATCTCATTACTCCTCCCTAATCTCATCCCCTTTAGTATTAAGTCTGCCACTTTTCCCTCCCACTGCCCTGTGTCCCTCCCACATTTACTATTAAAATCTATACTTATGTGTGCAGAGACTTCGCAGTCATGGTGGAGAACTCTCCACCCATAGGTATAGGCAAAACGTAATTGTTTTAGTACGTTTTTTGTCATATAAAATGTACCTTAAGTTTCAAGAATCAGGCCTCTGAGTGTAAGTTACTACTTAAAAACAGTACTAAGTCCAGCACTACACATGACTGGCCCTACAACAACCTCCCATAGAAAATAATGGAGGTACGGATTTAAGAG
Organism: Calotriton arnoldi; assembly: GCA_963921515.1. NCBI lineage: Eukaryota > Metazoa > Chordata > Amphibia > Caudata > Salamandridae > Calotriton > Calotriton arnoldi. The sequence continues at coordinate 1,813,539 of CAWUFW010002195.1, read as the reverse complement.
AAAACCCCACAGGAAATATTATTCCATTACAATGAATTATTTAAAACATATGAATGGCAATTAGCATTCTGTTCACTATACTTATGTTGAGAAAAACATATTAGAAAATACCCATTCCAGGCAACCCTTTCAGTTAAAATATAGTGCAACGTTCAGACTTTGTGCACATCTATACTTCATTACAGGTTTGCTCTGCTGTTGTATAAAGAAAAATTGCTTTCTGTGCTCACTGCCTGGAGTTATAACAATCATATGTTCTACATTGATCAGGCCATGATGAAATGTAAATGTCAAACCAAAAAAGAGAGAGGGGGAGACTAGGAGCAGATAAAGGTCCAGCACCTATGCTCCAAAAATGTAAGTACCCCCTTTTGTTGAAATTGAGTCACCATGAAATGTAAAGAAGTATGGGGGTTGCGTCACTTTTGCACCATGCAACGTGGTGCATGTTCAATGCAACCCCCAAATGTGATTTATCATGCCACGCAAGGCAACTTTGTGTGGCTTGATAAATCAGGAGTAACGCGCCGTAAATCACTGCTTTGTGTTACTCTGCCATGGGAAGGTGTTCTAAGGACATTACTTGGGTGTTCACATGCAACTCCCATGGATTTTGACGCATTCACAGATTTACCATTGCTGGTAGACCTACGAATGGCCCAAAATGCTACGCCTTCCCAGGTGAGGCGTAACCAGGAGAAATATCTTTATTTCTCCTTGTTACTTCCTCTTTCTATGTGTGCTACATTCTGCAGCACACATAGAAAGAGGAATGAGTCTCAGGGAATTGTTTTGTGGAGGAAGGTGCCCCTTCCTGCAGAAAAACAATCCTACATGCAAAGCAGGCACCCTGGCACCATGGTGCAAGGGTGCCTGCATTGGCGCTAGGCACCCCATTGTGTACCAGCACTGGAAAAGGACAGGAATACACTGTTTTGTGATAAATATGGTGCATTCCTGCCCTCTCCCTGTAACCCAGCGCAGCGTTGCTTTACTTTTGAATAAATATGGCCCTAAATGCGTAACTACAAGTTGTTAGGAAAACATCAATCTGTGAGAAAATTGGAGTTTGTGCATGGCCCGGAAATCTGAGTTCTTGAAATTACCACACATGGACCCTCAGGTTTCCCAAACACATTTCAGCAGGAAAGTTAGTTGTAAATTAGGTAAATTAAGCCTTTGGTCGTTGGTTGGTTACATGACCGGGTCATAAGGCTCCAGGTTTGACTTATTTTCGAATTCCATAACAAACAGTAATCTAAGAACAGAACGGATTAAAAAAAGATATCCAATCTTAATTTTTAGTCTGTTTAGGTCGAGCATTCGAGACCTCTTGTATATACTTTAGTATATACCTATTATATACTTATATGTGTATGTACTTTGTGGGCTCTGGAGATCAGCCCTAGGACTTGTCTGCTTCCACTTAGGGACTTTTTTTTCTGTTCAACTGTCGAAATTGAACTGTCTTGATAGAAAATGACCAGCAGAGGTCAGTAAAATACCAGAATTGCTTTCTGCTGAGGCACTTTCTTTTTTTTCTTTTTCTGGCAACTGCCTCTTTTTCACTTTCTTGATAGAAGACGACCAGCAGAGGTCAGTAAAATACCAGAATCACTTTAGCATTCTCTAGATTCCAGTCCATAGAAATTGTCTTCCACGAGCACCCGTAGACAATAATATTTTTTTTAAATCTTGTATTTTCAGTGATATGACCACCGAAGGCCCTGATTTTATATTAAAAACAGAGCTTTTGACTATACCATTTCCCGCTTAAAGGCAATATTTCTCTCTATGTGTTCCCATACCTGGCGTGTCACGCAGTTTGGTGCTTACTTTCCCTCCATTTTAAAGAACAGTAGATGTTTCAGCACCCAGGCTAATGTGCTGCATAGCTAAATACATATAAGTTTCCAAAGGCAAGACCGATTGCATTGCAAATGCTTGTTTTGTGCATGCGACCTGTAAGGAACAAGTTGATAAAAGTTTTTATCTGCACGGTAAAATAACTCTTAATAATATCACTGCCGGGAAAAACAGAAGATCCATTACTGTTAATTGCAGGTATATAATTGTTGATGAATTATACAACAAATGTTTTTATGTTCGACAGGTCATACAGCAGCTTCGCCTCTCGGGGAATGAAACTGCAGCATTGGAGGAACTCCTGGACTGGAGGCGAAAACTGTGCGAAGGACGAGGAGACTGGCAAAAAATTCTAAACCAATCGGAGCAAAGGAAGGCAGTGCCTCCTCCTCCGGTCTGCAAGAAACCTAGCTTAAGCAACAAAACAGAAGATGGCGCTTGTGCCACAAGGCGTTCCTCTAGCCTCTGTGATACCACCATGTAATGTTAATTTGTGTATGCCTAGGACAATAAACCCCTAACCCTGTCATGCTACATAAAGAACAAATTGCTTTTTCAGGATCATGCAGGTGTCTTTCAAAGAGCACATCAAATCAGTCTAGAAAAAATATACAGTTGTGTGTATGTGTGTGTGTATATATATATATATAATATATATATATATATATATATATACACACACACACATATATAGTATGTGCATGTGAGTTTATGTGTTAGCTCTTTTCCATGTTTCTCAAACACTGCATAATAAGCACATCATTTCTACGAGAGAATTATTTGCAAGTGTAATTCTACAATGTAACTACGGGATTACTTTATATGAGTACAGACGAAACATCCAAATGTTTCATAAATCTCCAAGAAATAGAAAAATGTCCCATGTACATATGTTTTTTAAGTTAACACCGTTATATAATTATTGTATCTTGATGAATGGGTTTATTAAATTATATATAAATATATACATATACAGTAGTAATATACTTCCTACTAGATATTCATGTTTTATTTGCATAGGAAACAATTATTAACTTGAATATTACTGCAATTTTATATATTTATGCAAAAAGGTGCTCTTCACTCTGTGAAATACAGGTAATAAGGTCATTTCTGGTGAATATTTCTCAAAGATTACCTACAGGGCTTCAGAAAACTGTAACTGTCTGGCTTTGTAATATTTGTGTCGGTGTTGCCTACAAACAAAATACCATGTTTGAAAGCATAATTTGTCTTAGTGAATGACATTATTCTTTACTACTTATGTTTACAGATACTAAAGAACTGTTACTTTGTACTCTATTTCCAAATAAATAGAATATGAAGTTTTTAAAGCATTCTCGAATTCCTTCATTTAGTGCTTCAAGCTTTATAAATGTATTTAAATATTGTATACATATATCTTAATATAGTCGCCAAGACCCATTTCAGAGGGCCATGGGGCACACAGGAGCTCCTGGGCCCAATTGTGGTGCTTGAGGCCTTTTACTCCTGATGTCCCGGGGCCCAACCTACTGTCCTACTGTAGATCCTGTGCAACTGGGCCAAGTAGCCCTTCTGCACTTGACTCTCATAACTCAAAGCACAGCAGTGTAAATAAATCAATGTCCAGCCAAATAGTTTTTTTATATTCAAACAAAGTATTTTATTTTTAACTCTACTCATTCAAGGAAGTATTATGACATTCATAAGCAATAACACAATGCCCTTGAAGTTGCAGCTCTAGTGTTTCACTTGCAAATCCCTGCTGTAACCGCTCATCGTAATGTGATAGGGGTCATTATCATTCACTGATGGCCACATCCAGGGACTCTTAGAAAGCAGTCAAAAGTGTCTATTGTGCCACAACAGCTTTAGCAGGGAGTCCCCTGTGGCTCCAAAATTAATTGTTTTAGTTATCTTGAAACTCGTGAGTCGCAACAGACTCGCAAGTTTAATGCTATGGAAAACAAAATGTACACGCACAACTATGGGGTTCACCGCAAGAAGTGATCTACACCCAGCGGAATGCTCTGGGACCCTTGGACGCTTTATTCGTTACCAGGCCACAGCGCAGAGGTTTTGTAACCTCGTGCAGCTCCCAGCCCGCCGCTCGCTACTTAGCGATTTAGCCCCCGGATTGACTCCGTCCCTCGCATTCACCTTCAAATTATCTTTCCACGGCAGGGACGTGAATATACCACGGGGCTCTACTGTCCTCCCCCGCCCCCCGATTCATTCATATTAGTATCACCACGGTTGCCTGATGTCGCCCCCCTTGTGGCAACCCTTGTTTCACCAGACCAGGACGTTTGAGTCACTCCACGTCTACCTGAGCACTACTTTAAAATTATTGACCATTGTCCTAATGATGACCTGAAATCAATCAGGTTGAAACGCCGTCGACTACCCAGCTAAAAACATTGGCGCTGTTGTGGTCAATTTATCTGTCTTGAATGCTAAATAGCTACCTTGTATATAAACCCTTATTTACAATATTTTTGCCACAGTACTATTATCACTCTGAGCGCCGTTTACGCTGTTATCCTCACCCTTGTGTCACTGTGCCGCTCACTAGCACGTCCAGTGCTCACTTCGTGTGTTAATGGTCACTGTATATTAATCTGTACTGTAGTGCTATTATAACTACGTACAAATAACTCCTTTTCTTTAACATCCCCGTTGTGGTCACACTTCTTTTTTCCTCTTCCCGCTATGATCTACAACACGTTTTTTTCTCTTTGTCCTAATTAAATGACTTCCAGTTGAGACATTGTCGTATGTTACAAACTTTACCCGGTCTCACCTGGGTTAACGAGTTATACTCCTGTAAACTGTTTCTTTGGGCTATTCACAGGCATACATCAAGGCCAACAACAGAAAAAAACACTGATTATGGCGCATAACTTAGGAGTCAAAAGTATGGATGCGTAAAATTGCATAATTTTCTTTCATGTGAATATGCGAAATTTCAGCAAAATTGTGTCAAATTACATGAAATGCAAATCTGTAATTTAGCACCATATTTTGCATGAAATTCACCTTTTGTCAATTTTTGATGTGAGGATGCATTTTGTTCTAAAAAATAATGCAAAAAATAAAAGAACCACAAAGAAAATCTGCTCACATTTTGTTATTTGCATGTGTTTGCTGCAATTCGTACTACTTATGGTGCCCACACAGTAACACTTAGTGGTAATGGGGTAATTATCCGGCATTCCCTAATGATGTCATGTCGAGTTATGCCGGTGTAATTAAAATTTCCCAGTCAAAAGAAAAACACAAGTAGACATTTTCAATAGCGGATTAAAGAGTTTTGACCTCATTTACACCAATTTGACGTAGGACAAAGCTGCATGTCACTTTGCTGCGCAGCCTTTCGTCGAAACAAAAGGGCAGGAATGCACCATATCTATGAGATATGGCACATTCCTGTCCTCTTAAACTGTGCTGGCGCACAAATGGATGCCTAGCACTAATGCAGGCACTCTTGCACCATGGCGCAAGGGTGCATGCGTTGAACGCAGGTTGTTTTTGTGCAGGAAGGGACTCCTTCCTTCACAAAAATAACCCTTACGGCATCCCTGGGGAGACGCATGGTCTTGACGCATTCCCAGATTCACGCTATGTTGTAAATCTGATAATCATTTAAAAAACCATGGGCGTTGAGTGGAACATCCACTGCAACGCCCATGGCACACCTCCACCAGGCAGTGTCAGGCAACGCAGCCACTTGTGCTGCCCTGCCTTACACCATATCTGTGAGGCCATGAAAAGCCACGCAGGGCGGCTTTCCATGGCCTCGTAGATATGGGTGTGCACTGTGCGTCGCCGGAACGTTAAAAAAAAAAGTGACATTCCGGAGTTGCACTAGGCTTGTAAATAAGCCCCTCAGTTTGTGAAAAATTGTGAGCCAGATGACTTTTGACATTTAAAGGATAGGGTTGAGCACAGTGGGGGATAGCTACCAAGAGCAGGAGGGCGCAGGACCATGCCACAGGCCAGACCCTGAATGAACAACCACTGTGCATGGATTTCAGCCATGTGCAGTGTGTGTTGGTTCCCGAAGCGGTTTGCAGCTGGTGTTAGATGACAACAGTGGGTTGTGTGCAGGGTGTGGGTACCGGCCTGGTGCTGCAGCCAACCCATGCCATGCGCCCAACCTCCACTGTACATAGCTGAAGGCTGGACTCAGCCAGGATTGCATGCTTGTGCTGTGTTGGGAAGAGGGCCTTGCCTCAGGTCATGCCCTACATCCACCCACCACTCACCATGCTATCACCGTACTGAAAGATTTGACCCCTTTTATCTTGGTTCTTCTAGAAATCACTTTTGTTAAAAGGAGTACACATGAAAAAATACATTGGCATAAACCATATAGGTAAATGTACAAAGTATAACATACTATTTATTACTACTGTTGAGAGAGGGTCGGAGCATCATGACCCAATCGTCTCTTATGAGTGATGGCATCTCCCCACACTTAGATACTGTAATAAATAGCATATCTATCTATCTATCTATCTATCTATCTATCTATCTATCTATCTATCTATCTATCTATCTATCTATCTATCTATCTCTGTCTGTCTGTCTCTGTCTGTCTGTCTTTATATATCTTTATATATTTATAAATAAATGCATCAGTTATAGCTTTGTCAATTAACTATAACATGTGCCCCTATCATGCACTGCTTATTATCTCAAATATTACCCTGAGAACTGTGGTACTGATTAGCAATTTGAACAATATTATTCTTTAAATCTAACGAGCAATGTCATCAGTGATTCCATTTAACATGTCTTGAGTTATATCTGAGATCATAAGTGTGGAGAGGTGTGGTGCAGCGGCCAGGGCCGCTGACTTTGGAGCACAGGCCTCACGGTTCGATCACCGGCTCTGGCGGCAGATCAGCTCAGCACCATGTGACTCTGGGCAATAGCTCACTTAATTTCCACGACGGCCCCCAGCACCTTGAGACCCGTAAGGGTGAGTAGTTCGCGCTTTACAAATACGGATTTACATTTTTTTTTTTATAAGTAGTGCATGATGATGCGCAAGTTCTAGTTAATTGGCTAAACTATAACTGGGATATTTCTATCTTTTTTTCTATTTTTAAGATTTGTTCTTATCTGAGTTCATCTCAACACCTAACTTCAGTGTCACTTCAACCTCAGGCTTTCAGTGAATTTGTGGGGTATTTGGATGATATTCTATTGGTCCATCGCCCAACCCTCCATAGGAATTCCACCCTGCCATGTAAAACCTTAGGTCATATACAGCGGGAGTTGCTGCAAGGTCAATCCTCCCGGCCAGGCCCTGTGCCCAACCCTCCAATGCATCCAAGCCCTGGTGCTCCTCATGGCCAGACCCTGCTGTCAATTCTTTGCGGACGGCCAACCCCCACTGAGCACAAAGTTAAGGGAGGTGTTTTGCGACGGACAAAATGGATAGTAAACCATCATAAAATGGGGATGGTTTACTAACGTAGATGTTCCCCTCTTTAACTATTTTTAGTCCCTTTAAAAATACACTATGCGTCAAGTTACTAAAAAAAAACAAATTCTCCCCTCACATTTTTAACTGCTGGTTTCATAGTTGCATTAACATCTCAAAGCTCATTTACTTCAGCTTTCTCAGGAACAGCTTTAAATTCAACAGTTCCTATTTCCACAAAATTAAATTCAAGAGTGTTTCACTTTTGTCTTGATTACAAAAAGTTAAAGCTCTAGTTGTTCATTAGAACTCTTTGATGAAGCTAAATTTGATCACTATGGCGTTAAATGACAGACTGCTGCTAGTAATGGGATTATATGTTTCTCCGAATATTTCACTGACATAAATGAGAAAGATTTTTGAGAACTCTTCCAAAATGTGCCCTCAATGTAGCTTTATAAAGCACTAACCATATTTTCTATGACAAAATGAACCCCCTCATTCTGTTTATTTACAAAAAGAATGCTTTAGGTTTTACAATTTTGATTCCATCAACATGGCATTCAGATGTGCCACACTTTTATCATAAATATAGAAATTTAGCGCTCTAGCTGTTCATCAGAACACCACGGGAAGCTGCAGTAGAACGCTGGGAAATCGATTGACAGACTGCTGCTGCTGTTTGAAGTAATTGTCATTTTATTTATATAGCGCTTACTACCCATGACGAGGCGTTGAAGCACTTTTCGGCGAGTAGCACACTACTCTGGAACCCAAAAAGAACATTGTACTCAGAATATCAGTCTTTATTCTGACATGGTCAAGGAAGATAGTGTGAACTTATAGAAAATGTGCCCACATTTTATCTTCTGGAGTACCTTCCATAACCTTTATGAGAAAGTCATGAGAGAAAACAGTTTTCTCTCAAACATGGTTAATCAAATCCCAGTAGTGGGTCAGTGTTTTTTACAGAGTAAAGTCACCTAATAACTCACAAGAATTGCTGAATTTAGTATAACACCACTAGCAAATGATTTATATTGTGACTAAAATCTGTCATCATTCTTTATACTGACTTCTTTTGTGCCCCTCAGAACCAGGCATTCACTACAATGCATTTCAATGGAAACCAAGGGGCTGATTACGATGGCCGTAGCGGTGATTGGGACCGCCCGCCAGACATGCGGCGGTTCCACCACTGCGATTAGGATGCGCCCACCATACTGGCGGGTGCATCCTGGGCCTTTAACATTGCGGGCGGTGCTGCTGGCTGCAGCATCGTCCGCAATGTTAAAGGTGCTTGCACCGCATTTCCCTGCACCACGTGGCAGGCACCACGCGGTGCCTGCCACTTGGTGCATGGAACTGCAGGGGGGTACCATGGGTACCCCCCAGTGCAGCGGCACACCCCCTACAAGGGGGGCCCGCAACGGGCCCCCAAACCCAATACCCGCCAGCCTTTCAATGGCGGCATCGCCGCCATGGAAAGGCCTCTACACAGACACATCCTAATATGGTGGACGGTGCCTGCTAGGCCATGCCACCATATTAGTGGCCCTGCTCCGCCCGGCTGGCAATCGGTGCGATTGCCACCAGCGGAAAAGCGGCGGACAGACTTTGCGTCCACCGCGATACCCACTGCCATCCTAATATGGCGGTGGGTAAATCTCATTGTGATGGCAGAACGATTGCCACCGCCGATGGTGGCGATCGTTCCGCCATCGTAATGAGCCCCCAAGTTCTGTAATGGCTGGCACAACATGATGTCCATGTTGTGGCCTGCCAATCAAGTGTGGCCTCATATGATAGCTTAGCTTTACTTGCAATATTTAAGTGCATGGAATGTTGGGGTAGAATGAATGGTTGTAATTAAAATCTAAGAACTGAACAGTGGGTGGGTTCAGGGAAGCTGGTGTTCAGGTGCAGATAGATCGCTGGGACATTTTCTCCTAAAGAATAAACTTACCTTTGAACCTCAGTCACCCTTATCTTGTAATTGTGAGAAGAGAACACTTGTTACAGTGTCGACAAACAATGAATATCACTCATAGGAAAAGTGTCTCAGCTTCGAAGTGAGTAATAGTGCCTGCATTGGTACTGTTATAATAAGAGTTCTGGGGCATTGGCAATATTGATATTTATAGTAAGGGTGGGTGAAACTCGTGGAGTCCCATAAAGTTACATAAAAACTCAGTGAGATTCCGCAGAGTTTTGCGAGCGGTCGGAAATCAGTACGTCACGTTGCTTGCTTTGCTTTTTAGCACTGGGAGCTTGTTCCACGCTGCAAAATCAGCATGAACAGCACCACATGGTGTGCCAGATGACTGCTTCTTTGCTGCTGCTCGAGTAGATTTTCTACTCTAGCTGCAGTTTTATCACTGTGAATGGTCACGACCAACTACGACCACCCCCGTTCAGAAAATTTATTGCACTCGAAAATAGCACTAGGGGACCACAATTCTCATTTGCGCTCAGCGAGACACGTGCGAGAAAAATCTCCGCTGCACCACGTTTGATGGAGTTTTGCCAGAACTCCGAGATACAAGCATATCGCAGAGTGATCAAAACTCTGTGAACTCCACCTGCGTAGCAGAATTTATCGACCAAACCTAGTTTGTAGTCTTGTGCAATATAAAGAGCATGGTGTAAATACATGGGTTAATGTGGAGAAACCTCAACTAACACTTCTGTGAGCATCTGAGAGTGTACTTATTCTGTGCAAGAAATTCTACCCAATTATCAATGCGCTGCATGGACAGAAATATTAACTGTGGCTTTGTTTACTTTTAAAAGTCATCACAAGAGAATCCACCTCACAGCCGGCGTGTAAAGAATTGTTTTACCTTGGCAGTTCCAGCTTTCAGACCTGGGTGTCTGCAGGCAAGTTGAGTTTGTTTTCTTTTTTATCCTGTCGCAGCTCTCACTCGTGGAGTTGGGCACCTCAATAATCACAGTGAAGGACACAGTATTGTCTTAGTGCAGATGTGTGTGCAGACAAGGAGTGTTCTGAACAGCACATATACATAAAGAATGCCACTCCCACATGCCCATGCTATCTCTTCATAACTCATACTTGAAGAAAAGGCTGAAGAACTCATGTCCTACATGATCACACTCTATGTAAATTAACCCGCAGCTATCCAGCAGCTTCTAAACCGGCTCCATTTTTGTTCTTGGCCTAAGAAAGTGATACCTGCAACTCACCATTGCATGGGAAGCATTTCATACTGTTTTTTGTCTTTGGATGGCCAAGGAAATCACTACCAGACAGTTATTTGATCCTGTCACAGATTGATACTGTTTGGAATACTAAACAACACGTGGAAGAATATCATGAATGGTGTGGAGTAGAGACTTTTTGTAATTCAAGAGAAGGCTACAATTTAGGAAGTACAGTTCTATATATAAATGTATATTTAGGACTTTTTGAGTGAACAAAGCTATGGAGATCCATCATTCTGTAAACTTTGTTTTAACTGAGTGCCTCTGCAGAATTGTTGCTTTAATCCACTACAGTATTGCTGAGTTTAGAGTTAGAGTGAAAAGGAGTCAAGTAACATGCAAACTGTCACAGTCCCTCCATTTTTTCTATTGACTCCTGGAGAACCTATTTTAAAATGGCAGAAACAAAAACAAGGGTTTGACACGAGTATGTAGATCATCACTGTTAGATTTGGGGGTCTCTAGTTGGCATAGGTAGGTACCTGTGACAAATAGGGACCCTTGCGTCTAGTCAGGGTAAGGGGCTACACTCCTAAAATAACCCCTGCTCACCCCCTTGGTAGCTTGGCACGAGCAGGCAGGCTTATCTCAGAGGCAGTGTGTAAAGCATTTGTGAACACATACAGTAATACAGTGACAACACTACAGATGGACACCACACAGGTTGTATTATAAAAATAGTATTTTTATATAGACTTAACACAAGACCAAACAACAAAAATCCACAATACTGTACTCAAAAATAGACTTTAGAATGTTATAAAATAGTTCAGTTCTCTCAGAGTTGTAGATGCGACACTTTACTCTCAATGTACCTTGAATGCGTAACGCAAAGAAAACAAAAGGGTCGCAGGGAAGGTGATGCGTTGGTTCCTTACACTCAGGGGAGTGGATGCGTCGGTTCCTTACTGCTGCGCAGGGGAGTTGATGCTCGCTTCCTTACTGTGTGGGGAGTTGATGCGTCGTTTCTTACTGCTCTCCGGTGCGATGCGACAAGATGGCACCTCGATGCGATACTCTTCTCCGGTGTGATGCGATAAAATGGCGTCTTGGTTGCGATGCGACAACTTTGGTGCGATGCGTGCACGCCCGACGGCCGTGCAGCGACTCGATGATCTTTGGAGCCGCGACAGGCCCTGCGACGCGTTTCTCCGGTGATGCGATGATGTCCTCTGTGGCAGCGTCCCGCTTCTCCAGCGATGCGCCGCGCTTCGGCGATGCGATGATGGCAGCGGCGTCTCGCTTCCTCGGCGATGTGATGACAGCAACTGCGGCGGCGACACGCTTCTCGTCGTTGCATCGCGCTTCCAGCTCCCAGCGACACACAGTCTCTCAGAAGGCCCAGCACACCAGCAGGCACTTCAATTCCCAGCAAGGGAATTCAGGGGGGAGCTGGTTGGTGAAGTCTTGTATCCCTGAGACTTCAGGCAGGAGGCAAGCTCTCGTTCAAGCCCTTGGAGATTCTTCTTCAAGTTCATAGAAAGCACACTCAGTCCTTTTCTCCTTTCTTTGGCAATGAAGCAACCACTGCAGGCCAACCCCCAAACACACAGCACAGGGGTAGTCTCCTCCTTCAGCTTCCTGGTTCTTCTCCTCAGCAAAGGTTCGTCTTGATTCCCAGAAGTGATCTAAAGTTCTTGGGTCTGGGTCCCAATATTTATACTACTTTTCTCTTTGTTCTCTGAAGGCAGAGAGGCCTTTGCCTAGTCCAAAACCAGTTCTGGTCAGTCCTGTAGCACTTTGTTGACAAGACTCCTTCTTTCCTTTCACAGTGTAGGCCAGGGACATCAGACACACCACAGGAGGTGGAGCCAGCATTGTGGAGGAAAGGCACAGCCCTATTCAGGTCCCAGGTGCAACTCCTCCCTCATATCTATTCAGCCCTGTGCTGACTCACCCTGTCTCCTGGAAGCCCCCAGCCCCTGTCACTCAGACTCCAGACAAGGAATACACAACCTAGCAGAGGCAGGCTTGGATAGTTAGGCAAGAAAATACCTACTTTCTAAAGTGGTATTTTCAAACACAGAATGTTAAAACCAACTTCACTAAAAGATGTATTTTATCATTCTGAGTTCAGGCATACTAAACTCGAATTTCTACCTGGTTCCCTGAGTCAGTTAGGATTATAAGATGTAATAATCTAACTGCCCATTCTGGCCTATGGGGAACAGGTAGCCTTGCAATAGTGAAAAACGAAAATGGCTGTAATTTACTATTAGGACATGCCACACACACCAGGGCATGTCCTACCTTTTACCTACAATGCACCCTGCCCTTGGGCCTACCTTAGGGGTGACTAATATGTATAAAAGGGAAGGTTTAGGGACTGGCAAGTGGGTACACTTGCCCAGTCAACATGGCAGTACCAGACTGCCCACAGGCTCTGCAATGGCAGGCCTGAGACACACTTTACAAGCTGCTCCGGTGGGTGGCACAACCAGTGCTGCAAGCCCACCAGCAGCATTTGATTTACAAGCCCTGGGCACATGCAGTGCACTGTACTAGGGTCTGACAGTAAACCAAACAAGCCAATCATGGAGTCACTAATCCATACATCAATTTACCATAGGGAGCACTTGCACTGTGGCACTGAACAGCAGTGGCACAGTGCCCAAAAGCATCTAAAACCAGCAAAAACATAAGAGGCAACAGCCAAAAAATGGAAGGGAGACCCACGCCAATGGTGCCAGGTCTAACACCTGTCCCCTCCAGCTGAAATGTGGGGAGAACTACCCTACCTCCGGGGAGTTCTCATCACTAAGGCGGAAAAATCTGGACAGACCATCAGCATTGGCGTGTTCTGTACCAGGGCAGTGTTCCACCGTGAAGTCCATCCCCTGTAGGGATATGGACCACCTCAACAGCTTTGGATTCTCACCCCTCATCTGCATCAGCCATCTGAGGGGCCTGTGGTCTGTCTGAACCCGGAAGTGAGTCCCAAACAAGTATGGTCTCAACTTCTTCAGTGCCCAGACCACAGCAAATGCCTCACGCTCAATTTCACTCCACCTCTGTTCCCGTGGAAGTAACCTCCT